>CM062290.1:39908087-40255913 GCA_031216915.1 Pictodentalium vernedei
CAGGAGAGCAAATCAGTCGCTGAAATGGTCACCCATCCAACTACTAACCGCGCTCGACTTTTGCTTAACTTTGGTGATCTGTCGAGAACCGCTTACCATGATGCCATTGCGCACCCCATAAGAGATTAAGTCAATAAAAGATCCAGGTCAGTTGAGTAATCTGAAACATACAGGGATGGGGGAGGGGGCTACAGGCTACCTTATTATCTACATACAAAATGTGATTGATTTCATAAATTCCTTTCTGAGTACTACTGAATGCTGGGGTTTCTGTGCATCAACAAAATCATTTTGTCCTTAAATAATAAAAATAATTCAATATAGATTTCACTATGTGAAAGAACCTGTTAGCACTTGGGAGAACTTGAGAAAACAATACCCGAACACTTACTTTACATTAAACTTGAATGTTATTGCTACCTGAATGTTATTGTTAATGAATAATACACATGTACCAAATTACTGTTCAAAATTAAACTAGAATGGTGACAATTAATGCATGGTAAAATATAGTCAATTACCGTTCAAACTTAACGAGAATGGTGACAATTAATGCATGGTACATATAGTCAATGCCAGTGCTTCATTTCTGATGGAAAATACCTTCAACCCAGTGAGCAAGCAACATCAGGATTCAAGTTGGTTTCCCACGAAGAAACACAAATTAACCCTCTACATAATGTAGTGACAAAAAATATGGCAACTCGTCACCTGAGTGCTAGAATGTCCTATGTCCCATAGGGGACATAGGACATTCTAGCACTCAGGTGACGAACCACTATTCACAAAAATCGGAAATTCAAATTTTGGTATTTTTGTTACTTTTACTTCCAATACACAGCTTATGACCCTGGTCCCATCATTGGAATGAGCTGATCTGAACACTATTGAGCAATGATTGTCACATCCCTGTTTTAAATATTTACTAGCCAAGTTATTGATGGGTTAACAGGTAAACCTTCCTCTGAGTGTGTATTAAATATATCAGTGCTTCAATCAACAGATATATTCTGTAAGTACTACAGTCGTTCCCTGTTAATTGAATAGCAACTTTGTCAGTGAGACTTACTCAGTTAACTGGTATTCAATTAAAAGGGATACGGCTACTTTTTTTGTATTCTGGAAATAAGGTCCCACAAAGCAGATCTTCTGTTGCTCATGCCATGTTTTGTCAAATTGGATCTTGACGAGTTTTTTTTATTTTTTATTTCTTTGCCATCAAAAGTTCCTGTTCTTCATTTGTTTTATGTTTTAGGCCTCATAATCTTCAGAATAGCATGGGAGGGGGGTGGGGGTGAGTAGCTGTAAGTAGCTGTGTATTTCATCCCTTAAATGCAAAACGCTTTGCAATACTAAAGCATTGCAAAGCCTTGTTGCACTCAAGGGACAAATTTATTAATTTTGTTAACTTGGGTACAATATCAGACAAGTTATTTCATTTCTATTTTTAAGTTTGCATTGGTTATAAAAAGAAAGCATGCGGCAGTCAAAAGAACCATGCGGGAGTGCCTGAGAAACAGATTTTTAACTTTTTTAGGCCTAAACTTGAGCATTTATTCCATTATAACTTGTTTGGTCAAAGAAATGGATCAAACAAGATATTAGGGACCTTGGAACTGTTCAAGATTCAAATCGATTCAAAACCACCACCAAGGTTCGGCTCGACTCGAAACCTTTGAATGGCCTCCAGATTTTCGAACCTGGTAGGGGGGGGGGGGGGGGGTGGGGGGGAGAGGGTCTTTAAAAAGAAAATCAGTAAGTTATTTCCACACAACAAAAAGCGAATGCAGAGTAGCATAAGGTTATACGCTCATATCCAAAGAGAGAATAAACTAATAACATAACAACTTGGCTTTAGTAGCTCCGGAAAGTATTAGTGGCAACTTGCTTACCCTGTGGTAACACCCTTTATTTCATTTATTCAGGCTACAGTCTTTTTACTTCACACAAAGTTCACAGGCCATTCGCCCTATTACATTTCTCTTGCCAAGTATTGCGACTTATCAATCTCATCGTCGGGGAAAGCTAACTGTGACTCCTTACTTGACCCAGGGTGACTCGTTCATGAATTTTGCAAGCAGAAAGAACAAAACGGTCTATTACAGTTATTTATCCAGTTAGTAGCTTTGAATGATATAAGCTGTATGCTGTATTGATGAGCGAGATCCTCAACATAAAACGTTGCGATTGGTGTAAGTCATTACTCACAAGAAGCTTTTCTTTATGAATGAAGCTGTCTTGGTAAGCTTGAGTGATTTGTTTATAAATAATACCAACAGTTCAGAACGTGCTTGTTTTACCGATATCAAGGTTAGAGATTCAGCTTGATTCGATATGATGAAGATTATTCAGCTCGGGATTCGATTCGAGCTAAAACCACCAATTCGCAGGCCCTTACAAAATATAGGTGATTAAATACCTACAATGGATGTACTGAGGCCAAATAGTTCTACAAACATGGGAACTTCAGTGGTTGTCAGAAAATTTTATTTGTTACATAAATAAGTTTTTATAAGGAATGATCCTATTTGTTTCTGTCTATTTCTTTTTCTTGAGTTATTAACCCAAAAAACAAAGGGCAAACTGTGCCCATTTACACTATGTTTTGGTCTTTGTTTTGGGGGGTTTATAACTCAAGAAACAGAGAAACAAATGACCATTCCCAATAATTAAACTTGGGGGGCAATAAATTTAAACACTTTTTACTTTGCGGAGTTAAAATAACAGCCAGGTCACATCATGGTTCCTAGTGATGACTAAATAAGGCCTAAAAAAATTAAAAAATCTGTTTCTCAGTCCCTCCCACTTGGTCCTTTTGGCTGCCGCATGCTTTCTTTTTATAACCAATTTAAACTTAAAAAAAATAAAAATTAAATGGTTTATGTCTGATATTTTACCCAAGTTAAAAAAAATTGATGAATTTGTCCCTTGAGTGCAAGAAGGCTTTGCAATGCTTTAGCATTGCAAAGCCTTCTTGCACTCAAGGGATGAAATACACCACCACCCATGCTATTCTGTAGATTATGAGGCCTAAAACTTGAACCAAGAACATGAACTTTTGATGGCAAAGAAAAAATTACTGAAATAAAAAATAAAATAAAAAACCGCACGCCCGTATGCAATTTCACAAATAATGGCCTGAAAAACAGAAGATCTACTTTGGGTGGCCTAAAAACGGGATAGTTTTAAAAAATTCTGTTTGAAATAACGATAAATTTCACTGAAACATGTTCTTGTGTCAGTAAAAATTTTATTGACCAATGAATTGCATAAGTTAAAAGGAGCCCTGCCCACACAAAACTTCAGTCTCCTTTTCCACTTGACGGGAGGGTGCTGTCATTCAAAACAACACTTGAGTTAAATTTAATTCTGATTTTGACCATTTCCTGAGAAACTGAAAACACAGATTGTAAATGTGGAGTTTGATATAAACCCAGATGACATGAAGTTGTTTGAACTTTGTCTCAGAAAGAGTTCATTCAGGCTATTTGGAAATTGGAAAGTTTTGTTGGCGTGAGTTTCGTTTGTGGATTATTATAACCGGCCACTGTTTACATTTGATTTGGGTAAAACCATGATTATATTGCATATAAACAAATTGAACATGGAATAAAAAGCATGATAATGATTTCATAGTTTATTAAATTTTATTCTGAAAGTCTTTTTAATATGATGAGATACTTTTTATGTTTAAACAATATGAGCATGCAGAGGTTCTTTTCCATTCACAATGTGCTGCATAATTTTCAAGACAGAAATTGGGGGCATGGTTTAGGATGGGCCTAAATGCATTTTTTGGGGTTAATTGTGTTATGATAAGAGAAAAAAAGAAATACTTTAGCCAATCATTTTGCCTGAAAATGCATGAATAGAAAAAAGGTTTAATTATATTCAATTAACAGGAGTTTTCTCAATACCCTATATGCAATTAACAGATCAAACTTGTATTTAAAGAATGGTAAACAGTTTAGGTCTCATTAGTTATTCAGGTGAAAACGTTGGCTTTTCAAGAAATGTGCAGCTTCTCATTAACACGGCCGAGGATATTTCACATTTAAATTACCTCCCCTATTCGCAATACTCACAATGTATACAGTTTCTGGAAGCTCTGAATATGGCCTTTTCTGGAGACAACTGTACACAACAAAAATCTTACAATATCACTCAAATACACTCAACTGAACGACACAGTTGATGGCTAAAAAAATGGATCCAAATGGTCAAAAAGTTTCTCATTTTGGGGATAAATTTCCAATTTTCGTGCATCAATAGTGATAAAACTGTGTTATAGGAATTCCTCATTCCTCCACTGAGGATTTTACAGCATAACATGATCATTCTGACAAATAAAAAACATATGGGCTTCTTATTCATTTTTTCAGAAGGCTTTCTCAAAGCAAATTTACACAAAAATTGTGCCATTTGTAAACTGCAAATTGTCAGGTCCCAAACAGGTCTGGGTTAGTCATTTAACACTTCCATGTGACCTTGACCCCCAATTGAAATGCACTTGACAGTACACAGTTTGAATCTAGACCACCAACAGATTATTTTGGCTATATCACTATTAATGAGAATTATTTACTAAATCCACACCACCATAAACTAAAACTATAGCTCAAAATAACCATTTGGCTGTGGATATCCAATAACCTAGGAAATGACCTTTTAATAGGAAACAAGACCTTAATGTTTGAAAGTTATATTCAATAAATAGAGGATATGGACTGAGTGTTTTTCTCATATAATATTTATGAAACGAGTCTAAGAATTTTCCGTTTTGGCGAGCTCAAACGGAAAATTCAGACGAGTTTCATAAATATTATGTGAGAAAAACACTCATTTCAAATTCTATTTATCATATGACACACACACGCACAAATTAGCCACTTAGTATGACTTTTTAACTCCTAACACTCTGGTAGTATTTCAAAATTTCCATCATTGACTCCATATTGTTCGTGCTGAATAAAAAAATTAACAAAATATATCTCGTTTGACAGAGCTCAATGAGCTCTGTCAAAGACTTAATTTATTAAATTCTCAGTTGCATTATGGGAAAAATTTGCTGCGGAAAACTTTGGTATTTTGACATCAGTGTGCAGAGGGTTAACCCATCACCTAACTTGAGTTGCAGACGGCAATTGGAAAAAACATCCTCGTATAACTAAAAATTTTCATTTTTTGCTTCCAAAACATAGGTTATGACCCCTCATTGGAACGAGCTTGTCGAGCTCGTTCCAATGAGGGGTCATAACCTATGTTTTGGAAGCAAAAAGTGAAAATATAAAAAAAAAAATGGATGGCGTTTTTCTTGTAGGTAAAAGATTAATACAATATAATCCACCCTAAATAGGACAGATAACATAAATCCTCCCTGCTGAAATTATGCAAATGTGACCCACTTGTATTTTGTTTAGCCAATCAAATTGTTCAGTTTTGAAATTGACCAATGAAAGCTCCCAACTCTAATTATGCAAATTATGAAAATGTGGCCCAGTTGTATTTTGTTCAGCCAATCAAATTGTCTAGTTTTGAAATTAAACAATGAAATTGATGGAAGGCTTTATTTATCACTGATTAATATAAAAACAAAATATCAAATGTTTTAAAATGAACAAAACGGACGAGTCATATGATAAACAGTGTTATTCAATTAAAACAAGCTGTTAATTGAAAATACAATATATTTCCATTTTTGGAATTCACTTTAAAACAAGTGTAAAGCCAAGGGTGGCTATGTCCTCTCCCCCCCCCCCCCCCCCCCCACCCACACTGCCAATCATGAGTTTCTAGTCATATATCTTTGTTGATATTGAATTAATAAATATCTTATCTTATCTCCATTAAACCATAGCACCAATACAGGAGGCTACCAAATGTGTCCATGGGACACTAATGCCCACGCTTTATAATCTTCAAAGTTGGAAAAGGGCCTTAACTCTGCCAAAAACTATCGGACGAAGCCCAATATCAATCCATATTATGGGTGATATTGCAGTTACAATTTTTTTTTTATAACCAGAAAGTGTGATTAACCCTGTGCAACACACTGGGTTAGTCACATTTTCTGGTCCTAAAAAAATTTCGTCATTAACTGAATAACTAACCCTGCGCACTTTACAGCCTTAGTGTAAATCCCATCTATAGCAGCTCAATACTAGGAGTGTCACGACTAATCGATTGTTGATCGGTCATGGCGAAATCGATTAGTATTTTTCATTGTTGAATAATCGGTAAATTGTATCTCGCTTTAGACGTTTAATAATTAAAAGAAAATTTGATGAAAAAACTATTGTTTCTAAAGGTAAAGAGTTACGAACATTGATGTTAAACCCCGAGAAGCCATTGGAAGCATTTGTCTTTCAGGAACATTCATCAAAGCTGTGATGTTCTGAACTTTTGAACCGTCAGTGTAATAATCAAGACCAGTCGGCAGTTGCGAACTTCGCAACTGCCGACCGGTCTTGATTATTACACTGACGGTTCAAAAGTTCAGAACATCAAAGCTTTGAGTGTATCTAAATGAGGATCTTTTTCGTTGTTTACCAAAGGTAGGTCAACTGACATGAACTTCATTTTTTATCGACTTCAAAAAGAGGGAGGTCATCTTGTACGATTAATCGATTATTATCGATTATTTGCGACGATTAATCGATTCCTAAATTAAAAAATCGTGACAGCCCTCCTCAATACCCAATGTAATGGCCAAAAAATCAGATATATATCAGAAAAATAATATTCCCCAAAAGCATTCAAACTCAGCTTATGACCCCTCATTGGAATGGATTGTGGAAAGTTCCCTGCGAATTCCAAAAATGAAAACGTTTTCTATTTTCAACTGATAGCTTATTTTAAGAGATAACTAATTTAGTGGGCACCACCGTGTTACATCCATATTAAGTTAAGTACATGGTACAAGCATTTTGCTGAGAACAGAATATGCAAGTGCAAAACAATGTTGGTGTAAAAGCACTCCATGTATTTAACTTTCAAGGTTTCCATCGGGAAATGTGATAGATCAAAGTACTTTCCAATGGACTGGTGTTGAGAGAATCTGAAAAAGTGTTGTTTGAGGCAGTAGTTGAATGATGTGTCCCGTGTTTCTTCGCGTCAATATTTCATTGTTTTATGCTCAGATCAGAAACCACACACAGAATGGATTTTAATTATTGATATCTCTTGGTATTGAAAGAGGAACAGCTACATTTCTCATGGGTATTAAAAAAAAATATTACAACTTTCATTAGGAAATGACGACATAAATGAGAAATTTACTTAATGCATTCATGACAGGTCAGATGAACACTGTTAATGCTAAAGCTTTGGAGTATTTTTTATTATAACATTTTTCATCACATCCAATCATGGACTCATGGAGGCTTTCCACTAGGAAAAAAATGTTGAGGCTGGTTATGGGGAATCCAAGGATCCGACAGGAGGACCATGGTCCCCCCCGACGGATCCTTGGGTTCACCATTACTGGCCGCAAGATTTCATCTGTCTGAAATGCACATCTCAGACATGCAAGTGGAGGAACTATACCTTGTGCATGTTAAAATGGCTGTCCTCAAGAGTGTACATAAAACTTACCAATGTGGGCTAATGGAACCCAACCTAAATCGTGCACGTATGCATCTAACCCATCACCAGATCATGTTGTTCTACAGTCAAGGTTATTGCAACTTGGTAAAAAAGAAATTAGTCTGGTTGATTTGTTGCTGTTTCTTGTTCCCTATAATTCTCTCCCTTTGATGCAAGCCTTTCGAGTGTCTTTGATGAGAGCTTTACGAGTACCTTTTGGGTAGGGGAAATTCAGCAAGGGAAAAAGGGCCATTGAAGGGATCCCATGTCTGCATATCGGAAACCCTGACTCATGGCTACTGTGGGCAGCTGGGAGTAATTTACTTTCAAAGTTTATTTATTTATTTATTTATTGGTGCTTAATGTCACATCAGCATTTAAGGCTGTATCATGGCAATGAAAAATATGAATTACAGTAAAACCTGTCTTGAAAGACAACTGTCTTGAGAGACTACCTGTCTTGAGAGACCACATATGTCAGGCACCAATTGGTTTTACTCTATAATGGACCTGCTATGGGAGACCACCTGTCTTGAGAGACCACTGTGACCTGGTACCAACTTGTATTTTTATGCCATAATGGACCTGTCTTGAGAGACCGCCCCTTTGAAGACTGAAACCATGACAAAAACTTTTTACCTGTCCTGGAATTGGAAAATCCATTGTGGTTATACTAACATAATTAAAAGTATTAAAAGCTTTTAATTGGGTTTCAGTTGCTAACTCATTAAAGATTGAGATATTTTTATAAGACCCCTATGAAAAGATTAGGATTATTGGTGAATAAACAATTTAATACATACCTGAAATGTGACAGATAGGATTATAAAAATAAATTTCTGTTGAAAATCTTTTTGTAACAAATTGAAATGGACTGTTATAAAAATTATAAAAATAAATTAGTGTTGAAAATCTTCAATGAAGATTTTCAACACTAATTTATTTTTATAATTTTTATAACAGTCCATTTCAATTTGTTACAAAAACTTCATAAAAAAGAACAACTACAAAGTAATTACAAAAATCTATTCTTCTCCATTTCTGAATTTTGTGGTTGGTTATTCACTGGCTTGAGAAAACCTGAAACCTGTTATGAGAGACCACCTGTCTTGAGAGACCACTTTTGTGTGGCTCAAAGGGCGGTCTCTCAAGACAGGTTCTACTGTATAAAAGAGGTCATTATTTTCCATGAAATAAAAACAGGTCAATGAAATCTGGAAAGATCACAAGAAATAACAAGAGTCTCTAAAGAGGCTGTAATCGATAACCTGGAAGAACTGCATATCCCTCAATTATTCTAATCAGAATCAAAGAATGCAGCTGGCTGCCATGCTTCTTCATCTGAGCGAAAAAGAATGATGATTGTTTTCAGAGGACTTTCCATATATTATTTGTGCCAAGTTTGGTTCACATTGGCCAAGTAGTTTCAGATAAGAAGATGAAAAAGTGATTTCCCATAGGGTTTCTATAGTAACTATAAGATGTAATTGCGGCCATGTTTTCTACCTGATCAACATTAAATGAGGATCTTTGGTAGAGGGTGTCCCAGTCATCAGTCATGTAAAGTTTCAAAACATCTGACCTTGTAGTTTCAGAGAAGAGTTTTGAAAATTGACCAATCGGAATCAAAGAATGCCTCTGGTGGCCATGTTTTTCATCCAACAGGAACAAAATGAGCAAAGTTCGTAGAAAACATCACATAGACCATTCCTGCCAAGTTTTGTTCACAACGTCTCAGTAGTTCCAGAAAAGAAGATGAAAATGTGATTTCCCATAGGGTTTCCATGGTAATTATGAGCCGCAATTCTGGCCATGTTTGCAACCCGATCAACATTTAGTGAGGGTCATTGGTAGAGGGTGTTCCAGTCATCAATCATGTGATTTTTCAAAACATTTGACCTTGTAATTTCAGTGGAGAAGATTTTTAAAAATCAACCAAGCAGAATCAAAAAATGCCTCTGGCGGACATGTTTTTCATCTGACGGGATGATTGTTTGTGGAGGACCTCCCAGAGATGATTTCTGCCAAGTTTGATTCACATCCGCTCAACTGTTCCAGAGAAGATGAAAATGTGAAAAGTTTACAGATGACGGATGCCAAGTTATGGCAATAGCACATGTGGTTCTTTGGGCCAGGTGAGCTAAAAATGAGTCCAAACCTGGGGGCAAAAGATGAAAGAGGCTGATAATGCGCAAGTTAATTCCAATAAGTCATGTTCATACAGTTTGATTATCTCTCTTTATTTGCAATGGGACTACTTTTTTGTCCATGGACGGGACAAACATGAGCTGAGGGCAAAAGGGATGAAAGGGGCTGGTAATGCGTATAAATTAATTCCAATCAGTCATGTGCTTACAGTTTCATTATCTCCCTTCATTTGCAAAGAGAGTACTTTTTCATCCATGGACAGGAAATGAGATGAGGGCAAAAGGAATGAAAGGGGCTGATAATGCATAAGGGCCATATCCAGGATTGTTTTGGTACTGGTATACTAGTTTGGGTGCCCAAACTCCAGGCACCCAAACTCATTGTATTTGTGTATAATCTCCATTCAACACAAATTATGCATGGCTAAAACCAACACAAAGTTAATCCCTTGAATCCCAAACTGGGATACTCTAGCTGACTAAAAATACACCGGAGGCAATTGCACTCTGACAAAAAAACAAGAGGCCCCAAGGGGCCTGGGAGCACTCACCTGACACTTGACAACTATCAACTATCAACTGATTTGAACAAACTTGCATCTGCCCTGTTAAGAAAACCATATACCAAATATCAAAACATTCTGACTGGTGGATCTGAAAAAAAAGGATTTTAAAAAAATATTCCACATATTGAACTAAGTTATAATTCGAGCTCCTACAGGGAGTTGAAATATGAACCCAGGGACTTGGCTTGAACAAACTTGAATCTCACCTCCCCAAGGATGTTGTATACCAAATATCAAAAGATTCTGACTACTGGATCAAAAGAAAAATATTTTTAAAGAATATTTCTCATATTGAACTAAGCTATAATTTGGGCTCCCACAATTATGAACCCAGGACCTTGGCTTTAACAAATTTGAATCTCACCTCCCTAAGGATACTGTGTACTAAATATCAATAGCTACTGACTGGTGGATGTGAAGAAGATTTTTAAAGAATGTTCCTCATACTGAACTAAGTTATAATTCGGTCTCCCACAGGGAGCCCAAATATGAACTCAGAGACTTGGCTTGAACAAACTTGAATCACACCTCCCAAAGGATGCTGAAAACCAAATATCAAAACATTCTGATTGGTGGATGTGAAGAAGAAGATTTTTAAAGAATATTCCTCATACTGCACTAATTTAAACATTTGGGCTTCCATAGAGAGCCCAAATATGGACCCAGGGATTTGATTTCAACAAACATGAAACAATCTTTCAAAGATGTTATATGTGAAATTTGAAAGTTTTTGGAGCAGTGTTTGGGAGACGAAGTCTTTTATGTTTTTCCCATCAGCCAGTGTTGAAAAATGCTGACTCAGCATATTTTTCAAAGTCCGGAAAAAGTACCCTATGATAAAACCGTTAGTAATGTTTTTGGACCACTCCATTCTGTTGGTCCTAAGGAAGCTTCACACCAAATAAGAATTCTCTGTACCATGTAGTTTTGGAGATATGGGCATATGAATTTTTTTCTATTTTTCACTCCTGTGGTTCCCACGAGGCATTTTGAAAAAAATGTTTTGGCATAAATCAAGTACTTATGACCCATTAATACTTCGTATCAAATTTGGTAGAAATCGGCCTCTCGGTTTGGAAAATAGAAATTTTGGGCAGGGCTAAAATTCTTGCCCCTCCCATAATGACGACAAATATTGCCTCTAGAACTTCTCTTGAACAAACTTGAGTCTACACTTCAAAAGGAAGGAAGCTGTATACCAAATATCAAGTCTCTGCTACAGCTGGTTCAGGAGAAGAAGTTTTTTTAAAAAAATGGGGGTATTTTTGCCCCCACCCCCTCCTTAATATGAGCAGAAACCCAATTTGAAGAAAAACCCAAATGCCCCTTTTTAACCACTACACATGTGAAATTTCATTAAAATGTGGCCAGTGGTGTGTGGGAGAAAAAGACCCAAACACCACCTTCACAACGGACGACAGACGAAAAGTGATCAGAATAGCTCACCCTGACTTTTAGTCAGGTGAGCTGAAAAACACAAGGAACAGGTTTGCGGAAAGCATGTGGAGGCATTACAGTAATTTCAACTTTTGTGTCTTTTAAAAATGTTGCATTCAGTACGGTATCCTACTTTCAGTTTCTGTCTCTACCACCTACAGCCTTCGGTTATGTCTGTGGCATGTGTGGACAAGCATTCCCAAATTATCCCTGGATATGGCCCTGTACATATACGTTAATTCCAATCAGTCATGAGCATACAGTTTGCTTATCTCCCTTCATTTGCAATGGGACTATTTTTTTGTCCATGGACAGGATATGAGCTCATCAAACTTAAATTTAGTGATTGCTGAGTTGATACATGTGCCTGTATAAATGCCAGGGGTTCTGGAGATGATCCTGAGTTGCAGAGCTCATATAAAATACATGAAAGCATTAAAACATAATTTTTTTAGATTTTTTTTAAAAAGCACAGAAAATAATGTTGGAAAATGGGGAATGTAAACATGCTTTGGATTTTTTAAAAACATATTGGTGCAACTGAGCGGGCCATGAACTGATGATTTGTTACTGCTTCTTGTGCCATGGACCCAGAAATTGTTAATATTTGATGAATGGAAATTCTACCCCACATAATTTAGTACAATGGAACCCTCCTAATTGAATGGCAACTTCGCCAATGAAAAATATTCAATTCACGGGAATATTCAATTAATCGGGATTTGATTTGATCACTTTCCTATACTTTAGAGATAAACTGAGTATTTATTCTAATGCATCTTGTTTGACAGAGCTGATTGCCTGTATAGGAAGCTGAAACTTCACTAGAAACCAAGGCCTGAAGATTTGAAGCGAATGACCGTTTGGGTTGCATGGAGGTTTTCTAAAATGAAAAACATGCAAACAAAAAATGAGACACGCCAATTGTCACCCGGGTCACGTGAAATTTTTGCCAAGTTGAATGATATAATACAAATGAATGGTGGAATGTTGAGCATCAACCACTCATCAGCTGCATAGGTGTTTGCATCAGCCTGAAGTATAGCTGCTCTGTTGGCCAATTATTGGCCAACAGAGCAGCTATACTTCAGGCAGATGCAAACACATATGCAGATGACTGATTTATGCTCAACATCATTTTAAACTGTTGATCATCTTAAGATGAAACAGGTACAAAATCAGGAAATGGCAATAATTTAAAATAGTGATTATGGATGCATCATGCCATACCAGGGTTCATACAAAAATTTGCTCACAAAGTTCAAGGGTTTTTCAAGGGTTTTTCAAGGGCTTCTTTTTTTCAAGGGCTACATATACTATTCAGCTTGTTGTATGAGCTCTAAAAATCTAAGATACATGTGACATGGATCTGACTTCGGAAGTCAGGAAGTACTGGTACCCAAAGTGTGATCTGTGTTACAGTAATCTTAGTAAAACGCTCCATACTTTTTTATGTTTTTTTTCAACTGAGCAACACGAACGCAACAAACAAGTAAAAGGCGAGTATGCATATATTTACAATGCCCAGGAAATAGCTTGGTATTCAAGGGTTTTTCAAGAGATTTCTGAAAGTTCAAGGGTTTCTCAAGGGCTAATTTCAAATTCCAGGGTCTTTCAAGAAAAAACTCATTTTCAAGGGTTTTTCAAGAGCTGTATGAACCCTGCATACTCTTCTGCAGCACACTAGCCCATGCCAATATTAGGCTATAATTAACCAATTGGTATCTCATAGCCCCGTTATTGTTCCAAAGAATTCATCTCAGTTCATCAGGATAATGCCCATAGCATCAAGAACTTGGCTATGATTCAACAGCTCATTTATCAGCATAGTCACGATATATACCGGGGTATATATATTTAGGTTACCCAATGGGTTATCTGAAACAAGTACAGGGGAACGAATGATAAGTTACCAAAGCTCAGACCAGATGAACAATAAATAGGATACACAAAATTTTGAAACTGCAGGCCTGGACACCAAGCTAATTCAAAGTGTTACCTTATTATGAGGGACCAAACAGTAAGTCAAATTCTCCATGCCTTTTAGAACTCTCTCATTATCTATGACAAGAATCAAATGAACAATTTGCTACAATCAAAGTTGATTCTCATTGTTTTGCTTGCGAGAATTGTTTCAGATTCCCTTAGGCAAAAGTTGTTAAAATAATAAAACTTCAAAGGTGATTTTTGTGAGTTGTCTCCTGTGTGTATAGGTGTGTAAATATGAAAACAACAACTTGTTTCAATTTGATAAATTTTTTTCATAAGAAAAACAGAAAGTTTACAGACACTGAAACTAGGGTCCTCAGAATATTCGATATTCAAAAAACAATTTCAGGCACACGACACTTGACTAAAAAAAAAACTGCATGGCTACAAGTTTTGATAACTTTTAATGTTCGATAAATTCTGTTATTTCCCAGGCTTGTATGAGTTAAAAAGGACTGTTTTTGATCATGAATAAAAAAAAAATAGAAAGTAACCTTGATGACAGAACACAAAAGAAGATTTCAATTTAGCACTGCTCATCAAAACACTTTGAACATCCTTAAAACTCAAGGATTTTCAATGTTAACATACAAAATTTCAAGTACTTTCAAGGCCTTGAAAAACCCATTTTTTCAATTCAAGGCTTTCAAGTACCACAATGACTCGCAAGCCAGAAAATAAATTACATTCCAGTTTTATTATCTTTTCAATTTTTGTCCACAAAACATCACTTATGACTTCTCAATGGAACAAACTCATTCAATGAAGGTTCATAAGCAAGCCAGAAAATAAGCAGACCGTCATCTGCAAAATGAGGTCCCCAGAGGGTGAATTTGGTGATGCTACCCTGCACAGCAGGGTAGCATCACTAAATTTACCCTCTTTGAACCTCAGTCTAAATCAGGGTCTCAAAACTAAACAGAAAGAGGTACCCAGAGGATAAACTGGCCAACTGTGTGAGATAGCATCATCAAATTCACCCTCTGGGGACCTCATTCTCTAAATGTCAAACTGCTTATTTTCTGGCCTGAAATGAGCCCTGTTCTAAGAGGTGGGTTGTGCACCGTCAGGCAGTTTTGTTTGTATTGTATGTCAATGCATGTGTAGTGGTTGATGTATCAAGGCCATTTACCAGTCAGTTTGGTTGATCCAGATCTCTTAGTCTCGTGGCAAATCGGTCGCTTTGTGTGCAAGAGGTCGACTGTTCTAGACTCAGCTCCCACACTTCTTTCTCAATCTGTTATACTGGTGCCATTGACCCCTTGGCAGTTGGTTGCATTTTCAGTGTGGTGGTTAAGCACTGTGGATGTTTCAACTGCTCTGAGGGTGGTTATGTAAAGTTTGTTTGTATTGTTTGTCAATGCATGTATAGCGGTTGATGTGTAACAGCGAAGTTTCTTTGTTTTACAAATCAGTTTGATTGATCCAGATCTCTTAGTCTCGTGGTAAATCAGTCGCTTTGTGTGCAAGAGGTCGACGGTTCTAGCATCGACTCCCACACTTTTTACACTGGTGCCATTGACCAGCCCTTGGCAGTTGGTTGCATTTTGAGTGTGGTGGTTAAGCACTGTGGATGTTTCAACAGCTCTGTGGTTCAATCTGAGTTGCAATTCAACAGAGTTTAATCAAAAGAACATCAGAGTAGTGTAACGATTGAGGTATAAAGGCCATTTACCAACGAGCCTGGTTGATCTGGATCTTTTAGTCTTGTGATGAATCGGTCGCTTTGTGTGCTAGAGGTCAACGCTTCTAGCCTCGGCTCCCTCACTTCTATATTGATCTGTTACACATGTAAGCAACAAGCCAGAAATAAGCAGACTGTCATCTGCAAAATGAGCCCCCCAGAGGGTGAATTTAGTGATGCTACCCTGCCTAGCAGGGTAGCATCACAAAATTTACCCTCTGTGAACCTCAGTCTGAATGAAGGTCTCAAGCCAAAACAGAAAGATGTACCTAGAGGATAAATTGGCCCACTGTATAGGATAGCATCAGCAAATTCACCCTCTGGGGACCCCATTTTGCAAATATCAGGCTGCTTATTTTCAGGCCTGGTAAGCAATCAATCTCATGAATAGTAATATTACATTGTGTCAGATGTCAGGAAATGACAGATTTCAGATTTATAAAATTCAAATGTTTGGGATTTGTCCATGAATTGGCCGCAACATGTTGCAGCAATTAAATAAAATGTGAACAACAGTAAATCCATGATTCATGTTGCTCTCCAAAGCTTACTCAAGGAAAAACCCAGGACTGATTATCTCCCTTGATGTGCAGTGGAAGTGGCAAATGTGCAAGTGATGTCAAATTCATGTACGAGGCACACTAAATATCCACAGTACACAAGATTCTGAAGAACCGTATTTGGTTTGCTGTGTTTATTTACACAACGTTAGAAAATGATTTTTTTTTAAACTAAAATCAACATAACCCCTTCATGATCTGCATATATCTCAAGGAATTGATCAATAGTAAATCCTTTGTGTATCTTTTACCACCTGAGGCTTTTTGGAAACAAGAACAAATAATATGTTTCAACAGCAGTTTAACTCTTAACCCGCTGAGTATTTTCAAGATATTTTTTCATCAAATCTAGTCATGGCTGCTGTAAAGCAGCCATGACTAGAGTTGATGAAAAATTCATCTAAATTTATTTATTTATTGGTGTTTAATGTCACATACTTATGCACAATGGCTAATCGTGACTGTGACAGTTTTACGGGCAGAGGAAGCCGGAGTACCCGGAGAGAACCACCAAGCAACGACGAGCAGCTGTGAGCTCTCCAACATCGTAACTCTGAACTCTGCACCGCAGCACAGGCAGGGTTAGATTGGTTGAAGACATGCGCATCATCGACGTGCAGTATGCCTCAGTACACAGCATCATCGTGCCCCCATGAAGGCAATTGGGGTGAAGTGTCTTGCCCAAGGAAACAACGCGGTTGCCGCAGGTGGGATTCGAACCGAGGACCTCTCGGCTTGCAGCCTGCACCTCTACCAACTGAGCCATAACCTATGTTTTGGAGACAAAATTTGAAAAAAATTAGTTATTCAAGAATTATTTTTGCAAGTGTCGTCTGCTTTTCATGTTAGATAAAGGGATAAAAGAATGCCACTGTTGAGCTCATTGACAGTAGCATGTATAGCATTGTGGTAGAGTGAAACAAGAACAACTTATTCTGTTTTTTCCTGATGTGAATTTGGAATTTCCCTTTGGTACTATTAGCAAATCTCCGTAAAGTCAAACAAACACATTACTGCTCTTTCCACTCAAACATTCACTAACCAAGAAAGAGAGATGGGCAATATACTGAAAAACCAAACTGATACCGATATCTTGGGGATACCGAAAAACCAAACCGAACCAATTACTGAATACAGAAACCAACTGTATTTTCTAATTTTCCTACATTTGCTATTTATAAGACCTTTTTGAGGCTTGATAGCAGCTATTTATTATTTATTTATTTATTGGTGTTTAAGGTCACATACTTTTGCACAATGGCTAATCATGACCACAACATGGAGATAAAGTCAAGGTCAGTCAATCGTTTATACCCCATGTTGCCTATTTTAGAGGACTCGCACCCCAAGCATTAGTGACTGGGTCCTATTTTACCAGTGAAACAGAGCTTGTTTACCACAGTAAACAAGCACTGTTTCACTTCCCGGGGTTCCCACAGGGATTGATAGCAGCTGAAGTGTTCATTTGCATAATAGAAATAACTGATTTTCTTTTTAGTTTTGTTAACCCTTAAAGGCCTGGGCAATTGTTCTGAATTCCCACTAGACTATAACCTGTACGTGTCCAGTTGCTTAGCAGTGATTTCTTTTCAAGTCTTGGCTGCCTTAACAGGCAGCCAAGACTTGACTAGAAATCATTGCTCAGGTGATTTGTCTATTGTAAGCAGGACCTTCTAATGATGGCATGTTAAGGCCACATGCTCTAAGATAGTAAAAGCCTGAAATAGTCCTTTAAAGGCATTTTGTGGGCACATGTTCTGAGATAGTGAAAGTCTGGACCTTTAAAGGTTAAGGTGTGTTTGGAACAAGTCATAAAATTACTGTAGATATGATTTGTGTTGACAAAACAATGTCATTGTTTAGCTCATTGGCAGTGGCATTTGTGGTGCTCTGATAGAATGATACAAGAAGAACTTATTCTGTATTTTTCTGGTGTGAATTCCCCTTTGGTACTGTAAGAAAATGTCAGCCACAAAAAAGCGAACTGATACCGAGGTATACCCCCCTAAAAATACCAAAACTTATACCGAACTTACATTTTCAATACTGCCCATCTCTAATCTGAAGTCCAATGCACTTAATGAGCCACCAAGTGTCCCACTATTCCTTTCAGTTAACCCTTTATCCAATGCACATGATATCAAACTTTGTTATTTCAATATTTTCTTTGAACAATTTTCCAAAACAATTTAAACAAAACCATACCAAAACCTTGTCAAAATCATTCCAAAGAGGGGTCACATGATATAGTTTTGTTTCAAAGTTTTGAATTTTTTTTTTCTTTTCAATTGCTTAACTTGTAAACTATGCGGTTGGATGAGGCCCTGTCATTAGGTAAAGGGTTACCTGTTTTAGAGCAAAGGATAATCTGAATAGACAAATACATCAAAGCTGTTCTAGAATAATCTTTGAATAACTCTTTAACTAATGTAATGGCCTCATCTGGCCAGCTCCATTCACAGAAATCAAGCTCATTCCAATGAGGCTCAGTAGGTAGAGATGCAAGCTGGAAGCCGAGAGGACCTCAGTTCAAATCCCACCTGCAGCCACCACGTTGTGTCGTCGGGCAAAGCACTTAATCCCAAATGCCCACGTGGAGGCACAGTGGCACTGTGTACTAAGGCGCACTGCATGTCAATGGTCCACCTATCTTCAACAAATGCTACCCTGCTTGCGTGGAGTTAGTGCGTTGTATCGTCTGACAGTTGTTCACCATTGCTTGGTGGTTCTTTTCAGGTACTCCGGCTTCCTCAACCCGTAAAACTGTCCAACACGAGGTGACCCTTGTTGTCAAAAGTGACGTTAAACCCCAATCAGTAAATAATTCCAATGAGGAGTCATAAGCTATATTTCTGAGACAGAAAAATGCAAATATTAGTCATTCAAGGTTCTTTGCAATTGTCATCAATTTATCAGTGGAGGGTTTAATCCAAGGAAGTTGGGAAGGGTCATTTTTGAGAGTGAGGAACAACTGTAGTCCCCAAAACCAGTCCAATTCAAGAACTGTACCATAATTCCAGGGACCCCAAAACATAAGTAGTGCCTGACAATTTGGTAGATATCACAAACATACTGAGGTCCCTGGAATTGATATTCTTTTAGCAACTCTGATTAACTCCTTAAATGCTGCTGGCAGATATTCCTACCCAGGACAGAATTGCTTTTGCCAATGAGCTAAGTATAATTTGGGCACATTTAATCAAATTTTCTCTGTAAATTGAATGGATATTATCACCAGTGATTATGTGAGTTAATTTTTGATGAATTTTTCATCAAATCTAGTCATGGCTGCTGTGAAGCAGCCATGACTAGATTTGATGAAAAATATCTTGAAAATACTCAGAGGGCCTGGTTAAGAGTTAAACCTTGTTATAACATAATTCCTGGCAGTTTAGTGTGCATGTAATATCTTCACAATATTCGGTATCAGTATTTTTTCTCTGAAAAACTACGGTTTCCGTTCGATATTTGGTGTTAAATTATTCCATAACCCATTAGACATGTTAACCTCCAGAATAATCTTTCAGGGAACCTGAGGGTGACTTTCAAGGAAATGGGATGTATTTCATGGAAAAGTTTGCGCGGGGACAGAACAAAAGAAAAAACTTGTGAATTTTCAGCTCATGGACCACCATTAACACCAGGTTATATCCAGATCTAGTTGTCAATTATGCCGATGCATTTATGCTATGTTAAAAAATCCATAAAATAATTGTTGTTTTGACCCCCCCCCCCCCCCCAACCACCCCCTGCCATCCTCTTCTTCATGACCACCAACCCACAGTGCACCACCACCTGAAGTCTACTGAGCTAATAATTTCCTAAGACTGCAAATGTTAACAGGAAAAGATGTCCTAATGTTCAGTTGTTCAAGAAGATTAGTTCTTGGAAAGTATCTTTATCAAAATCCTTCATGCATGTGTGGACATTTGTGCCCTGCACAAAACTTTTCTTTTCATCATTGAAGCATTTGTTAATTCCATTCAAATTTTTCTGGCTACAGACGGCCAACAGTTAACAGTTCTGAAGTCAGCACAATGGAATAAATGTAGTGTTAGAAAATAAGTCCATTGGGTATAAATATGCAGTCATAATTTTTCGGCATCCTAAGCGACTTTAAACTATTTTTAAACTGTGTTAAATAGATGAGGTCAAGGTGTTGTTTATGTTTTGATTTGGAAAAGGGATGAGAATTAACACTGTTCTATCAATAAATAAATATATATTAGGCAACACAAAGTAGATGTTCTGTTTCTCAGGCCAAGTCTTGTGAAATTGCATATTTTATTTTTGTAATTATTTCTTTGCCATCAGAAGTTCATATTCTTGGTTTATTTTATGTTTTAGGCCTCATAATCTCATAATCTACAGTATTTCGTCCCTTGGGTGGCACAAGGCTTTGCACTGCTAAAGCACTGCAAAGCCTTGTTGCACCTAAGGGACAAATTTTTCAATTTTATTAACTTGTGTAAAATATCAGACATAAACTATTTAATTTTTATTTTTTCAAGTTTTCATTGATCATAAAAAGAGAGCATGCGGCAGCGAAAAGAACCATGCGGGAGGACCTGAGAAACAGATTTTTAATTTTATTAAGCCTTATTTAATTCCTTTTCATATATTTTATTTCCCCAAAAACTGCATTTAAATGAAGGTGGAGTTTTCAATTTTTTTTAAAGAAAGCCATTGTTTTTGCATGCGTGTGGTGTAGGGGAGTGGGGGTGGGGGGAGGGGTGGGGGAGCGGGTGACAGACGATAAAATGAAGCCAATGCATATCACAGAAGACAAAATCCCAAACCAATACATTGTAGTGTGGATAAAATTCTGATTTTTATGGTTAAATCCCAAACCATTAAATTGTAGTGTGGATAAAATTCTGATTTTTATGGTTAAACATCACAAAGTTTGTAAAGCACAGTGAGTCGGCAAGCCAAAAAATAAGCAGACCGACATCTGCAAAATGAGGACCCCAGAGGGTGAATTTAGTGATGCTACCCTGCTATAGCAGGGTAGCATCACTAAATTTACCCTCTGTGAACCTCAACCTGAATCAGGGTCTCAAGAAAAAAATAGAAAGAGATACCCAGAGAATAAATTGGCCCACTGTTTGGGATAGCATCATCAAATTCACCCTCTGGGCACCTCATTCTGCAAATGTCAGACTACTTATTTTCAGGCCTGTGTGCCATGCAACTTGAGTCACTTGATCTGTGTACATGTAGACTCATAACTGACAACCATTACTAATATTTGATTAGAATGTTTCTTCAACTTGCACAGACATGAACCAAAGCTTGCTTATATGGATGAAAAGAGATTGTTCCTGGCTATTAGAACTGCTGTATTATTTATTATAGAAAATTAGCAGAGAATTATTCCCTCTTGTTTTGTCAACTTAAGCATTTGCCTGGCTCTATTTATGAACTGTGTGACAGCGAAATGATAAAACACAGTCAGCATCAAATTATTCGATGTGTTTTCTGCAAAGATTAACATATCGAAAATTGAGGAATTAGAACATTTTTTCATTTTTAAGTGAACTGATTTTCCAACTAATTTTAGTCTGGCTTAATATTGATCTTATATATCTCTTTCAAAAATATTTTAACCTTTACTTAACATGAAAAGCAGACGACACTTGCAAAAAACATCTTGAATACCTATTTTTTTTTCATTTTTTGCCTAAAAAAAAACATAAGTTATGACCCCTCCTTGGGATGAGCTTGACGAGCTCGTTCCAACAAGGGCTCATAACCTGTTTTTGAGACAAAAAAATAATGGAAATTAATTAGCGATTTTTGAGAAGACCCGGTAGTGCTGCCCAGTTTGGTCCATTACATTGGGTAAAGGGTTAAATAAGGTTGCATGATCTGCTTTAGAGATTCTTTTGGGCATCTACAGGGGCCATTTATGGGATCCTTTCCCAATGACATTTGAGCATGATTTTTCTCAATTCTTAACCCCCAGATTTCCCAACTGGTGCCCTGAACTGCGTAGTCTTAAGGCCTAAGAAAACCATTGGTTTTCTGAGGCCTGGTGGGCACCCAGTTCAGGACACTAGTTGTACATTAAAAATTGCTTGACTGACAAAGTCTCTTAATTCAAAAGGCAAATGACAAGTTCTTCTTTAATACTATAAGAACAGTTTGATAGAGACTACATAGACTGCGTGAACATAATTCCTTTGACTGTTTATTATAAAACTTACTTACAGTATACATGCAGATGCTTATGAATCAGTGTTAACTCCTTACCCAACGAATCGCCCGCATCCGCCCACGTAATATGCAAATACAGCTGCTGAAAAAATATTATTTTTTGAAAAATTTCAATAAAACCATATCATGTGACCCCTCTTTGGAACGAGCTCGTCGAGCTCGTTCCAAAGAGGGGTCACATGATATAGTTTTGTTGAATTTTTTTTAAAAAAATTTTAAAAAATGATGAATTTTGAAATCGTCTGCGTTGGGTAAAGGGTTAATGTTCTCTGCTCAATTTGAATGTAAAATTTCTTAGTCTTTGTATGTTTTTTACCCTCCAAAATAAATTCCCAACTGGAGGCCCTATGATACAAATTTTCCCAATGGCATGGGCTCTGGACCCTTTCCCAAAGTGAGCAGAAGAATCCCTGAGTTTTCAAGTTGTTGAAAAAGCGAACAGGATCAAGTCAAAATTATTGCGGCTACAGATCACCAGGGGGAGAAAATGCCATCAACCTAGGTGGAGTCTGGTATTATATGTCACCTATTTTCAACGTATTCAATCAGGCCTGAAGGGAGTGCAGTGGCTCAATGGTAGACTGTTGGACTTCTATGCTAGAGGTCCCGAGTTCGATCCCTGGCCAAGACAACCCACGTTGTGTCCTTGGGCAAGGCACTTTATCCTGGTTGCCTATATGGGGGCACGATGACGCTGTGTACTAAGGCGTACTGCCCAATGGTGGTGCGCATGTCTTCAACCGCTGTAACCCTGCTTGAGCGCTGCTTGAACAGAGTTGGAATGTTGAGGAGCTGCCAGCTGCTCGTCGATGCTCGGTGGTTCTCTTTGGGTACTCTGGCTTCCTCCACCCGTAAAACTGTCATGGTCATGATTAGCCATTGTGCATAAGTATGTGACCTTAAACACCAATAAATAAATCAGGCCTGAAAATTAGCAGTCTGACATTTGCAGAATGAGGTCCCCAGAGGGTGAATTTCATTATGCTATCCCATACAGTGGACCAATTTATCCTCTGGACACTAGTGATGAACTGATTATCAAAACTGAAAATCTGTTGGTGCCTGTTATACTACAGAATTTTGTTGATAAATCATCAATTACAAAAGCTTAATACCACATAAGTTCTAAGAGTATGCATATTTAGTGCTGGGCAATATTAGCCAAAATAATATTTGCATTTTGGTTGGGGTGTGGGAAAAAGATCATTATTAACGATACAATCACACGATATTGTTCTCGTGAAGATTGTGTTTTATTCCAGTAAATAGTGTTAATAAGGTTTTGTGTAAGGATACAATACACTTTCAGACCTGGAAATGAGATGGGTGCGAGTGTAATTGCTCCCGTCAGCACCCGTGTTTTCTCTTTTAAAAAAATGCACTCGTTGAAAAATATTGTAGAGCTCTAATATACGGTGAGCCACAGTGAGAGCATATAAATGTGTGTCATTCAGGCCTTAAAATTTGTCTCGACTCACGAGAATCAGTTTTGATTCTCGCGAGCTCCTGTTGCGAGAATCAATTTTCAGTTCTTAAATATTTTGAATTTGAGAGTACTGTTATGTGAGTGCAACATTTACATATGCCATAGTAAAAGGCAAACGTCATATTTTTTACAGAGAGGTTTCCCTTTATGGGCACAGTTTCCATTTTGTCGAGTTTCTCACACATGTACACGTAGAACACATGTTCCAACATACAGGCTTTTGGTGGTCTGGCTGATGGAAATTACAGTATCGTGGCAGTGGTGTCTAGTGAAGTCTTGGCTGCCTATATAGGCAGCCAAGACTTTACTATACACCACTGCTAAGTGTAGTTTTTTTTTACTTTATTATGAGGGGCAAAGTCAGAGCATTCTCTTGGCTTGTTAAAGCCACCTTTAGAATCTACAAGAATCAAATGAACAGTTTGCGCGAATCTAAGTTGATTCTCATTGTTTCCCTTGCGAGAATCATTTGCGCGAATCGATTCGGATTCGCGCATGAATTTTAATCCCTGGTCATTTTGAGAAAGCAGCACTCTGTGGCCAGTGGCAAGTTACTGTTATAATTCAGCAATTCCATACATTTAACTCTTTGAACACTTGTGGTATCTATCATGCCAGTTCAGTGGCAGCAATTAGAAAAGTCCATATTCATTATTTGGGGTAGACCTATCAATATTTTCAATTCGGCCACGAGTCGTTCTTGCGAAATATTATTAAATTATCAGTTCTAGTGCGAATACAATGGCAGACTTCCAGGAACCAGTGGTGCCTGCTGTCAATTCTACGAGTTGATTACATATGTGTTTCGTGTTCTATACACCCCAACCTTCATTTTGATGTACATTTTATGTATATTTAATTTGAATTGAAGGAATATCAGAGGTGAGAATTTTCAAAATAAACAAAATTTCATTACTTATATAGGCCCTTAAATGCATGAAATAAAATAATAATCAAAATTATATAGGGTTATATACTTTGACCATTTATTCCCAATGTGATACTCGTTGATGCCATAAATCCATTTTATTTTGCACATAACAACATGAGGGAGAGTTAATACTCTGTACTTCGAAAGGAGGCGAGATGTCCAGTGAGGGATCAAGGAACAGGACAGTGAATGGAGTCCCTGTATTATGGCGATGTTAAACATAACAGAAAAGTTACAAGTGAAAATTATTTATTTTATCGAAATTAAAACTGAACACAAAATAACAAAGCAGGTATATAATGTATAGCAGTGGCAGCGCCAGGATTTCGATGTGTTAAGTAAGATGAGGGGGTCCTGAAGGTCGTAGGCCTGAGCCAGGGGTGTGGGCATGGGAGAGTGGTTTGGGAACTGTGGGCCGTTCCCCAGAAAAAAATCACATTTGAATAATTTGGACAATATCGGAGCAATATCAGAGCGTTTCTACAATGCCTAACGTGGTCTTCAAAGGGGCCCTGGTTGTGTCAGATAGCAATTTGAAGTTTTTTGGGTTTTTTTGTTTTGTTTTGTTTTTTTGTTTTTTTTTGGGGGGGGGGGTGCTATCCTCCCCCCCCCCCCCCCCCCCACTGTGGCACTGCCACTGATGTATACTGATGTATAGCATTTACCAAATAGAACATATACAAGAGGAAAATAATCAAATGACATACAATCTACCCTAAATTCATATTAACCCTTCGTCAACTGACTCAACTGACTAAGTGCTAGTGAAGTGTGCTATGTCTCAGTACTGCCAGTAGGACGTAGCACGCTTTAAATAGTTCCCCACAGGGCTTATATTTCGACGAGAATCCAAGAATCAATTCGCACAAAGATTCGCGCAATAAAACTGGTGAGAATCCATGTAGATTCTCGCTGCACATCTGCTAGGATTCGCGTGAAAAAAATGAGTCAATTTAACCCTTTACTAACACAGCAGCAACAAATTAACCAATAGAAGGCTAACATGACCTGAGATATCCTGACACTTTGTCAATAAAACCTTACAAATATGGCTGTCATTGGAACCGGCTCATTGAGCCGGTTCCAACGACAGCCATATTTGTAAGATTTTATTGGAAAATATTGTTCATTTAATTATTTTATCATTTATTTATTATTTATTGTTTAAAAATTGTTAAACTTAGTTTTAAAAATTAAAAAAGTGTGTTGGGTAAAAGGTTAACATGTGTTATCAGTATACAACAGTGGTTCAACCTTGGTGGCGTTATGGGATCCTGGGACACTCATAGTAGGTATGGATTCTTGCAACCATTTTCACGAGAATCCAAATGGATTCTCATAAATTTAGACTACATTTTAGCCCTGTTCTCATGTGACATTTCTATGGCCTTTTCTAGTAAGACAATAGTGATTTAGATTAATTGAAGGGCCTGGAAATAATACCGAAAAACCGAACCGAAACCAAGGTTTTAAAAAAAAAAAAAGAAACTGAACCTGGAAAAAAAACCTTCATGCACTAGCTTAGTTCTGAGACCCTGATTCAGATTGAGGTTCACAGAGGGTAGCATAACTAACTTCACCCTCTGGGAACCTCATTTTGCAGATGACAGTCTGCTTATTTTCTGGCTTATATTCAATGTAAAACCACAACAAGTCACATTCAACCTGTCTTACATAACCCATGCTCTTATTTGTGATCTGTTTGGGATTTTTTCATTTTAAAAGCATCCCTTGGTGTACTGATTCAGCTATTGATGTCATCAAGCATCAAAATAGCATCCATAGTTGAAAAAAACATTTCAAATTACTGAAATCACGATATTTTGTGATTGTGACAGATCAGAGTTTCGGTTTTGGAAACAACACCGAAACTGAACTGAAAAAATGGTTAACTGCCCACATCTACTGATGGATTGGAATACTGGTTGACATAAACATGGGTTATACTTTAATTGAGGATGTTACAGTTAGGTCCCAGCGAATTTTTAATATTCATTTATCGTTTGATTTGCCGCCGATATTCAATTTGAATTTGATTTGAGTTTGAGTCTCAGATAGTAGTTTCAAATAGTTACCAAGTTTTAAGCTATTATCAATGAGATTTTGCCCATTTTGTTCAGTTCTTGTTGAGGCTTGATAGCAGTTGAAGAGTCTATTTTCATGAAAAAATTGACTGACTTTCTTATCAGTTTTGGTAACCGTTTAGGGACTGGGAAATTGTCCTGAATTTCCACAAGACTACAACCTATACATGTCCGATTGCTTAGCAGTGATTTCTAGTCCAATCTTGGCTGCCTGAACAGGTAGCCAAGACTGGACTAGAAATCACTGCTTAGGTGATTTATCTACAGCAGCCAAGACTGGACTAGAAATCACTGCTTAGGTGATTTATCTACAGCAGCCAAGACTGGACTAGAAATCACTGCTTAGGTGATTTATCTACAGCAGCCAAGACTGGACTAGAAATCACTGCTTAGGTGATTTATCTACAGCAGCCAAGACTGGACTAGAAATCACTGCTTAAGTGATTTATCTACAGCAGCCAAGACAGGACTAGAAATCACTGCTTAGGAGATTTATCTACAGCAGCCAAGACTGGACTAGAAATCACTGCTTAGGTGATTTATCTACAGCAGCCAAGACTGGACTAGAAATCACTGCTTAGGAGATTTATCTACAGCAGCCAAGACTGGACTAGAAATCACTGCTTAGGAAATTTATCTACAGCAGCCAAGACTGGACTAGAAATCACTGCTTAGGAGATTTATCTACAGCAGCCAAGACTGGACTAGAAATCACTGCTTAAGTGATTTATCTACAGCAGCCAAGACAGGACTAGAAATCACTGCTTAGGAGATTTATCTACAGCAGCCAAGACTGGACTAGAAATCACTGCTTAGGTGATTTATCTACAGCAGCCAAGACTGGACTAGAAATCACTGCTTAGGAGATTTATCTACAGCAGCCAAGACTGGACTAGAAATCACTGCTTAGGAAATTTATCTACAGCAGCCAAGACTGGACTAGAAATCACTGCTTAGGAGATTTATCTACAGCAGCCAAGACAGGACTAGAAATCACTGCTTAGGTGATTTATCTACAGCAGCCAAGACTGGACTAGAAATCACTGCTTAGGAGATTTATCTACAGCAGCCAAGACTGGACTAGAAATCACTGCTTAGGAGATTTATCTACAGCAGCCAAGACTGGGCTAGAAATCACTGCTTAGGTGATTTATCTACAGCAGCCAAGACTGGACTAGAAATCACTGCTTAGGTGATTTATCTACAGCAGCCAAGACTGGACTAGAAATCACTGCTTAGGAGATTTATCTACAGCAGCCAAGACTGGACTAGAAATCACTGCTTAGGAGATTTATCTACAGCAGCCAAGACTGGACTAGAAATCACTGCTTAGGTGATTTATCTACAGCAGCCAAGACTGGACTAGAAATCACTGCTTAGGAGATTTATCTACAGCAGCCAAGACTGGACTAGAAATCACTGCTTAGGTGATTTATCTACAGCAGCCAAGACTGGACTAGAAATCACTGCTTAGGAGATTTATCTACAGCATCCAAGACTGGACTAGAAATCACTGCTTAGGTGATTTATCTACAGCAGCCAAGACTGGACTAGAAATCACTGCTTAGGAGATTTATCTACAGCAGCCAAGACTGGACTAGAAATCACTGCTTAGGAGATTTATATCTACAGCAGCCAAGACTGGACTAGAAATCACTGCTTAGGTGATTTATCTACAGCAGCCAAGACTGGACTAGAAATCACTGCTTAGGTGATTTATCTACAGCAGCCAAGACTGGACTAGAAATCACTGCTTAAGTGATTTATCTACTGTCAGCAGGGCCTCCTAATGATGGCATGGTAATGACACATGTTCTGGGGTTTAAAAGCTTGATATTGGCCTTTGAAGGATAAGATGAGTTTAGAATCAGTCACAAAATTATTGTCGATATGATTTAATTTGGTGCCGGACCAACATATACTTCCTAAAATTAAATAGCTGTGTAATTTATACATACCACATGGAATCGATTGTTTTACTTTGATCCTCCGCTGTTTCTCACAGCTAGCCATTTTAAGGAAGCATTCATTTGAGTATGTAACATTGTCACTTCCACATACTGGGGCAAAGACATTGCTGCATTGTTCTGTACATTGGCAGTATGGAGTATTGGTAGTCTCATTCACAGCACAGACTGCCCAAAAGGCACAGTAAAATCTCTTACAGGGAGCTGGAAATAAACAAAGACTGCATAAAATGTGATTTCCTAAGGCAAAATGGAAATAGTAGAGGACTTTTCCCTCAGAACTTAACCCTCTGTACACTGGTGTCAGTGTACTGAAATTTCAAGTATTAATTTTTTTTCATAATACTCCTAGGAATTTAACCAATTCAACCTTGTCTGACAGAGCTCTGTGAGCGCTCTCAGACAAGATTAAATTGATTAACTTCCAAGTTGCATTATGGGGAATATTTGGAGCTTGACATTTTGACATCAGCATGCAGAAGGTTAAAGTCCTTCAGGCCAAAAACAAATGTTTGGATTTATGGACAATTGTATTCAAATTATAAATTCATGAATTACTAAAAAAATTTAATTTTTGTTTCAAAAACATAGCTTATGACCCCTCATTGGAACGAGCTCAACAAGCTTGTTCTAATGAGGGGTCATAAGCTATGTTTTTGAGACAAAAATTGAAAACATAATAAATTTGAATGGAGATTTTTGTGTATAGGCCTAGTCGGTTTTGTTTGTTACGTTGAGTAAAGGGTTCATGATGTAAATAGGGCTGTCACGATTTTTTAATTTAGGAATCGATTAATCGTCGCAAATAATCGATGATAATCGATTGATCGTACCTACATGACCCCCATCTCCTTCTCTTTGAAGTCGATAAAAATGAAGTTGAAGTCAGTTGACCTACCTCAAGTAAACAATGAAGACGATCCTCTTTTAGTTACATTCAAAGCTTGGATGTTCTGAACTTTTGAACCGTCAGTGTAATGATCAAGACCGGTCGGCAGTTGCGAACTTCGCAACTGCCGACCGGTCTTGATTATTACACTGACGGTTCAAAAGTTCAGAACAAAGCTTTGATGAATGTACCTGAAGGACAAATGCTTCCAATAGCTTCTTGGGGTTTAACATCGATGTTCTTAACTCTTTACCTTTAGAAACAATAGTTTTTTCAACATATTTTCTTTTAATTATTAAACGTCTAACACGGGATATAATTTACCGATTATTCGACAATGAAAAATACTAATCGATTTCGCCATGACCAATCAACAATCGATTAATCGATCAATCGTGACAGCCCTAGATGTAAACCATCAACATTATGGCAATTATTCAGATATCTATTTGGACAAAGTGATTAATCAGTTAACCAAGGTTAATTCACGTGATTTATCAATCAAGAAAACCCCTTAACCATTTCAGCTCTATTTAAATCTTAAGTGCTTAGTTCTAATTTTGAGGAGTTTCTTGTCTTACATGTACATATAGAATGCATGTTCCAACCAGCAGGCTTTTGGTGGTCTTACTGATAGAAGTTATAGTACCTTGACAGAATGACAGTAGTATCTAGTGAAGCCTTGGATATCTGTTATTCTGTATTATTACCACTTTAGCGAGCGTTCTCTAGTATATTAACGGAGTTTAGCGGGGCGGTAAGACTCAGTAATTCATGATGCCATGCAAGCGGAAGCGAGCCTCAGGCGTTAATGAAAACAAAATTCATTAACAGCCCGCTGCCCACTTCCGGTCATGGTAATAATAATAGTAATAACATGATTTTGTTGAGCGTTCCGGTTTATTCTTACCACTAAATCTATAAGTTACTAGTAGATTAACATGATTTTGGAGGGCTGTTAAAACTCCATAATTTCAGGGACGTCATTCGACGAAGCCGGGCCACGGGTGGATAATGGTATAAATAGCCATTAGCGGCCTGGCTATATATAGATTCCTTGGTCTAATGAATTACTCCCATTCGGGTGAAGTCCTTTGTATTTCCAAACGGAAGTCGAACGCGCGATCGAAACAGAAATATCGAACCGACTTACTGATTATTTCTTCCAGCAATTCCCTCGTGCGGTTAGCTATAACAGGGTGTGGTAATAATAGTAATAACATAATTGTTGTCAGGCATCATGATTCATTAGTGGCCCTGCAGCAATGATGAACAGCCCTTGGGCTTATTAACGGCCCTCGACTTCGTCTCGGGCCTTTAATAAACCCTCGGGCTGTTCATCATTGCTGCAGGGACGCAAATGAACCATAATGCCCTCCAAAATCATGTTATTGTTATATTAACGGCCCTTGAGGAATGAATAACGGCCCTCTGGCTTTTTAACGGCCCTCGACTTCGTCTCATGCCGGTAATAAACCCTCAGAGTGATATTCATTCCTCTCAGGCCGTTAATAAACCGTAACACTCTCCAAACTCGTGTTATTGTTATATTACAGTCAAGACTTCACTAGACCACACTGCTAAGGCAAAGTGCTATCTTCTTACGTATGAACAAATCATAAGTAGAATTCTTCAGGGCTTTAAGGACACGATCTGAATCCAAGACAAGAATAAAGTGAACATTTTGCGAGAATTAAAGTTGATTCTCATATTTTTCTTCTGAGAATCATCGGCGAGAACCAATTCTGATTCTTGCATGATCTTTATTCCCTAGCTGGATACAGCCATTACACTGGGTAAGGGGTATATCTCGTCAATTCAAATTATGGCTATATTATATAAATGTACTTCACAATTGTAGAATGTCATGAATTGCACAGATTAATGAATTTCTATAAATTTGAAAGAAATTTAAAAAAATATTAATTTACAGTATATAATTAAACTTGGTACAAGCACATTGTGAGTGGATTTTAGTTTGTGGAGTGAGGTTCCCACACAAGAGAAATTCGAGAAACATTTTAGACAAGGTAAGCTTAAAAATGAAAACAAACTCCTCTTCATTTTTAGAACACAGATTGATGAAAAACATCAGGGAAAATAAGTTTGCACAAAGTTAGGGAAAAGACATCAAGGGAGTTAACTTGCACACTAAAATGGTGAAAATATCTCTTGCGAATTTTGTTTTGCCGCGAGTTACAGGTTTGGTGATACAGTAACACCGGCATTTACCTCTGAATGTTATTCTTTGAATCAAGTTAAATGTAACTCACAATATAAAGATTATTGCGAATAAGTTCACAAAAGTGTATGAGCTGGTCAATAAAAAAATTCTTGTGCGCGATTTTGCGAAATCTTCCTCCAAATTATGACCTGCATGCTGAAGCCAAAATGAGCGTATGTCTGTCAATTGCACCCTCAGTTTTTACAAGTGATGATGTATAATCTGCTTCCATATAGTTTTCTTCCATTTTGGGGTTTAATATTTTGATTTTTTCTGACATTTGTAAACTATTAAAAATTAAATGTGACATCCCCACACGGTGTGATGGAATGAGGACGCTTTGGGAGGGATTCTCGAACAAGAACGAGTGCAGAATTGAAGCTGCTCGTGACAAGGGGGAAATCTTCTCAGCAAAGGAGTTCGACCCATTCCATCGCTGGCGAATCACAGATATCAGATAGTTTTGCTATCTGATAATTGTGCTTCAAATTGCCTTAACACAGCACGAAAGCAGTTTTGGGGTTCCTCAGCATAGGGCATCTAAGCCATTTGATTTCTCCTGAGCCAAATCTGTCTAAACCACAGCAATCACCATGAAAAGTGACCACGTGACGGTCATCGAATAATTCCGTACAGAGGGGCGTCGATAAGATGGGGGATGTGTGTGATATTCCCCTCTCCCAATAATTTTTTTTCAGTCTGAACATTTTTGTCTGGATTAGAGTCTCAGATATCGATATGCGAATTTAACCCTTTACCCAACGTATCGTCCAAAACCGGCCAGCGCTATTCATAAAAATCATCATCCCATTTTCACTATTTTCTTCACTTTTTGTCTGAAAAACATAGCTTATGACCCCTCTTTGGAACGAGCTCGTTCCAATGAGGGGTCATAAGCTAAGTTTTTGACGCAAAAAATAAAAAAATTGTTATTCAAGAATTTTATTGCAAGTGTCGCCTTCTTTCCGTGTTAGGTAAAGGGTTAATCATGGACTTTCTTGGAAGGCTGGTTGTGATACAAGGACTTATGTCACACACGCAGCCGACCCTACAAATGGATATTTGGATTGCGGGGTGTGTGGGGTGGGGTGGGGGCTGCAGAATCATTTTGGAGTACTAGTACTAGGAGGTGTGGAGATCGTGCCTCATTGGCAGGCCCCAGTGAAGGACCTAGGAAGTGACGTCTTGTCACGTGACCCAGTGGCGCCATGTTGTGTTGTCATGGTAACCCGCGAGAGTGGCCATCTTGTGACATCATCCCCATAGTGATACGTGGTCCTAGTGCGCAGCGCGTGTTGTTATGGTGAGATGTGTTTCCGTCGTCCATTTTGTATACTGGATGCCGCCATCTTGGTTTCTATGGCAGCACGTGGCTGCTATGTTACCCAAAGGCCAAAATTCCCCATTTTATCGGCTTAACATGTAGTGCTATAGTACCTAGGGGCACAGGGGGTAAGTTCGATTAAACTAGAGTATTTTTCTGGCTTGGATTTTCCCCAAACCCTCGTTTAATTCGTAGAATTACCACAAACAACCCGACAAGTTGTACTATTTCGAATTCTTTCAGAATCCTTTTTAGGACCGCCATACCATGGCTTATAATAGTAGCACGTAGTGCTATAGTACTGAGGGGCTCCTTTGGATTATAGCCAACTGATAGACAATCTCGATGAAAGCCTACATCATTCCTAATGCCAAGAATCTATCGAGTAGTTACTGATAAGTCATTGCTCGAACTACTCGAATCCCACCGAGCAAATAAGCCATAGAGTATTTACTCGAACGAGTGACTCGCATATACGACTCTTAGCCTCATTTCGGTATTTGAGGATACCTATGACCTGGCATTGTATTATTTGGGGATACCTATCGAGGATACCTTCTGGAGAATCCCTTTTTGTCGTATGAGGCCATGAGTGCCATGTGAACCTCAATGAGGTCTAATATACTATCCCTCTTAACCTCATTTCTTTTGAGGCCATGAAAAAATTCCTCAATGAGGCCTAATTTACTATCCCTCTTAGCCTAATTTCGGTTTTTGAGGATACCTATGGCCTGGTATTGTATTATTTGAGGATACCGATCAAGGATATTTTCTGGAGAATCCCTTTTTTGTCGTATGAGGCCATGAGGGCCATGAGAAAATCCCTCATTGAGGTCTAATTTACTATGCCTCTTAGCCTCATTTCGGTATTTGAGGGTACCTATGGCCTGGTATTGTATTATTTGAGGATACCTATCGAAAATATTTTCTGGAGAATCCCTTTTTGTCGTATGAGGCTATGAGGGCTATGAGAAAAACCCTCACCGTGGTCTAATTTAATATCTCTCATAGCCTCATTTCTTTTGAGGGCATGAGGGCCACGAAAAAATCCCCCAATGAGGTTTAATTTACTATCCCTCTTAGCCTCATTTCACTATTTGAGTATACCTATGGCCTGGTATTGTATTATTTGAGGATACCTGTCGAGGATACTTTCTGGAGAATCCCTTTTTTGTCTATGAGAGCCATGAGAAAATCCCTCATTGAGGGATTTTCCCATGGCCTCAAACGAAATGAGGTTAAGAGGGATAATAAATTATACCTCATTGAGGGAATTTCTCATAGCCCTCATGGCCTCATACGACTAAAACAGGATTCCATAACCAGAGACGTTTCGCAAAAAGGGGTTCCATGGGACGTGGCCATTGGATAGAGAGGTGATTGGAATGATATAGGTTTTTGTTATACAGAAGGAAGACAACTCGGCATAAAGATTACGGGGGATGAAGCAATCTCATTGGTTAGTTAGCGCCAGAAAAGTGAACTGATTTGGGTGATCTAGATAAACAAGAACTAACAAGAACAGACCAGAAAAGCTATGTATAGTAATAAGCAAAAGCTGCTCCAACTGATAGGCTCTTCTACTCTACTGGAGTATTCTCCGGGACAAACGAACATGATTGGGTAGACGAAAACTATTGCACAGATAGACAGAAGCAGAGAATTCTGAAAGAATTCGAAATAGTACAAGTTGTCGGGTTGTTTGTGGTAATTCTACGAAGTATCCAAGTCAAAAAAGTACTCTAGTTCAATCAAACTTACCCCCGTGCCCCTAGGTACTATAGCACTAGAGTTAAGGTACTATAGTTAAGTCGATAAAATGGTGAATCCGTCGTAAATAAAGTCGTTTTTGGTGAGTTGGAGGGATTGTCGGGCTGTTTGTGGTAATTCGTGATACTTCGATTCAATCGAACATACCCTCCGAACATACCCCCGTCTTGCTGTAGACCATTGGGTCACATAGCAACCACGTGCTACCATAGAAACCAAGATGGCAGCCTCCAGTATACAAAAATGGACGACGGAAACACATATCACTATAACAACACGCGCTGCGCATGCGCACTCACATCACGTATCGCTACAGGGATGACGTCACAAGATGGCCGCTCACGCGGGTTACCATTACAACACAACATGGCGCCACTGAGTCACGTGACATGACGTCACTTCCTAGGTCATGCACTGGGTCCTGCCAATGAGGCACGATCTCCACATCTCCTACTACTAGTACTGATACCGGTACGTGTTAAATAATAAGTTATATTTTATCTAACCACAAATAAATGTCCAAGAAGGCTTGGGATTTCTAACCGTGTATCCCGACTGACTAATATTTCAACAATATCATCAAGGCGTGCCTTCGACCAGTATTTTATCTGTCAAGACTTAATCCATCAGCGACGGAGCAAATCAGATATTCGCCCCCCCCACCCCCCCACCCTCATCGGCCATCTTCACGACGCCCAAGTCCATACAACAATAAATTCTTCTCGCTGTACCAGGCCGTACCGTGACAGATTCGCACTTCCATTTAACAAACTTTTACCAAAAGAGGTTTAACGTAGTTCACAAGAGCCAAAATATTTGATGGGGTGGGGGTGGGTGGGGGCATCGACGGGCAGGTCCATGTATCAGTGCAGAACAGTCCAAAGGCTTCTATGATGATCTATATGTACATATATTAAGTTTAATACACCCGAACAAGTGTGGATGGCACAGACCAACATGTTTTTTTCCGTGAGGGGCGACCTTCTTTGTCTTCACAATCGGTTCCCATGTGTACGCGGACTTTTACTTTCTTCACGAGGGTTGAAGGTCACTTCTAACATTTATGCCTCCACACTGTGCTCTACTGCACTAGACAGTGTAAGCTAATTGCCAGGAACGATGGATGCATGTTGTGCTTGGGATGGAGCACGGCTCTACAATGACATCCAGACACTGATATATATAAGTGGTGGGCCATGTGCCTTAGTTACATAGTAGGAATACATTACATAAAGCTATGTTTGGACTACTGCATGGACGCAAGAACAGGGGCACCGGAAGCACTTCAGGGCAGGATGGGGGGGGGGGGCAGATCCTGAGAAAAGGGCATTTACTCGCACTAGCATAGTAGCCCCACCATGACATGCCGAAGCATGCATGTCTCGACGACAGAAGCCCCTAGCCGGGGGTGTTTGAGAGGAGTACCCCATCACATATGGAGGGGGCACCTCCTCCCAAGCTCCCCAGTGAATTCTGAAAGCTCCCAGAACGGATTTGGGGGGTATTTTAGCTTTACTTTGAAATAAATCATTGACAAAAATTGAGTGACGAACCTGGGAAGGGCATTGTCTGACCTCTCTCGCCTCCATGGTCCGAAGGCAAAGAGGGTAGATGCCTCGTGCTCCCGGCGTCCCTGTATATCAGTGGCGGCCCATGTGCCCCAGTGGCATGGTAGGAATGAAATACACAAAGTTCTGTTCAGAACTTTCACACCTCTATACTGGTACTGGCAAAATAGCGCATTTTCTGACTGCATACTTAACAAATTTCCCCTCGGCCCAGTTGAGGCCACAGTATGGACATCTAAATAAGGAACAATACACAGATGTTCTCTAGTGGGAGAAAACTAAGAATGCTGTCGATCTGGTTGAGAACTAACAGAACATGCAAACCTCTAAAAATGGTCTCATTAGAGTGCATCGCAGACTTCACAAGTCAGTTATTGTTCAGTGTCATTGAAGAAATTCATTGTAATATCGGCTCTCTGAAATGCCGTTTTATAGCTTTACAGTGCGTTTGGTTCCTCAGAATGTCTGTCAAGCATACGGAGCCTAATTCTAACTTTGATAGCTTTTACTGCAGTAGAACAAATGCGTTGAGTGAACTCGAAGTTACAGTATCAGTACCTTGGCTGTTGTTTCTAGGCAAGTCTTTACTGCAGAATGTATTCTGACAATGTGTAAGGAAAAAATATAAAAATCCTCAATCACTGAAGAGTTAACTGATTGAGTGCTAGAAGCCACAATCATGGCTCCATTGAAGTGCTGAAATCCACTTTAGTGGCTTTACACTGTATGCATCGTCTTGTTGTTTGCGAAGCGTTAAAATAAAAAATATTTATATAAGGTTTGTATTGTTACAATTTATTTGAGAGCGCAAATAGGCACTCGCCAATAAATTGCAACAAAACAATTATTTGTGAACAAAATTTTGCTAAACTAAGGTTACACTTGCTGATAGCATGGTATCTTGGAAAAAATACTCTTGTTACAAATCACTGTAGAAAAATAATTTAACACTCTGCCAATTAAAGAACTTCTAATGCCATTGGACAAAGAGCAGAAAACAAACCAAACCATCTGTTATGCCCAGCGGCGTAGCTAGGGTTCCCTCAGGCCCATAACTACCGAAAAATAGTGAGGGGGGGGGGGGGTTAGGGGGGCGGGGGGTCATCATTCTGCCCTACTCTCAGCGCATATTGCCCTGCATATTTCCACATGGAACTTAATTAAGCACCCTCTGTTTTTTCGCAGTAGTGTTAATAGAAACTGCCATTACTTTCATGCTATCTTTCAGATGGCCAAAAGTGATTGTTTGCGGAAAGAATGGTCTACTGGCAAATAAAAGAAAACACAATGATGAAAATATGCAGTAATTTAATGGCGCTAATTACACAAATCTGTCACTAATATTTTTGATGGAAACATGTTCTCTCGATAATTATGGTGCTGGAACGACCCGTGATGAAACAATGCCGGTAATTACTGACAAAAATGTAACTTGTGATCTCCTGAACATAATAGCAGTGTCTGACGTCAATAGCGAGTGTATCCACCACGTGCCCGGATGACAGTCTAAACCCTCCTCCTAATGCTACCAGTGAGATTCGGTCCAGAGGCAACTGCTGCCACTCTTCGTGCAATGCAGTCTCCAAATCGGCCAAATTCTGTATAGGCGGACCCCTTGTTTGCACACGACGTCCAAGAAAGCCCAAGATGTGTTTTACGGGATTTAAATCGGTGCTCATTGCAGACCAAGGTGGAGTTGTAATAGCGTTGTTCTGAAGGAATGCTCTCACAGCAAGGGAACGATGTGGCCTTGCATTGTCGTCCATGAATACAGGTCGCATAGCCAACGGGTGGCTGTCAAAATGAGGCACGACAACCGGATTGAGAATGTCCGGGATGTACTGATGACCATTGAGATTCCCACGTACAGTCACCATATCAAGTTTACAATCACGAGAGAGGCATCCCCAGATCATTACTGATCCTCCACCATAAGGATCAGTAAATCTGATGTTCCTGGGCACGTAAGCAGTATTTCTATGCCTCCACTCTCTCATGCGACCATCTGTGACGTAAAGCAGGAATCTACTCTCGTCTGACCAATGGACTCCCCTCCACGTCCTGGGATGCAATGTTGTCGTGTCATACACCACTCCGAACGTCGTATTTGATGCTGATCGGACAGTGCTGGACGCTTGATGCCCCTTCTGGCATCACACCCAGTGCTTTGAGACGGTGTCGGACAGTTCTGTCGCACAAACGCCAAAGAAGTTTCAAAATCCCAAAGGTTCCCGCCTAACGAGGCGTGCCAGCCTCCGATCTTCCCGTGGAGAAGTCGGGGTTGTCCAGACCTTGGTAGGTCCTTAACATCGTTGGTTAGTTGATGTTTTCGGACAAGTCTGCTGATGACAGAATAACTATAGCCAAGTTGTCTTCCAATAGCTTTGAATGACATGCCTGTTGCATGCATGCCAACAATTTGCCATCTTATTGCCTCTGACAGTCTCATCCTTGCCATGTCAACCTTTTTTTTGCCGGGCTATGTATTTTTATATACATATATTTTAACACAACTAATGACTGGTGAAACAAGGGGCGGATCAAGAGTCTCCCCCATATTTTCGCCAGCTATGTTTCTCTCGTACTGGTTCAGTTTCGATGGATTTCGGATCATTTTTCGCAGTTAGTGGCACCAAACGCTAAAATGTACACAGTCTGTTAAAAATTCGGTTAACTGAAATAGATCGTAATCTTACAGACATACAAGTACCAAATCGACCCCCAGACAAGATAATCCACAGACAGTATAATTGCTGTTAACGTCTGGTAAAGCATACAAGTGAGGTCTATTTATCAGCTTTGGTCGTTACGACCAAAGCTGATAAACAGACCTCACCTGTATGCTTTACAGACGTTTTTTTTTTCTCAATGTGTGAAACCTTTTAAATACATCTGAAAAATCTCAAAATATCTGCTCAGATGCATGGAAATGGGGGTTTTGGGACCCAGGAATTTAAAATTTTCGTACGACGGGCCGAACCATGGTCGTCCCGTCAGACCGACGACCATCCATCGCCCGATCCAGCCCCCTACTTAGAAAATCGCTAAAATGTACACAGTCTGTTAAAAAAATCGGTTAACTGAAATAGATCGTAATCTTACAAACATACAAGTACCAAATCCACCCCAGACAAGGTAATCCACAGACAGTATAATTGCTGTTAACGTCTGGTAAAGCATACAGGTGAGGTCTATTTATCAGCTTTGGTCGTTACGACCAAAGCTGATAAACAGACCTCACCTGTATGCTTTACCGACGTTTTTCAACGGCTCTCAAAGTGTGAAACCTTTTAAATACATCTCCTGAAAAATCTCAAAATATCTCCTCAGATGCATGGAAATGGGGGTTTTGGGACCCTGGAATTTAAAAATTTCGTACGACGGGCCTAACCATGGTCGTCCCGTCAGACCGACGACCATCCATCGCCCGATCCAGCCCCCCACCCCCAACCCCACTTAGAAAATCGTTCCGCCGCCCCTAATTTGGGAACATTCCAGTAGTTGGGGAACGTTGGTTATATGATAGAATTTTAAGGCGTGGATCCTGATCAACGTAAGTGGTCTAGTTTTGCTAGGAACGATATACGTGGCTACAAATTCGTTATTGCCCAAAGTTGTTTACCATGTTTTGGATGAAGCGTGTATTTATAGGTTTCTGTACAATTACTGGATTGACTGGATGTTAATGGTAGTCGTGATTGATGTTTGATTTGACCATGAGATTGACTTACGGTTAGTGTCTGGGAATAAATCTGCCTGGATTTTACATAGTTATTTGCAGTGAGTTTCAGAAGAAAACTTTGGGGAGACTATTGAAACCATCTCTACATCTGTCGATTATTGGATTCCATACGTTGAATAATGAGAATGTGCGAAAATAGGTTGATACGCCTAACCCTTCATATCTGACCATTGTTGTGCATAAAAATCTAAATTTTATAGTAAATTTCCTTTCTTATTATACCTACCACAATTGTTTACTACAGGCTTGCACTACAGTGGAAGTCCCTAACTCGGATAAAATACTCTCTATTTTTGTCTTTCCCAAGCAAGTTGGGAAAGAAAAGTGGTGCAAAAGCACCAATAAAAATAAGCCAAAACTGGGTCGAGTGCAACCGGCGCAGGCCCAGTACGGGACGCTCTCTCCCAAGTACAACTCCACGACTTCCGTTGCCAGTGCGCATATACCGTCTCTAAAGACTCATTCTTTTTGAATCCGTAAACGTTAGAGTTATGTGATCAGCGGGGAGGAAAGATTCTTTACCCGTAAAGAAGACGGGAGGGCCTCCATGTAAACAATTGTGGTAGGTATAATAAGAAAGGAAATTTACTATAAAATTTAGATTTCTTATCAACCTACTCACAATTGTTTACTACAGGCTGAATAGACAAAAGGCTGGAGGGAATCGCATAACCAACCCCCACATAACCCTAGTGCACTGGAACCGTGAAGCAGAAGGAAGAGGTCCCGAGGCTTATCAACCATAATGTCGCAATCATTGGTAAAGGACAATGAAACGAGACATATGAGCCTTGTGACACACAGACAGAAAAAAGGGCAGTAACAGCACAAGGCTGAAACTGACCTTCAAGAAGCCTAATGGCTATGGCAGACAACAGCCTGAGCAGAAGAAAGAGGACCCAAGGCAAAAAGGTCCTCCGACTGCTCCTGCAACTGGCGTAAATAAAAGGTGGAGAAAGTAGAAGCATTTCTCCAGTAGGCTGCCTGCATAACATCCGACAACTTGACGGAGTTAGAATAAGCCCAAGAGGTAGACAGTGCCCGCACCTCGTGGGCAGAAATACGATTGGTAATACAATCGCCAGCTGCTAAACGACTATAAGCCGTACGAATAGCAAGACAAATCCATCGAGATATGGATTGAGGAGAGATCTTCTGTCGACCCGGAATGAGAGACAGAAAAAAACGTTTTCTGCCCTTCCGAATGAAGCGTGTCCGATCAAGATAAATGCGAATAGCACGGACCGGACAGAGCAAAGGGCAAGTACCCTCAACAGAGGGAAGAGCCCTGATACAGATAGGAGGAGGAGTAGTATCTGGTAACTGATTCTTAGCCAAAAAGGAGCAATCAGTGGTAAAAGTAACACTGTTGGGAGAACTCCTAAAAAAGGCCAGGTCAACCGAGAGGGCGTGAAGCTCACTAACCCGTCTGGCCGAAGCAAATGCCATCAGAAAAGCCGTCTTGTATGTGAGAAATTGCATATCCACCTGGGATAAAGGTTCGAACGCCCCCCCCCCCCCCCCCAAGCAAAGCAGCACCCACGAAAGATTCCATCGTGGAGTAAGCTGCAAAGTCCGAGGCCTTTTCAAAGAAAAGTGCCGAACAAGCTTGGAGAGGTAAGGATTAGTGCCGATACGACGCTTCCCCACATAAGAAAAAGTCTCTGAAAGCATAGACCTGTAACCCTTGATGGTAACAGGCTGGAGACCCCGAGAATCAAATAGATATACCAGAAACTCCGCAATCTGTGAAATCGAAGGATTGGCATAATCAACAGAGTGATCAGCACACCATCGACAGAAGACCTTCCATTTAGCTGCATAAGCTAAACCAGTGGAGTGCCTCCTTGAAGAAGAAATGCACTCCACTGCTCGTCTCGAAAAACCTCTACGGAGGAGACAGGACCTGACAAAAGATATGCGTGAAGGCACAATGAAGTCGGGTCGACGTGAAACCTCCTCGGGCGACCTTGACAAAGAAGGTCGCGACGTAGCGGGAGACGTGCCGGAACCGCCGCCATCAGCGAGCGGAGCTGATTGATCCACACCCGCTGAGGCGACAGGGGAGCGATCAGAATGATTCGACAACTGCAGGTTCGAATTTTGGCGAGAACCTGAGGAAGAATCGGAACCGGCGGGAAGGCGTAGCCGACTAGACCGTTCCAATCGAGTGACAGAGCGTCCACGGCAAAAGCCAGAGGATCTGGACACGGGGACACGAAAGTGTCCACCTGATGGTTCCAATGAGTCGCAAAGAGATCGATGTGGGGACGTCCCCAGAGATCGCAAAGCGACTGGAACACTGCCCTGTGAAGCATCCACTCGGTGGAAATAACCCTGCCCTGTCGGGACAGGGAGTCGGCTAGGACGTTCAGACGACCGGGAATGTGACGAACAACCACTCCGGCGTGAACCTCCTGAGCGAGCAGTAAAAGATCCCGAGCTAACTCGTACATCGGAAGCGAGTGCGTGCCGCCCTGGTTTCGAATGTAAGCAACCACTGTCGAATTGTCGGATAGTAGAAGGACCTGGCGATTCGACAGGTGAGGGATCCACTGCCTGAAACTCAGAAGAAGAGCAAGAAGCTCCTTCTGGTTGATGTGTAGAGCTGCTTGATCCTGGTCCCACATCCCGTGTAGGGAAAGACCGAGAGGATCCAACGTCGCACCCCATCCGAGATCGCTGGCATCTGCCGTCAGAACGCGATCGGACGTGGGTAAGTCCAGCGGAACACCCTGCGTAATCCACTGAACATCTGTCCAGGGAAGAAGGTGAGGATACAGAGAGTCCGGAAACGGAAGCACCTGATCCAGAGAATCTACATTCGGTCTCCAACGACTGAGCAGAAAGTGTTGGAGAGGTCTGACACGCAGCCGACCTAGAGGAATGAGATCCGTCACCGAACCGCAGAGACCGATCAGCCGGAGAAAACTCCGAGCGGTCGCGGACCTGGACTGGGACAGAGTCAGAGCAAAAGCTGAGAGAATCACAGCCTTGGCCTGGGGAACAGCCACCAAATTGAATTTGGTTTGGAAAGACATCCCCAGATGACAAAACGACTGAGAAGGGACCAGGTCCGACTTCTCCTCGTTGACTCTGAATCCTAGCGACGTGAGCAAGCTCAACAGAGTGGCGACATCCGATTTCAGTAAGGCAGCATTGGAATGCCTCTGGAGGATATCGTCCAGATATGCCGAAGTAGTCACCCTGGACTGTGTGCGATGGAACGCTATCACATGCGACATCAGTCTGGTGAACGCCCAAGGAGCCAGGTTGAGGCCGAAAGGCATGGCCTTGAACTGGTAAACTCGCCCCAGAAAAGCGAACCTGAGATACTTCCGTGACGCCCGATGCATCGGAACGTGGAAGTAAGCGTCTCGCAGGTCGATGCTGGCTGCGAAATCTCCCTGGTGAATTGATTGGCGGACCGACCTGAAAGTCTCCATGCTGAACTTGGGAGCAATGATAGACTGGTTCAGGATGCTCAGATCGATAACCGGTCGGAGTCGGCCGTCCTTCTTCGGCACCAAGAACAGGCGGGAATAGAAACCCACTGACTGAACGTTCTTGACGACCTCGATCGCCCCCTTTGCCAGGAGATTGGCAATCTCCGTGGACAAAAGTTCCCGACGTAAAACGTCTGAAGGAACTGTGGTTGGAAGAGGCACCCTTGACAGAGTGGGGTGCCGTCGGAAGGATATGCGCAGCCCGGACCGAACAACATCTAACACCCATGGATCGGATGTGATGGTGGTCCAATGGTCTGCGAACTCTGCTATCCTTCCTCCAACCTGGGACGAGTCGAGGTGAGGACCTTCATTTCGAGCCTCGACGAGGCCCGCGAGAGGAGAAACCACCTCCTCTGCTAAATGAAGAATCCTGAGACTTCCCTCGATTCTGCCGACCCCTACCTTTACCCCGTGAGTAAGAAGTAGAGGCGGCGGCAGAAGGACCAGCCTTTTGCTTCACAGAGGAAGCAGAAGGGTACTTGTTAGGCTTGGAACGGCCCTTGCCTCCCCGAGAAGGCTGATCAAGCTGACGAAACAGCAGCTGATCTTTGGAATGACGTAGGACGTCATCCCGGACCGTCGACACGGAACCATGGAAAAGTTGCGGACCTGCCAAAGAAGCAGATCGAAGAGTAGCACGCTGCTCCTCGGGAAGGGATCGTCCTGTGTCCAGCACATCGTCCCTTCGAACTAATTCCAAATTGGCCGTGTTACAGGCATGGGTGTGAGTAAGGTGCATAAGCGCCTTGGACAGCACACGCAAAGGAGCCTGTACCTCGTCAAACTTATCTGGAGGTAGATAAGCAGCCAAAGCTGAGACGACGTGATCTGAGAGAGAAAGCATGCCAAGCATCTCTCTAGATAAGCCCAACGTGGACTCCAGAGTCGTCATTGGAATGACGGCAGACTTGGGCTTGGAAAGCCCGAGGGAAGTGGAGTCCTGATCCAGAACCGTCAAAGTCTGGCAGACTGACGGATTGGCGGAATCGTAGGAACGATAACGCACAGGAGGCAAAAAGGTGTCAACCCTGGTGAAGAACGAAGTCTTCAAAGCCTTGGAATTCAGCTTGGCATCCAAAGCTGAAAAAGCCTCAACCACCTGTACCGACTGGCATAGTCGAAGGCGCCCAGAAGCAGGTTGCTCCATAGGCTGTTGGCGCGCGACCGATGATCGCGGCCAGGCTGACACTGTTGGCTGGTTAGCAGGTTTGAGCTCAGGCAGAAACCCAAACACAAAGTCAAGAGCCGCCCCAAGTCCGAAGACTGCTGGCCCTCGACCTCAAGCATGTCGGACTCCTCCCCAGAGTCGGAAGACACATAGCCCATCGTGGGCAAACCAGCCGACGCCTCCCATGGTGTCGGGACACCAGAGGAATCGGAAACCGGCCTGTTTCCAATCCCGGGAGGCGGCGCCATAGGAGGCGCCTGGAAACCACCCATAGCCTCGCTGGAAGCAACAGGAAGGCTCTTAGAGAGAACCTGAGTGAGTAAGGAGAGGGCCTCCCTAAGCTCACTGCCTGTACCGACCGGTTCGACAGGGGAGCGAACCGGCAAAGTGGCTTCACCTCTGACCCTCTTAACCAGCGAAGGGTCACGATCCTCCAAAACACCCGACGCGGGACGACGGGTGGCAGCCAAAATATCTGAAGGCAGACGTGTATAGGGGTACGATGCACCCCGAGGATCAATATTGCGAGAACTCATGAGAGTCACCGCGGACCTCTGCGGGGCAGAAGGTCCAGGCTGCACAAAAAGCGTTGGTCCCCCAAAACTGGTCGTGTGACCAGAGTGAGTGGACGGAAACGCCACGGAGTTCATAGTGTTTCCACTACGAACATCCGAATCCAAAGACACAACTGTGGTACTCGACGGCGACGAGACCACAGCGATGGGCTCTGCCGGCAGCCCCTACCGACTTCGCAGAGTTGAAGCCAGGGAAGGCTGGGGCCGATATCCCACGTCTACAGTATCGGACAGTTCTGCAGTCCCCTGCAGCGAAAAGCCGAGGCCGGCTGAAACAGACAACGAAGCAGACGGACCAGCAGCAGTAGCAGATACGTCGAGAGTCGTTGAGGCTGGTGAAATAGTGGAGAGAGCACACCGGCTCGGCTCCGAAGGAGGAGTCACAACCCTAGTGACAGCCTCAGATGTCGACTGGAGGGGGACCGTAGTCCCGGAACCAGGCATCTCTACACCAGAACACTCAACGGCTCCCGCAGTATCCACCACAGGAAAAGACTGCACATCCCCCACGGAGGAGGAATAACTCTCACCAGACAAAGTCGGCTCGGGAGGCCCCGAACGACCACGTTCTCCTTTCCCGCGGGAGCGGGAGGCACGGCCACGAGAACGAACGACACGATTTACAGACGCCCAAAAGGTGGAAGACCATGTTCCACAGACACCACACGGCCGCTCGGCCGAACACCCATTACAGGAGGAACACGACGAATGTACATCGTCCACATGCTTAGGCAGCAGACACTGCCCACAAGGAATTGTCCTAGGCATGAAAGAGGTGAGAGGAGCAGAGAAGGTGAGATCAGAAAACAGAACACCCCCAAAGAGAGAAAGGTGACAGAAACAAAGACTCCAGACGGTCGACCGGGAACCACCCAACAGGAAGACTACTCTCAACAGAAAGAAGAAACACTGTAGGAGTGGTACCCCGCTGACACCTAACTCTAACACAATTAGAAAATTTTGCAAAAAAAGCATTAACAATAATTGTGAAGTAATCTAAGTCCGAACCGCGTGGCCCGCGAAATTCGCGCGCGACTCGAGAGAGAGCAAATAAATATACATTATGGACATATAATAGAAAAAAGAGAATATAAAACACTGTTCCTGAGAATACAAAGGATACACTGTGGTATAATGAATCAGGAATCATCAAACATCGAGCTGGTGGAACACTGATAAGCGTGCAAAAACATCTCGACACAAAGCGGATTTTAAAAAGAATGAGTCTTTAGAGACGGTATATGCGCACTGGCAACGGAAGTCGTGGAGTTGTACTTGGGAGAGAGCGTCCCGTACTGGGTCTGCGCCGGTTGCACTCGACCCAGTTTTGGCTTATTTGTATTGGTGCTTTTGCACCACTTTTCTTTCCCAACTTGCTTGGGAAAGACAAAAATAGAGAGTATTTTATCCGAGTTAGGGACTTCCACTGTAGTGCAAGCCTGTAGTAAACAATTGTGAGTAGGTTGATAAGAAATCACAAGAGACGTAGCAACTAACATGAGAGAGAGAGAGAGAGAGAGAGAGAGAGAGAGAGAGAGAGACAGAGACAGAGACAGAGACAGAGAGACAGAGAGACAGAGAGAGGGACAGAGACAGAGAGAGAGACAGAGAGAGAGAGAGAGAGAGAGAGAGAGAGAGAGAGAGAGAGATTAGATCAGCATTATCTTTTCCAATATACTTTTACACTATAATACACGATCACCACTACCAGATCATATCAGGGTGGCGGAGGTGCCCGTGACTCAAATGCAGTCCTTTTAAACCACGCATAAGACAAGTCGCGATGGAGGATCCAAAACTGAAAATATACGGATTGAGAGGACCCACACTGTGCAGCAGCGAATCTGAAACAGAATTTTGTTACTGTTTCGGCCGCGTTGTCGCGTATTATAACACAAGTTGGGAAGATGATAGTAATTAGTTGCGCTCTGCGGTCTTGTACCAGTGGTGTCGATGACGGCCTTTTTACTGTCGTTCCAGTCTACGATCGTGCGTAGGAAGAAGGAGTTCTTGAATTCTTACGTGTTTGTTCGGTATACCGCCAGTTTCATGTTGTTGTTGCTCCTTGTGCGAGATGAACCATTATTAATGTACGGCTCTTTTGGGATGGCATCACTTCCAGAGGTGATGTTACCGAGTGTCTGGATGCGTTTGTTCTTCCGACGCGCCTGGAGTGATGGCCAGCCTAGTGAATTGAGCATTTCACTAACGCTGCTATCTTTTCGATTGTCATTGTAGACAAAGCGCGCAGCTCGGCGTTGGGTCATCTCTAGCTTCTGGATGTTCTTTTGTAAATATGGGTCCCACACTATGCATCAGTTTTCCAATTTTGAGCGAACCAGTGCCCTAAATGCCGTTTCTTTCAAGGGTTTCGGTGCGGGCTTCAGATTTCTTTTGACGAAGCCCAGTGTGCTGTTTGCTTTGGCATTTGTCTTATTTATGTGGTTGTTCCGTTTTATGTTGTTTGAGAATGTCAAGCCGAGCTAAGGGTTTGAGCCTACTTTCTGGAGAATATGGCCCTGTATGTCGTAAAACTGGGTGAGTGGATTCTTTTTCCGCGATGACCGCATGATGTAACAATTCTTGGCGTTAAACCTCATATCCCACGTGTTTGCCCAATACTGGAGGTTGGTCAGTTCTTGTTGTAGCAGCTCTTGGTCTTTGGTGGAATTGATAGCTCGGTAGAGAAGGCAGTCATCAGCAAACACCCGTACCTGTGGCGTTACTTTGTCTGGCAGATCATTAATGTGTAGGAGGAACAGTAGCGGGCCCCAAACAGTCCCCTGAGGAACTCATGAATCAACTGGGTCACTTTAGAGTGCTCTCCTTCTACAACTACTTCTTGGGTTCTGTGGCAGAGGAATTCCTGGACCCATACAAGGGTTGCCTCTGATTCGATAGTGGCTTGGTTTTTTCAGCAGACTTTGGTGCGGTACAGTATCAAATGCCTTACTGAAGTCGAGGATTGCCATTGTCGATCTGCACATTTTTATCGTGTAGTTGAATGAGATTATGTGCCGTTATCAGGAGCTGGGATTCGCAAGATTGTTCTCTACGGAATCCATCTTGGATTTCTGTCAAGATCTTATGAGCTTCCAGATGGTCCAGTATATGGCGGCAGATGACGTGTTCCATAAGTTTGCAGCAGACACAGGTCAGGGATACAGGGCGGTAGTTTTCATTCGCATGTCGATCCCCTTTTTTGAAGACTGGAGCGATGTATGCTTTTGTCCCGTCCTTTTGCTTTGTGTCCAGTGATTGCTGGAAAATATTTGCCAAAATTGGGCCTGACTCTTAAGCTGTCTCTTTAAAATCCACTATCCGCTTTTGTGATCGTGGTACTTCAGTACCCTGTATAGAATTCTATTAGCATTGGGGTCTTTTTCCAGTTATCCTGCTGCAACATCATATTTGTACACTTAAAATGATGGAGATGTTGTATTTTTGATAGTAATAAGAAGTGACGTGAACCAGAGGAGGCTGTAATGAAATATGCCAACCAATCTTCAATGATTGTGCGTCATTTTCAGTTTATATCCCAGTGGTACGTCAAGGATGTCAGCGAAAATATTTTTACTTGCATTGAATCAAAAACGATCATGTTCTCATAAAAAATAATTCTAAAATCAAAACTGGTCTGGAAATTATTATTCGATATATAACGATCGCAATTCGTTTAAAACCTCAGGCTGAAATAATTTCGTTAATTTTTACTGTTATTGGATTATTTTCTGACCAATGGACCGGATCATGATATATAGTCTTATAATCACAAATAGAAAAATCAATGCAGTCGTCGTGTGCAGTCATTTTACGGAGTGATTGCTACATGTTGGATTAAGAGAAAGCCCTATAGTTTGGTGCATAATAGAACACGTTATAAACAGACTAAAAACCCACCAAGAGCTGACAGAGAATGGGAGACTGTGCGACTTCTTTTATGGAAGGTTCTCTCGGGGAGTTTTTCAAAGATCGATTCCGAAACTGATATTATTCAGGCCTGAAAATAAGCAGTCTGACATTTGCAGAATGAGGTTCCCAGAGGGAGAATTTGATGATGCTATCCCATACAGTGGGCCAGTTTATCCTCTGGAAACTTCTTTCTGTTTAGTTTTGAGACCCTCATTCAGATTGAGCTTCAGAGGGTCAATTTCGTGATGCTACCCTGCTATGCTAAATTCACCCTCTGGGGGCCTCATTTAGCAGATGACAGTCTGCTTATTTTCTGGCTTGATATTATAATTGGATAAAAACAGAGAAGAGAAATGTTCTTGCAGGTGTCCTGCAAATGGTTTCTACAAGTACTGAGCCCATTAAAATATTTACTTTTTACCACACCCAACTTATGCATGGCGGAAATGAGGGACGAGGGGCGGAAGGTGTCTCTACAATGTTAAACTTGGAGGCTAAAGTAGAATTTAGACCCTTATTTTGGGGCTTACAGGTAAAAATATAGAACATACCCATAGTAAGCTAGGCGTACCAAATGTTCACGAGCGGTTAACACCACTTCACAACGAGTGGTTAACATTTGGTACACCAAGCTACTTTGGGTATATTTTATTTATACCATGATCGTCAGATTATAAAGTCGCTATCATTTTTTCTCGATTTTACTGAGCAGCAGATGTACACATGTGCGAATGTGTTTTTGTTTACATGAGCACCGATGGACGGTACTTCCGCTGTCAATTTCATCGCCGAAAGGAAATGGAAAAAGAAACGCGCAGATCACGGGCCTTTTTCATTTTAATAACATACTATTCGAGTTATGGATGCTTTATTAACATGAGACAACGCATGTTTGTTATTTTTTTTCTTAGGAGGTAAACTCATTTAAAAACGTAATAAACAATTGCCGCTTTCATTTCACTCTTCGCGAGGCGACAGACGATAAATTTCGACACGTTTCCATTCAGGTCGAGGTCACCAAAGGTCAACTTGGATGTAGTTCCACTGTAAGTGTAAATCTTAACTATTGAAATCCCATTGCTGACGTGTTCACCACGTTTGGTGTATAAAGCTAAAATTTATGTCATAGGCTTGTTATACATCCCTTTACCCAACGTAACGGCCAAAACCGGCCAGCGCAATTCTCAAAAATCGCCAATTAATTTGAATTATTTTTTTCATTTTTTGTCTCAAAAACATAGGTTATGACCCCTCGTTGGAACGAGCTCGGCGAGCTCGTTCCAACGAGGGATCATAACCAATGTTTTTGAGACGAAAAATGAAAAAAATTAGCTGTTCAAGAATTTTTTTGCAAGTGTCGTCTGCTTTCCATGTTAGGTAAAGGGTTAAAGTAGAATAGATAATCATAGTATAAAAAAAATACATTGGCGCTTACATCGTTGGTATTTCCTTGGAAGTCTGATGCCAGGAAGGGGTGCTTAGCTTTCACAAATAGTGTGTGTGTGTGCGTGCGTGCGTGCGTGCGTGCGTGCGTGCGTGCGTGCGTGCGTGCGTGCGTGCGTGCGTGCGTGCGTGCGTGCGTGCGTGCGTGCGTGCGTGCGTGCGTGCGTGCGTGCGTGCGTGCGTGCCCATTACTACTTTCAGTAATACTCTTGGGGCCACAAAATTTATGGCACAAATACGATCAAGCCAGATTAGCTCGGGATTTGAAAGAGAAGATGGAATTTCATGCTCTACAAGCAGAAACTGGAATTGGAATTCCATTTTTTTACAACAAAATCCGTTATTGTACCAGCAGAAGTTGGAATTCCAAATTCCACCGATAGAGATTTGAATTGCTTCAACTTCCACTGGTCGATTCTCAAATTTACCGATAGACGGATTGAACTTGAATTCCAGCGTCAACCAGTAGAACTAGAAATTCCAACTACTAATGCCAAATTCCAGTTTTTATCTTAACCCTTTGGACCAGAATGACCCCTTTTTCGACACAGGAACGTGATACCCACTAATTTCATTACATAGGATGGCTGCTTAATGAATATGTGGGGTAAACCAAACAATATTTTCAACGTGTAGGCCAAGGCTGCATGTTGAAAATATTAATTGGTCTACCCCCAAACAGTGAATATGGACTCTTCCGGTTTTTACCATGGGACTAATATAGAATATGCCAACGGCAGGGTTTCCAGGGTTAAAAAGAACCAAAATAAAACTTAACCTGTTCACAAACAAGAATAGTCACGGTGGTTATTTATTTATTTATTTAATTTATTTATTTATTTATTGGGATTTAAGGTCACATATTTCTGCACAATGGCTAATCATGACCATGACAGTTTTACGGGTGGAGGAAGCCAGAGTACCCGGAGAAAACCACCGAGCAACGGCGAGCAACTGCCAGCTCCCCAACATATTAACTCCACACAAGCAGGGTTAGCAATGGTTGAAGACAAGTGCACCATCGACGTGCAGTACGCCTTAGTCCACGACGTCACCGTGCCCCCAGATGGGCAATGGGGGTGAAGTATCTTGCCCAAGGACACAACGCGGTTGCCGCAGGTGTGATTCGAACCGAGGACCTCTCGGCTTGTAGCCTGCACCTCTGCCTACTGAGCCACCGCGCCTCCGTCACGGTGGTTAAAGTATTCAAAAATCTTATAACTAATTTGGATGTCATATGATTGATGCTTATTAGCTAAATTCCTCTGTTCTGTCACATCACATGAAATATATTGACCAAATTAGTTAGATTTACATGATCATTTGGGTAATGGCTGTTTTAGTTATACAGTGGCGGATGGGCTTTATTAGTTTCTGGGGACGTAATGTCTCTAGTTACAGAGACTGTAAAACAATAGAAGACTCGTTTCGTATAATTCAATTTGTTCAACCCTCATTCCTTACATAATTCTCAGCATCGTTTTCCCAAATGAAATTTTCCACCGAACGCTGCCGAACGTAAAAATTCTTCCCAATACAACATTAACCATTTAACACTTTACCGAATGCAACGGCCAAAACCGGCCAGCGCTATACTCAAAAATCGCCAATTAATTTTCATTTTTTTCCTCAAAAACATAGGTTATGACCCCTCATTGGAACGAGCTCGTCGAGCTCGTTCCAATGAGGGGTCATAACCTATGTTATTGAGACAAAAAATGGAAAAAAAAATAGTTATTCAAGAATTTTTTTTTGCAAATGTCGTCTGCTTTCCGTGTTAGGTAAAGGGCTAAACACCGAATTCCCGGGTGGTATTGCAACACTGGCGAGTCCATTTTTTTAATGTGTAGGAAGGTTAAATAATAATTTAATCCAACAACACATTCAACCAACAAGACCGTATAGATTTATTATTATTTATTTATTTATTGGTGTTTAAGGTCATATATTTATGCACAATGGCTAATCATGACCGTGTCAGTTTTACGGGCGGAGGAAGCCGGAGTACCCGGAGAGAATCACCGAGCAACGGCGAGCAACTGTCAGCTCCCCAACATACCAACTTCACATAAGCAGGGTTAGCATTGGTTGAAGTCAAGTGTACCATCGACGTGCAGTACACCTTAGTACACAACGCCACCGTGCCCCCCACGCGGCCAATGGAGATGAAGTGTCTTGCCCAAGGACACAACGCGGTTGCCGCAGGTGGGATTCGAACCGAGGACCTCTCGGCTTGCATCCTGCACCTCTACCGACTGAGCCACAGTTTCGTACTTGTAGATAGATAAATTACAATGACAGAACTACCGCGCCAACTGTCGTAAGTTTTAGACTCGTGTTCAAGATGCACCACCAATGGCAAGTGTGGATCCAGTGGAGGAGCACGTGGGGGATCGCGCCCAAATTTTGATAAAAATCTTCATGATTAACATCATCGTCCGACTGGTATTTCTTCTTTCTTTTTGCCCCAAAAAACTTTATGTTAGAAAATCTGTAGTATCATAAGCAAAATGGTTGTATAACTGCTACAAAAATTCACTTTAGGCCAGAAAAGAAAAAAAAAAACTTCTGATTCTCAGAGAGCAGTTTTGATTCTTTTCGTGCCTGTTGGATCATTTTATTGGCATTTTCAAATATCACCGTTTGGTACGTTTGTTCTTAAGAAACAAGTGGTCATCCTGAAACCAAACAACGAAGTGTTGTCTAAATCCAAGAAGTGCCATTACTCTCGCAAAACCAAACTGAAACTCAACATGCGTTTTCTTTTTGATAAAACACAGAGCAAATACGAATCCAATCGAAGAATCGACATTTAAGTTATTATACGGAAACCAAAATATTTACCGTCAAAATCAAAATTCGGAGCCAATTGAAGAATCAAAGATCAAATTATCATCCGGAAACCAAAATAATTAGTGTATTCTCAAAGTAAGAAGGGCCATAAGGCTAGCAAAACCAATCGGACCTATCCCATATTCAGGCCTGAAAATAAGCAGTCTGACATTTGCAGAATGAGGTTCCCAGAGGATGAATTTGATGATGCTATCCCATACAGTGCGGGCCAATTTATCCTCTGGGTACCTCTTTCTATTTAGTCTTGAAACTCTGATTCAGATTGAGGTTCACAGAGGGTAAATTTAGTGATGCTACCCTGCTATAGCAGGGTAGCATCACTAAATTCACCCTCTGGGGTCCTCATTTTGTAGATGTCAGTCTGCTTATTTTCTGGCTTGCCCATATTTGAATTTGACCTGCATATCTCTTGATAAAACAACATACCAAATTAAAGGCACTCGAAGAATTGAAAGTAAAGTTATCCGGAAACCAAAATACTTAGCGTACTCTCAGTCCAAGAAGTCAACAACTCTGACAAAATCAATTTGGCTGATCACAGAATTCGAATTTACGTGTATTTTCTTTTGATGAAACAGCATACCAAATTTGAAGCCAATCGAAACATCGAAACGTAACATATCCCCTGGAAACCAAAATACATTGCATATTTTAAGTCCAAGAAGGGCCATAACTCTGGCAAAATCAACCAGACCGAGCCCAGATTCAAACGTGACATGTATTTTCATGTGCGTAAGCAAGACACCAAATTTGAGGCGAACTGGGGAATAGTGACTGAAGCTATCATCCGGAAACCATATTCGCACGCTTGCGCAGACACACGGATACAAGGTCTATTTTTTCGGGAGGACAATAAATGGAAGAAAGTTAGATTAATTTTTGTTGGCCCAGTTTGTTCACCAGTGAAAGATTTGTTACAATTTAACGGAGAACGCTTAACCCTTTACCCAACGCAGACGATATCAAAATTTATTATTTTAAATATAATTTTTTTAACTTTTTCAAAAGATTTCAACAAAACCATATCACGTGACCCCTCATTGGAACGAGCTCAATGAGCTCGTTCCAATGAGGGGTCACATGATATGGTTTTGTTGAAATATTCTGAAAAATTTATTTTTTTCATCTTCTCAATTTGAATATTACGCGGGCGGATGCGGGCGATTCGTTAGGTAAAGGGTTAAAAAGACTCACTAAAACAGGTGTAGCAAAACACTTCGATATGAACGATACGTCAGCTCGATGGTCATCCCGTAAAGGCCGCATCTGGCAAATACCATGTAAAACCCGGCGCAGTGCAGTCGTTTGACGTTAGGCGAGTCTGTTGTACGTGAAATTTTGTGATTAATACGTTTTTCTCTGAAAAATTCCGAGTTAACATTAGTGACTGATGAAATCAGTATCAACAGCATTTCAATAGTTTGTTGAAGAAGGTTCCATTTTGGTCACAAAACTAAATGGATGGTACTAATAAGCAGTCTATATCTAAATGCTGTGTGTGTTCGTTACGACACAGAGCTGGGTCACATGGTTTTAGACATTTGGACAGTGCTCCATTGATAAAAACATTTTAGAAAACTAAATCTTACTTCATAACAAAATGTGCGTATTTAGTAAGAACATACCTTTGATTTATTGTGACACTCCAGCTGTTTTTGTTAAACCCGTGACGAGCACGACGCTGCCCGGTGTGTGGTTTACTATAATAATAATATAATAACACTTTGGCAGGCCGCTGATTTGTCGCGGTTCTCGAATGAGAAGGCCTTGGTTACCCCTGTACTCCCAACTGCCTCCCTATTCCCACGCTTCTTCTCTCCTCCCAACACTCGGAGACGAACTGCTTGATGACATCCCTTGCCCCATTCTTCCTAGTCTCTCCGATTAGCATATTAACCCTCTCCTCTGAGTCTCCCACTAACCACATGTCCTTCATTCTCCCATCCCACTTCCCCATTATACTCTCAGTGAATCTTATTCTTTTAGACTGGTACTTTGGGCATTCCAGAAGAAAGTGTTCCAGGATCTCCACCTCGCCCAAATTATACATCTGGCACTGCTTTTCACTGTTTTCCCCACTTTTTCCCCTCAGCTTCAGGGACCGCAACTTCAGCTTGGACAACAGTGACCCCCCCCCCTCCCCCTCCCAAAGGTGCCATCAAAGTACTCTTCAAAACCAGGCTTCTCTTTATCACGCAGGCCACCCAAAGATCTCTTTGATTTTACCCCTCTCCCCAATTAAGGTTACCATCCTCCGTGACCCTTTCTCTGACGATTTTTTACCCCAGTTTGCCCCAACGTCTAGGTCCGAGATCTCCAATAAGTAGTTCTCTGTTAGTTCCCTCACTTGGACCATCCACCCTGTCTTGATATTTGAGTTGAAAATTCGCAGGAACGTCACACCATTGGCTGTTGGGGAGATTTACCAAATAATTAAGATAACTGAATTTCAATAAGTCTATCCTGTCCTTGATCCTCATCCACCCAAGCTCATCCCTGATTGCTTCTAGTGCTGCGGCATTACTCGACCCCGTTACTGAATGCCCGCTTTGGGGATTACTTTATAATTTTCTGCGATATATGGTCTTTTCGGGTAACTAGTTTTGGATTCTGGTAGCTTCTTTCGAAACTCATATACAGATTACTGTCAAAGACACACAGATTTCTAATCGTCAATTTACAACCAATTAAACTGGAACACAAAAACTCGATGCGGGCGTTACTACGCCCTTTGCGGGGTTTTACTGCCCTCATCGGGTATTATAAGATGACCAGCGTGGTATGGTTTATGACTAACACAATTTAAGCAAATCGTCGCCTGAGTGCTAGAATGTTCTATGTCCCCTATGGGACATAGAACATTCGAGCACTCAGGCGACGAAATGCTAATTACAGTACATTCGCCGTGGACTGGTCGTAATCCAAGGGTGGTCAGTGATGTCCTGCCATGCGTTTACCCTGTATTACAAATCATCATCAGCAAAGATTTAATTAACATAACATAACATAACATTTATTAGCATAAAACATCCTATACAGGACAGTATGTGATAATCTACAAGTAACATGAACAAAAGTAGTACTCAAAATATTACAATTTCATCCACCAATTTTCCATGATCAAAGTACTATATTTTTATTAATTTGATACGCAAAAGATCGTGGAGACGTGAACTAGAATTTCCAATACACATCGCTAAACATATCATAATCGTCTGGCGAAAAAATCCCGGATCACGCTGCAGATTTTATGGCATAAACTGGGGGTTCTATTTTCAAATATTAATTTGAATTTCTCAAATATACTCAGATCAATAAAACCGTCAATCTCACTGTTCATCAGAACAAATAGTTCTGATCGATACTCTGAATAATGTGTACATTCCATAAGAAAATGGTATTCGTTTTCTATTTTCCCGGAGTTTGCTTCACAGTGAATACATATCCTGTCGATAACAGGCTTCGGCGGTTGATAATGTCGCCCTTTTTCAATAGCTAACTTATGATTGCTGATACGAAGCTTAGTGAAAATTTCCCGGTCTTCCGCCGTGTTCGTTTCCACTAAGTACGTTTCCATTGAATAGTCATTTTTAAACAACCTGTAAGTTCTCAGTTTATTATCTCCATTCTTTTTGCAGTCCTCAAACATTGACTTCTTGAACGTGTTTACATGCTGCAAGCGCAAATTATACTTGAGCTTACCCATAACATTAGTGTTGGTGATAATTGGATGTTGAGGGACAGCGAGACCGTATCTTTCCAGTAATTTGTACCCGGTTCTTCATTAACCCTTTACCTAACGTAACGGCCAAAATCGGCCAGCGCTATTCTCAAAAATCGCCAATTAATTTTCATTATTTTTTTCATTTTTTGTCTCAAAAACATAGGTTATGACCCCTCGTTGGAACGAGATCGTCGAGCTCGTTCCAACGAGGGGTCATAACCTATGTTTTTGAGACAAAAATGAAAAAAATTAGTTATTCAAGAATTATTTTTGCAAGTGTCGTCTGCTTTTCAGGTTAGGTAAAGGGTTAATTAAATTTTTGATGATTATTCATGTAATTAGTTTTTGGAATCCAATATTATTGCGTCCATGGAAATATTGCCCACCCGTGGAAAGTGACCAGTCCACGACTGCCATACTGCACATAAGACCAATGTGTGGACTGAAATATAAAATCACAGAACATAATTCTGACGTAACCAATAGATCGTCGTCTGAGTGCTAGAATGTCCTATGTCCCATAATAGGACATAGGACATTCTAGCACTCAGACGACGAGTTGACAATCGCTGCGTCAAAATTAATTCCGTGATCATATATTCCATATCAGACACAGCAGTAAGTTAAGGTTACTATTGTTTTTTTTTTACAGCAAATCAAAAGAAGAGCCCAAACACTGAGCCAAAATTGCATAATAAGAAGAAAAATAGTTATGTATTACTTTATCGAACAATCGCCTTTCACTTTTTTTGAAGTGTTGTGTTCCAGCAGTGTTAGGTAAATGTTTAAGAAGCCTTCATTTTGATACCAAGACTCTTCAATAGAGCTATGATAATTGTTCCCCCGCATCCTGAAAGTTAACAGCACTTTACAATAGGAAAAACACCAACAGAAATCAGAGCATCAATTCAAACAGCTTCTTACATTTCAAAGTATCGTGACAACGCCTTAATCACCGGTTGTAAAGGATCTTGCAAATCTGTCTTACTTGTCAGAATGTTCGCAATTCAGTAAGGAGAAACTGCCATAGCATATGCGTAAGCAATATAATTCACATTACTAGGCGGAAGCTTTTGACAGGCAAATGGTACCATTGCTCTTGAAATATGCACTGACGCTCTTAGTCCCACGATTTGTTCCAGAACAGAAGCAAGGTAAATTACGAGCGAGAGGGGGCGCGAGAACGAATCTAGCCGCTTTGACGTGTGTTGTGTCCACGAACGAGACATTTAACCATCTTCATTCTTTTGGAGCGCTAGCGGTCATTATGCTAATGTGACTTCGCAGCAAATGCGAACAGAACCCCATCTGTCTAAGGTTTGAGTGCCACTGTCACTGCTCGGTGTTTTTTTCCTAGTATTCTAGCTTCCCTATCCATAAAACTATCAGATACGATCCAGGTTGTGGTTAAACCCTTTTAAATCCACAAGCGAATTTGCTCCTTGAGCTCTTTCCAGCAGTGTGTCACATAGCAACATTGTATCGGCAGTTGTTTATCGTCTCGGCATGAAAAAAGTTAAACAGTCTTTATAACGCGGTCTATCAGGCATTGATTGTTCCATAAACAATATGTAATCTTCAATAAATCTACGAAATGATCAAGAATCTTACTGACAAGAGTAAAATAACTGCGTTTAATAGATACTCGATCTGGAATGTGCGTCCAGGAGAGCCATAAAACTACTTTCAACACGCATCCGATTGCTTTAAGTAAATATTAATATCAGAAGGCTCGCTGTCTCAGTTCTGTTGTTGACGTTTGTTTGCCACTGTCACAAAATCCTACTGTAAATGTTTTTGGTTGCATTGGCACTCTGTGTGTGATGCTGTGACTGTTTTGGCTCTCTGTGTGATGCTGTGGCTGTTTTGGCACTCTGTGTGTGATGCTGTGACTGTTTTAGCACTCTGTGTGTGATGCTGTGACTGTTTTGGCACTCTGTGTGTGATGCTGTGACTGTTTTGCCAATCTGTGTGTGATACTGTGACTGTTTTGGCACTCTGTGTGTGATGCTGTGACTGTTTTGCCAATCTGTGTGTGATACTGTGACTGTTTTGGCACTCTGTGTGTGATGCTGTGACTGTTTTGCCAATCTGTGTGTGATACTGTGACTGTTTTGGCACTCTGTGTGTGATGCTGTGACTGCTTTGCCACTCTGTGTGTGGCGCTATGACTGTTTTGGCACTCTGTGTGTGATGCTTTGACTGTTTTGGCACTCTGTGTGTGGCGCTATGACTGTTTTGGCACCCTGTGTGTGATGCTGTGACTGTTTTGGCACTCTGTGTGTGATGCTGTGACTGCTTTGCCACTCTGTGTGTGGCGCTATGACTGTTTTGGCACTCTGTGTGTGATGGTGTGACTGTTTTGGCACTCTGTGTGTGGCGCTGTGACTGTTTTGGCACCCTGTGTGTGATGCTGTGACTGTTTTGGCACTCTGTGTGTGGCGCTGTGACTGTTTTGGCACTCTGTGTGTGATGCTGTGACTGTTTTGGCACTCTGTGAGTGGCGCTATGACTGTTTTGGCACTCTGTGTGTAATGCTGTGACTGTTTTGGCACTCTGTGTGTGGCGCTGTGACTGTTTTGGCACTCTGTGTGTGGCGCTGTGACTGTTTTGGCACTCTGTGTGTGATGCTGTGACTGTTTTTGCACTCTGTGTGTAATGCTGTAACTGTCTTGGCACTCTGTGTGTGGCGCTGCGACTGTTTTGTCACTCTGTGTGTGATGCTGTGACTGTTTTGGCACTCCTAGTGTGATGTTGTGACTGTTTTGGCACTCTGTGTGTGATGCTTTGACTGTTTTGGCACTCTGTGTGTGATGCTGTGACTGTTTTGGCACTCTGTGTGTGATGCTGTGACTGTCTTGGCACTCTTTGTGTGGCGCTGTTACTGTTTTGGCACTCTGTGTGTAATGCTGTAACTGTTTTGGCACTCTGTGTGTGGCGCTGTGACTGCTTTGGCACTCTGTGTGTGGCGCTGTGACTGTTTTGGCACTCTGTGTGTGATGCCGTGACTGTTTTTGCACTCTGTGTGTAATGCTGTAACTGTCTTGGCACTCTGTGTGTGGCGCTGTGACTGTTTTGTCACTCTGTGTGTGATGCTGTGACTGTTTTGGCACTCTGTGTGTGATGCTGTGACTGTTTTGGCACTCTGTGTGTGGCGCTGTGACTGTTTTGGCACTCTGTGTGTAATACTGTAACTGTTTTGGCACTCTGTGTGTGGCGTTGTGACTGTTTTGGCACTCTGTGTGTGGCGCTGTGACTGTTTTGGCACTCTGTGTGTGATGCTGTGACTGTTTTTGCACTCTGTGTGTGAAGCTGTGACTGTTTTGGCACTCTGTGTGTGATGCTGTGACTGTTTTGAAACTTTTCTTATCAATGCTTCGACCGGTGATGCATTTGTCAATAATGGCGATGATGCCTGTAAGGATGTCGACAATAACGGTGATGATGATGATGATGATGATGATGATGATGATGATGATTTACAACGGCAATACACACAGTATTAACTGACATAATGAGAAAACTTAAAAACATATTTTATGACTCCTCATTGAAGCGTGTTCATTCCAACTGGGCGTCGCATGTCGGGAGATACGTCCCAACAACACTTTTGCTGGTGACCTTAAGTGCCATATCGGGAGTCGCATCGATGGGTTATGAGAACCAAAAATGTACTAGTTATGTTCGAGCGTTTATCACTGCCTTTCTATTTCAAAATCTTACTTTCAAATATATGTTCAATTCGGTACTTTTTGAAAGCCCCAACCCACCTTTGAACAAAAAGCGACTATTTGTTAGCGTGGGTACACGATCATTCAGCGAATTGGATGACCTGCCGGCAAGGCGAATGGCTAATTGATATATTTAATGAATTGATTTGTAAGGTGGTTTTTGACTTATCCTTTGATCATAGCCACGTTGTGTGAGTACATACACTGCAAAAAATATAGGTTCTCTTTAGAACCAAAACTGGTTCTAATCTTGTCCCTGAGCTGAGATGGAACCAGTTCTGTTTAAGCAGTATTTATTTCAAATCAAATAAATTTATAAAGATTAACATTAAATATTAACAGAATTAAACATAAATTGAGGGGGTTTCAGCCGTAAGTTTAGAGCTTATACGAGGTTGTCTCAAATCATTATTAAGCAAAGGAGATATGAACAGTTGGCATCTCGAACCAGTTTTGGTTCTATACAGAACCAAAACTGGTTCGATATGCCAACTGTTCACATCTCCTTTGTTTCAAAATGTTTGGCGACTGCGTTGAATAAGCTCCAAGTTTACTGCTGAATCTACTTCAGGTCATGTAATATTCTATTAAATTTGAATGCTAATCTTGGTAAATTTATTTGATTTGAAATAAATACTGTTTAAACAGAACTGGTTCCATCTCAGGGACAAGATTAGAACCAGTTTTGGTTCTAAAGAGAACCTATATTTTTGCAGTGTATGTTTTAAAAAATCAAACCTGTCTCATATGAACGACAACGAACCTAATCATATTGAAGATACCTACAACATCTCAGTTGCTGGGCTCACTACCGAAAGCCCAGCCACATTTAGATGCTACACATACATCTTGTCATATTGTTTATTTTTATATTTTGACTGTTTTCTGTTTCTTCCATGTATCCTTCATCTCAGCAATTTCTTCTCTATTTACAATTCATTACCATTTATATTCCAGAACCATCTCGAATACATTTTGCTTTCATTATGAACGCACGTTGCTGAATGTGATCTTGACTAGCACCTATATCCGAGCAGCAAGTTTTTCATATCACTCACAGATTACTTGATGTGTTGCCTTGAGTTATACCGTGCTCGGATAAGTACTTTTAGCACAAGAGTTTATGTTCGCAGCTTAAACTTTAGGCTCTTCAAAGACCAATCTATCTGTGTATTCAATTATCTGCGACTACACCTCTATGGATCTTATTATTATTATTATTATTATTATTATTATAAATCCGGGTCCTAACTCTGTTAATTCCGTGCACGACCAGAACACCTTCAGGTTTCACCTTGTCATCATTCAGAGCTTGAAACCAAAAATAGATATTGTCCAATGTGAATCTTAATCCTACGACATTCTTGCTCTCACCGAGACTTGGATACAAAATAATGACTCTACAACAGACATCATTATTCATGGGTTTCATGAACCATTGCGTTATGATCGCACAACGAGAGGTGGTGGTGTGGCCTTGTACATTAGAGAGGGCATTTCATTCCGACACAGACCAGACCTTGAGACGCCGAATACTGAGTGTTTGTGGGCCGAAGTATTCACAAAACGTAATAGGTCGTTATTGTTCGGGGTATTCTATCGTCCACCCATCAGCCCTCAAAACACTTGGGATGCCACATCATCCTCTGTTGAAAGAGCAAGGGACACGCGAGTCGAAGACATGATAGTTACCGGCGATTTTAACGATAACCAGCTGGGCCACGCAAGAAGTACCTTTTCTGAAATAATCAGGTATTTTAATCTTAGACAGTTTGTGGGTGAGCCAACATGCTTCACCGAGTCATCTGCCTCTTTGATAGATCTCTTTGCGGTCAGCAGCATAGTCAACGTGAAAACTTGTGAGGTCTTAGAACCGATTATCCCTGACATGATCCGCTACCACTGCCCAATTGCAGTGGAAGTTGAGCTTTTTGTGCCACGATCCCGCACTTTTAAAAGACGGATATGGCTGTATTCCCAAGGCAACTATGGTGCATTAAATGCTGCGCTCTCTCGTGAAGATTGGAATTTGATATCTCATGTTTAGATACAATACTTTCAAAATTCACTGACAATTTACTCGATACTGCATCCGAACACATACCAAACAAATATATTACTTCGAGGTCGAATCATCCGAAATGGATGCATATCTAAATACGACTACTAATAAGACAAAGAAGAAGGCTATATCGCACAGCCAAACGGACTGGCCATCCGAATGCATGGGCAAAGTATAAAACTAATCAGCTATCAGGAAGGCCAAAACTTTATACTTATCCAAAGTTCAGTCCATTTTAAAAAGTTCACAGTGGTGGAAAACGTTACAAACATTTTTCAGTGGCCGTCGCCAAGCAGAGATTCCTGTTATTAATTACATGAATGAAGTATGCACCTCGAATGTCGAAAAAGCCGAAGTGCTTAATGAATACTTTTGTTCAATCTCAAAAGTTGACGACTCGAACGTTTCCTTGCCAGACGCCATAGTCCATCCTACACGAACAATTAATGGTATAACCCTTCACTGCAGCGAGGTGTAGGAAGCACTGCAGTCACTGAAGGTGTCCAAAGCATCGGGTCCTGATCTTGTCAGCCCACATCTTCTTAAAGAATGTAAAGTATCTCTATGGCAACCACTATCGATTTTATTCAATATATTGCTAAACAATTCGTATTTTCCTTCATTATGGAAAAGGGCTAATGTTTCACAAGTTTCGAAAAAACAGCCCTCGAACTTAGTCAGTAACTATCGTCTCATGTCTCTGATTAGATTAGTTGCCTTGGTAAAGTCTTTGAAAAATGTATCTTTAAACGACTATGGCAATTCCTGGAAGACTCGAGCGTTCTTAGCCAATTTCAGTCAGATTTTACACCAGGTGATTCTACGGTCCTCCAGCTAACTGATATATGTGATGAATTCTGTAAAGCGCTCGATGAAGGAAAAGAAGTTAGGGTTGTTTTTTGCGATGTCAGTAAGGCTTTCGACAAGGTATGGCATGTTGTTCTCGCTCATAAGTTAGAGATTATTGGTGTCTCGGGTGAATTGTTGCTGTTCTTAAAATCGTACCTCTCAGATAGATCTCAACGTGTAGTTGTGGGATCAGAGGCTTCCCCGTGGCGCCCTATAAATGCTGGAGTGCCTCAAGGTTCTATACTAGGACCCTTACTATTTCTTATCTACATTAACGACATAACCAAAAATTTACTTAGTAGCATACGCCTTTTTGCAGATGATACTTCGTTATATCTAACTGTAGAAAATCGAAACCAAGCCTCGACTTTAATTAACCATGATTTAGCTGTAATTGAGCACTGGGCAAAAACATGGCTAGTCGAATTTAATCCCAGAAACTGAGAGTTTGGTTATATCGCGCAAAACGAACCCAACTGCCCATCCACCCTTATTATTAGATGGTGCTCAAATAAGTGAAGTCAATTCTCATAAGCACCCAAGAATGTGCTAAATACATCATGTACTTGGACCAATCACATTGAATGTATCTGTTCCAAAGCCTGGTCTCGACAAGACTTGTTGCGGAAACACAAATTCGAGCTCGATAGACATGTTTTAGAAAAGATATACTTTGCCTTTGACAGGCCTTTACTGGAATATGGTGATACTGTTTGGGATAATTGCTCGTCAGGACCAGTAGCCGACTTGGAAAAAATACAGATCGGTGCAGCAAGAACAGTTTCATGGGTAACAATTAGTGCTAGTAAATCTTTATTATACTCCGAAACATGTTGAGACACTTTACAAGAAAGACGCCGAAAACATAAGCTCGTGCAGTTCCTTAAAAATGCATAACCACTTAACGCCTCCTCATATTGCCAATAAAGTTCCACCTCTCATATCCTCAATAAACCCATCACTCAATATTCGAACGCGCCAAAATCACAGACTTCCATTTTGTCGCACACAGTTATACCAATCCTCTTCCATTCCTAATGTAACTGATCAGTGGAATAACCTGCCTTTATCTGTTCGCGAGAATTCGTCACTGCGCATTTTAAGACCTTCTTGAATGGTAGAAAACTCCGACCACCATCATTTTACAGTGGCACGAAATCACGCACGGCTCAAATTTACCACTGTAGATTGTGGTTACACTGTGGCAGCCTTAATGCCCATATCAAAATTTATTATTTTAAATATCATTTTTTTTTAAAAATTTTTCAAAAAATTTCAACAAAACCACATCATGTGATCCCTCATTGGAACGAGCTCAGTGAGCTCGTTCCAATGAGGGGTCACATGATATGGTTTTGTTGAAATATTTTGAAAAATTTAATTTTTTCAACTGCTCAATTTGCATATTACGCGGGCGGATGCGGGCGATTCGTTAGGTAAAGGGTTAAGTTAGGTAAAGACAGCAATTCACTTGGTCAAAACTTGAATAACTGATCCTATGTTTTATCTTGGATTTTGGACTCGGTTTAATCTATTGTTTTTGTTGGACGAAAAAGGCTGAATATTAATCCAACTGTGTCAAAACGAGAAAAAAAATACGGCTTGGTTTCGCTCACATGGCACCCAAAAGCGCAACAAACTTAGAAAACTGGGCACTGAAGGTCCTGCGAAGCTTCAAAATTCGAAATCCTCGAGATTCGAACATGCAGATTCCGAAAAAGACGAATCGTGGAGGTGTTCTCAAAATCCTACACCAACTGTATTCTCTTGAACTCTTCTTCTGATAAGGAGAGGAGTTCAAGAGAACGTCGCACTGTACCTGGTCCTGATGGCGGAAAAAAAGATTTCAAGAGAGGTTCGCTTCCTAAACTTTATCTATTTAGGAGATAGCCGCTAGACATTTGGGAAGTTGACTATGGAAAACCATTTGTTAACTCGCCCTTTCGGGGCTCGTTAACAAATGGTTTCCATAGTCAAATTCCCGAATGTCTAACTCAACAAGAGACGTTTATCTCCATTGTAACCCCTGTCATCGTTAGAAGTGAAAAGTAAAAATTATCGAAACCCATTTTATTTGAAGAAAAAACAATCAAAAAATGTCATTATCGATCTCAGATTATTTGCCATGATCGAACTTACAAGCTGAACTTCAAAGCACGGATGCTAACAACCGTTGCCATAGAAAACGACTCCGAGCTGTGTTAGATCTGTGATAGGGAGGTTTATTTATTTATTTATTTATTTATTTATTTATTTATGTTTAAGGTCACATATTTATGCACAATGGCTAATCATGACCGTGACAGTTTGACGGGTGGAGGAAGCCGGAGTACCCGGAGAGAACCACCGAGCAACAAACGAGCAGCTGCCAGCTCCCCAACATCGTAACTCCGCACTGCAGCACAGGCAGGGTTAGACTGGTTGAAGACATGCGTACCATCGACGTGCAGTACGCCTTAGTACACGGCGTCATCGTGCCCCCACACGGGCAATGGAGATGAAGTGTCTTGCACAAGGACACAACGCGGTTGCCGCAGGTGGGATTCGAACCGAAGACCTCTCGGCTTGCAGCCTGCACCTCTACCAACTGAGCCACGCGTGGATAGAGACATGTTCTAATTGACCCACTTCCGCCAATTAGAGCACGGTAAGGTGAATCTATCTGCGATTAGAGCACGGAGTCGACCGGCTCTCAGCCAATCAAATTACGGGTTCAAAAAAAAAAAAAAAAAAAACAACGAGGTCCAAACTTAACTGATGAATTACAATCCGTTTTGGATTTTTTATTGAATCGCAAAAAAGAGATGAGTTGTTGTTGCATTCAATACTTGAGTGGGGATCGATAACATTTATTGTTGTAATAAGGTATTAAGGTCAAACATCTACAATTTGAACAGCAGTTAGTTTCTATTCGAGATCCGATTCGAAATTCTCAGATTCGATTCGGGATTTGATTCGACGGGAAACTTGAGATTCGCATGGCCATGTGGGTACTAGAGCTAAGAGCTATCAACTGATCAATTTTTGACAGATAGATGTATTGATTTGCGAAAAATATCCAGGAACTGTTTGGGAAGCTTTGTCTGATGCTCTATACAAGCAGCGCCTACCATTGACTGGGAACAAACAGTTACTCCGTGGAGTAACTGTTTGTTCCCAGTCAATGGTAGACGCTGCTTGCATTGCGAATCAGACAAAGCTCCCAAACGGCATTGACTGTGCTTGTAGAAACAGGAGTAATCCCAGCACATCTGTGATTACGTTGCGTCTGAGAAAGCTGCGATGTTTGCAGACGTGATAAGAAATAAATCGACTCATTCGAATTTGAATGAGGATATATGAGAACTGTCCAACATCGATAAGAGATGCACTTTCTTCTTTGTTTGCGTCATGGACCATACATATTGTATAAAATAGTCTACCATGGCGATATTCCAGATGATAAACAATTCATTTCCGGGGGGATGTCTTTCTGGTTTACGAGTAAGAACAGCTTCTATGAAATCAATCAAAATGGCCTGAAAAAATCAACATTGTTTCCATTTTATCTCTTTTTCTTCTAGAATATTGTACACTGCAACTCAGTGCAAAACGCTTGTTGACACCCTTCCAGTACACGGTCGAAAATATCAGTCGGAATGGGGTAAACTGGTTAACCCTCTGAACACGAGAGGCCGCTTTTCCGGTCCAGGAACATGATAAGTCATAATTTCAAAAAGTAGGGTGGCCGCTCAGTGAATGTGTGGGTAGACGATTAATATTTTCAACGTTCAGCCCCAAGGCTGCACGTTGAAAATATTAATCGCACTACCCCAAAATAATAAATATGGACTCTTCCAACTGATTAGTTTAAACAATATTTATTCATGAGAAAATATGATGCATACATATTATAAACTACAAGATGGTTGTCATACAGCAGACCTGGCCTTTTGAAAAATCCAGGGGAGCCGCTACGGCTCCCCTAAATCTGTTTCAGCGGAGCTATTCCACACTTTTATTTTTTATACACGGTTTTTAATAAGAGAATTGAAAGTTTGAGGAGAGCCATTACAGTTTAAGGAGGGCAATTATGGCCCTCCGCAATATGATTTGAGGGGAGCCAAGGAGAGCCGGAGCAATAGCTCTCCTCAAACGGCCAGGCCTGATACAGAGTGCACAATACAATGATATGCATTAAAGTCAGCGAGTCAAGGTCGAGATTTGTTGAAAGGATTCAGCAGTAAGAAGTTAGCTTGTATAAGCCGTCTCCTTTACTGACGAAATTTAATAGTAGCAGCAGGCACTAAGTAACATATTGTTTAAACATGAGAACCAGAGAGAATAAGTAGAGCAATAGAGAGAATAGGAGAATGAGATTGGAAAAGAAACTTAACCCCTTACCCAACAAGTGTAGCAGACGATACTTGAAGAATAAATTTTTGTCCGTCCCAGAATCAACTGATTACCTGACATGGAAGATACCACCCATTCGGGTTCATAAGATTAATGCGATCTCCAAACAGAAAAAAAAAATCCGAAGAACTACTCAAACATTTCCAAAACTTCCAACACCAGCATAACAGAGCACACCTATCTGACTTTGCATCAGTCGGATTGAGATTCCCTGGACACTACACTATCATGGAAGCCAGAAAATAAGCAGACTGTCATCTGCAAAATGAGTTCCCCAGAGGGGGAATTTAGTGATGCTACCCTGCTATAGAGATTGCCCTGGACACTACACTATCATGCAAGCCAGAAAATAAGCGGACTGTCATCTGCAAAATGAGTTCCCCAGAGGGTGAATTTAGTGATGCTACCCTGCATAGCAGGGTAGCATCACTAAATTTACCCTCTGTGAGCCTCAATCTGAATCACGGTCTCAAACTAAACAGAAAGAGGTACCCAGAGGATAAATTGGCCCACTATATGGTATAGCATCATCAAATTAACCCTCTGGGGACCTCATTTTGCAAATGTCAGATGGCTTATTTTCTGGCCTGCTATCATGCTACAAATCCATCTCAGACCTGCCCAACTTGACTGTTGCCACGCAGTCAGTATATCAGATTCTTTGAAAAGGAATTGGTGGCTAGCAAGCAAAGTGCCATGCAATGGGCCCTCGGGTTGACCCCAGAGACTCCATTGCATAAAACTTTGCTTTGCTCGTTATATGGACTGAAATATTGTTTGCATCTTTTGCGATTGTCCAAAGCATTTTGTGTAATTACCAGGGCGAAAACTCCGGTCCGTAGGTATTTTTATAGTAATCCACTTTTCGTACATTGTATTTCCATATATTACTATGAATGCAGCACTTAACGGGGTTGAGGAAAAGGGGAATACCCGAAAGCCCGCGCCACTTATTACCCTGCTCTAACAACTGTTGGGGGGGGGCTCAGGAGGTAGCGGTACAGGCTGCAACAGAGGGGTTCTCGGTTCGAATCCCACCAACCGCGTTGTGTCCTTGGGCAAGACACTTCACCCCCATTTCCCGCGTCGAGGCACGGTGGCGTTGTGTACTAGGCGTACTGTAAGCCAATGGTACACTTGTCTTCAACCAATGCTAACCCTGCTCCTGTGAAGTCAGTATGTTGGGGAGCCTGACAGATGCTCGCCGTTGCTCTGCGGTTCTCTCCGGGTACTCCGACTTCCTCCACCCGTAAAGCTGCCCAACACGAGGTGACCCTGGCTGTCGAAAGTGTCGCTAAAGCCCAATAAATAAATAATACTAACAGCTGTTCCCTACTTATCTCATCTCATCGGTACAAAATGTTCGCCTGACACCCCCGTCTACCAACACGAATTGTATTAGACGGAGGATTAAATCCTCTTAAACTGTCTTATATGTGCTTTGTAAATGCACGTGTATCAGTTCCAACGAATGAACGGAGTGGACTAGTTTACTTTCATCTTACAAAGTACTATAGAGTTAACCGTATTGCACCGTCTTAGGCTGATGCATACACTGTAAAATAAGTTTGGTTAAAAATGAACCCAAACCAACTGAGCTGAGTGAATATGAACCCAATTGGGTTCATATTCACTCAACCCAGTTGATTTGGGATATTTTATAACACACTTGATTTTAGAGTGGTTATCTGGTTCCGTATACATATACATACAAGACATTCTGGACAGTCAAAGTCAATAAGAGTTCGAGATTGGATGTGGTTATATCGTATCGTTGGAAAGATAGTCCCGTGTAGTGCAAATCAGCTTAAATCACCTAAAATTTCTTAAATAATTAAAAAAATCAGTTTGTCTCAGAAATAGAGATTAATTATCACCCGCTTATTAGTACGAGCTCGACGAGGAAAATGTTGGCAAAATAAACTTTGAATCAATGTCTGTAAAGCGAATTTTGTGAGAAGTGTTGGGCCAACACTGGCGTTACGTTCGGTAAAGGGTTGGTTTATATTTATTGAAGATGGAATGTTGGTCCACGCCATTTTCCATTCAACTTTATCTCCTTACCACTAACCTCTCAGCTGTAAACTGTTTAATGATTGAAAATATCGACATGCTCTAAACAATGGTGTAAAGCGGATATCGTGAGTAGCGTTGGGTCAACACTGCCGTTACGTTCGGTGAAGGGTTGGTTTACAATTATTGCAAATGGAATGTTGGTCCACGCCATTTTCCATTCAACTTTATCTCCTTACCACTAACCTCCCAGCTGTAAACTGTTTAATGATTGAAAATATCGACGTGCTCTAAACAATGGTGTTTTCAAAAATAACAAATTATAATGCAGTTCCGTGAAAGCTCTTTGCAGTTGTTATCATTTGTGTTGAAAAATGTCGATATCTCACCACTGCTAAAAGACAAATCATTTAACTTACATCGGACTGACTGTTTTTTTTCTATTTATCGATGGAAACCCAACTTGCTGAAACTGATATTACCTCAAAGTACTTGAAGGCAATGGCTGATTATGTGTTATACATCGTAAAGGTTCAAAAGATAGTGGGTACAGACCGGGGAAACTTTAAGATTCGATTTATTATGCCCCCGCCCTCTGAAGGGGGATTCGGGGGGTATCTAGTGGAGAACTTCGCCCTTTGTCCGTACAAACGCTTTGGAACGTAATTTCAAAGCCATCGGTAGGTTTTGGATCTCCTTTGGTATGCTGATATCACGGTTTCAAACTAAACAGAAAGAGGTACCCAGAGGATAAATTGGCCCACTGTATGGGATAGCATCATCACATTCACCCTCTGGGGACCTCATTTTGCAAATGTCAGATGGCTTATTTTCTGGCCTGCCATCATGCTACAAATCCATCTCAGACCTGCCCAACTTGACTGTTCCCACGCAGTCAGTATATCAGATTCTTTGAAAAGGAATTGGTGACTAACAGGCAAAGTACTATGCAATGGGCCCTCGGGTTGACCCCAGAGGCCCCATTGCCTAAAACGTTGCTTTGCTCGTTATATGGACTGAAATATTGTTTGCATCTTTTGCGATTGTCCATAGAATTTTGGAGTTCCACGTGGAGGAACGGATATGCACAAGGAACGGGTTCCGTCCAGTAATTCGTCGCCCGAGTGCTAGAATGTCCTATGTCCCCCATGGGACATAGGACATTCTAACACCCAGGCGACGAATTTTCTCCAGAGTTATAGCCCCTTTTCATTCTTTCTACTTGGAAACCTTTTCTGTCCCACAATACTTTTAAGGCTACTTCGAACATTCCTACGGGTTGGGGGCTGTGGCCCACGTTTTGGGTAGACCTTGTTTATTCATATTTATGGGAATTTAATGTTATTTTCAGAAACTCTGGCTACATCATGACCGCAACATAGGTATAAAATCAAGGTGAGATAACCATTGATATCTATGCTGTTCACTTTACAAGACTTCCATACAGGGCGTTGGTTCCTGGTCCTATTCCACCAGTAATGCAGAACTTTTTTACTGCAGTAAACAAGCACTGAGTCTCTTTCTGGGGTTCCTACGGGGTCGAGATTCGACTCGATTCGATTCAAAATGCTTTCACTGATTCCATTCGATTCGAAATCAGTTGGGTCACTCGGGAAGAATATGGATGTCATCAACGTTATAAATGTGTCCTAAAGAGTGGTGGATTCCTCTTATCATGCCACCTGTTTAATTTGACCAGTCAACGTGCTCTAACAGCATCGGTGGACCATGCGATATCAGTTTATTCACTGGGGATCCGGCTATCGGATTGAGTCCATACACTTCCGGTGACCGTGAATGAGCTCTTACACCCCTTCTGCTGGGCGCCATTTTGTTTCTGAATGAATTTTCCCACCTCACTTTTTTACCTATTTTCGTGCAAATAAAAGACAGTTTCCTGATAAATATTCAAAATGAGGCAATTCGGATTTTTTATTTGATTATTTAATTCATTTGATGGCATGATGAATACGTTACAAGACGTTTACTTGCCAGGTATGGCGTCAGGTGAGGTTCAGTGCGATCAATATTAGGCAAGTAAAGGTCCTTTTACTTATAATACACCAGATAGTATGCAATACAGCATATTATTACCACTCAATCTATAAGTTACTAGTCGATTAACATGATTTTGGAGGACCGTTAAAACTCCATAATTTCAGTGACGTCATTCGACGGAGCCGGGCCGCGGGCGATAATGTTATAAATAGCCATTAGCGGCCAGGCTATTTTTAAATTCCATGGCCTAATGAATTACTCCCATTCGGATGACGTCCCTTTGTATTTCTGAACTGAAGTCGTACGCACGATGGAAACAGAAATATCGAACCGACTTTAGTGATTATTTCTTCCAGCAATTCCCTCGTGCGGTAAGCTGTAACAGGGAGTGGTAATAATAGTAACAGCATGATTGTTGTCAGGCATCATGATTCATTAGCGGCCCTGTAGCAATGATGAATAACCCTTGGGCTTATTAACGGCCCTCGACTTCGTCTCGGGCCTTTAATAAACCCTCGGGCTGTTCATCATTGCTGCAAGGCCGCTAATGAACCATAATGCCCTCCAAAATCATGTTACAGTTATTTTTGTACTAAGCTTTTGCATACCATCACGCGTCCATATGACGCCAACTAGTTGGCTTCAAATGGACCCGTGAGGATGCACAATAACCAACGGACAAATACCTATACTGAACACCCCCTGGCACTGTGGGGAAATAATTCTCGTTAACTGGTAACTTAGACGCAACGATTGGAAGTGTGATTTGAATCGAGGTTCATTTCGATGTGAACTTCTTTTTTTTTATTTGATTCAAGCAACAACAAAACAATCGATTCGCCATACCCTATTTATGGGGTACCATTCGAGTCAGAAGTACCTCCGGTTTCTACAATGGAGATTCAATTTTTTCTAACACAAAAAATGAAGACATTTCTTTAAATGATCATGACACATTTTGTGAAGCTTCAGTGAATGAAGAAGTGATGAAGTAATATTTAGTTGAGAACATTCGCTACATATATCAACAACCACTTCTATCCATCAGCCTCAGAAAATCTCCTACCCTGTTGTTCTCCAAGTATCATAATCTGAATGGAAATCGCCCATCGAATAAAAACAAAAACAGAAAGCCGTTCTTTGAATTTCGGAATGGAACCTCTAACGAATACCATCTGAGAGTGAGAAACTTGCATACATCACAGTAGAAAAGATTGGTGATGAAAAGGGATGAATGACTTAAAACATAACTAGCATCGCGATAGGTAAGAAAAAAACAAGGCGGCAATATTTATCAAACAGACATACAATAAATCAAATATTGTTGTTTCTTGTAACTTAAAAATCGCCCCAAACACATAACATAAGTTCAGTAATATATACTGAGTTAGATTTAGCGAATCACTGGAGTTCAACATTCGGCGTTCACTCTCTCCATTTTCTTTTCACGTTTCACAAATCACATCTTCATATGGAATGTCAAATTGGACCAATTGAAATTATGCGTCTCAATGGTATGTGTTTCATTTATTTACTTAAAAAGACGCAGTGTAACAGTTGCACCATTAATAAAATTAATGCCGTATCAACAGATCCGCCTGGTTTACTCTACGGGTAGGGTTCGGTTAAGTATGAATCGCTATACAATTTGAAACCAATGGCCACTGGCCTGCACGAAACATAGGCTTACCGAAAACAATTCAACATAGCGAAAAAATGCGGACTACAATATTACAAGCAATCAAGAACTCACATGTGAGGAATTTCAAAGTCCAATGAAAATTCGAAAAAGTATTGGTGCATATGCAACACAGAATGCAAAGGTTATATCGGTTTGACAAATTGACAGAAGCGGAAGAAAATATTTTCGAAACGTTAAAAGTACATACTGACCCCTGAATGCATCGATTCACCATCGGCTGTAATTTCATGATAACAAAGCGTAGTTACGCTAAGTGTGTTAATATGTTGTTGTTGTCAAGGTAAATTAAATACTTACTGATTTGAATATCTATATGTGGAGCACGGATGAATATATGTATATGTTTGTGAAACATGTTTGTAAAGGTACATCGTATTGTATCAACCGTTGTCTGCACGCAATTTCCAAGAAAAATCGGTAAAGCAAACAGCCCTTAACCCTTTACCTAACATGAAAAGTAGACGACACTTGCAAAAAAAATTCTTGAATAACTCATTATTTTCATTTTTTGTCTCAAAAACATTGGTTATGGCCCCTCATTGGAACGAGCTCGACGAGCTCATTCCAACGAGGGGTCATAACCTATGTTTTTGTGACAAAAAATGAAAAAATAATGAAAATTAATTGGCGAGTTTTTAGTATAGCGCTGGCCGGTTTTTACCGTTACGTTGGGTAAAGGGTTAAGAGCGTCTGATTCAGAGCAGAATTAGACTGATGGCCAGAGAGCTTGAGGTGATATACACAGCATTGAGAATAACAAGTTTATACAGAATTATAAAAAACGGTGAAAATTGTTTACTGTAGCGGATGTCGAGCACTGAGTGGATGTCCTTGGGTTATCGTGGATAACCATGTGTCCCTCTGGTCTCGGTGCTTGTACAAAAATTGAATTACAACAAACAGAGATGTGGGTGCGCCCGGTGCGTCCCCCTGTATCCGCTGATGTAGGTGGGTGGAGTCTCGCAGAGATTACATATAACCGATATATCGTGATACCGACAATACTCAACGTTACGTATCAAAAGCCTGCAGTTTCCCCAAATTAACATTTGAGGAGAGCAGGTCTTGCTATTGAAAAGTCAAAATATTTACGAGAACCTTTCGGCGAGGGGTCATGGGTTGTGTGTTTTGCGAGAAAAGGAATAAAGCAATCTCCAAAGGTCTGCCCAGCCTGAGAGAAGTCAGTAACATTACCTAAACTCATTCCTATTACCTTGTTTTATCTTATTTTGTTTTCTCTCTTGTCTTCATTTCATTGGCAGTGTTCACTCTGTCGGGTGCCAATTCCACTAAAATACTTCGTTTGTCACCAAAAATACAGCTTTTAGCAAACAAATTTGGCAACCCAAATATACATTTGGTTGGTTTCAATGGCTATATGGTTTATTATTCAGTGCGTTGTTTCTCGGTAAAATCACTGTCGGGTGGGACAGGCGAGACACAATTCACGCCTCTCAAATAATCTATAACAGTTAACAGTTTATCCATTTAACCCTTTACCTAACGTAACGGCCAAAACCGGCCAGCGCTATTCTAAAAAATCGCCAATTAATTTTCATTATTTTTTTCATTTTTGTCTCAAAAACATAGGTTATGACCCCTCGTTGGAATGAGCTCGTCGAGCTCGTTCCAACGAGGGGTCATAACCTTTGTTTTTGAGACAAAAAATGAAAAAAAATTAGTTATTCAAGAATTATTTTTGCAAGTGTCGTCTGCTTTTCAGGTTAGGCAAAGGGTTAAACTGATTCTTATCAAAGCATTTTCTTTTGTTTCTTAATCTTTTTTATCTTGCTCAATCCTTTGTAGCTCACCAACTTTAGTTGTTTGAGCTTATGGCATGGCTCGATCAGTCGGCGTACGTGTCCAATAATGTTAATTAATTTCCATATCATGGCTTTTATAATGCCGCTATACGATGATTATTATCATTTTACCATGATTTAACCCCTCATACCCTACATTTTAGACATTTTTCTTGACATTTTTAGTTGTGTTTAGTTTTCTGTTCAGCTCAGAATTTCATGTTTAATGAAGTGTTTAGGTCAGCTGCTGTGCTCCTTCTCTTCCCATGGCACTTATATTCATCATACATGTTCCTCAGTATCATTGTTCCATGATTAACCCCTCATACCCTGCATTTTCAACCTTTTTCTTGACATTTTTAGTTGCGTTTAGTTTTCTGTTTAGCTCGGAATTTCATGTTTAACTTATTGCTTAGGTCAGCTGCTGTGCTCCTTCTCTTCCCATGGCACTTATATTCATCATACATGTTCCTCGGTATCATTGTTCCATGATTAACCCCTCATACCCTGCATTTTGAACATTTTTCTTGACATTTTTATTTGCGTTTAGTTTTCTGTTTAGCTCAGAATTTCATGTTTAACTTAGTGTTTATGTCAGTTTCTGTGTTTTACTTTTAAGAGGTTGTGTTTAGGTAAGCTTTGTCACATGTTATGAGCCTGTTTGATACAGTTTGTGTTTGCCAAAGTTACCATCAAAGAGGAATGTTGGTGAGCTATAGGGCGTTGGCGTCCTTCTTGTTTATAATCTTTCTGGAAGATAATAAATTATTTGCTACGAGTATTGTTGGAGTGAATAAACAGTGAGTAAAAATAATCATGAAATTATTCTGCATATGTTAATAATAGCCTTTTACGTTTTTGTTATCAATATTTTTATCATTTGTGGGTTTTTTGCAACTAAAATACTTAACCCTTTACCTAACATGAAAAGCAGACGACACTTGCAAAAAAAAATTCTTGAACAACTAATTTTTTTCATTTTTTGTCTCAAAAACATAGGTTATGACCCTTCATTAGAACGAGCTCGACGAGATCGTTCCAATGAGGGGTCATAACCTTTGTTTTTGATTCAAAAAAATGAAAAAATAATGAAAATTAACTGACGATTTTTGAGAATAGCGCTGGCCGGTTTTGACCGTTACGTTGGGTAAAGGGTTTACAGAGTCAGGTAACCCTAACTAAATATATCGTCCCTTGAGTGAAACAAGGCGCCATCTGCAATGCTATAGCATTGCAGATGGCGCCTTTTGGCACTCGAGGGATGATACAGGATTAACCTATTGTCATTTACGATCAGATACCATTTGGCAGTAAAATCTTCCATTTGGCACCAAAAAGTTTATTTGGCGCCGCAAACAAATTCCACTTGGCACAAAAAAACCAGGAGCAGCGTGAAACTATTCACTGGGAACATGTAGAAACCTGACTCTTTTGTATCGATTCGGGGGGGGGGGGTGAGGGCTGGTCGGCACAGAGACAACGTTTAAAGACGAAGAACCGATACAGGTCAGATGTCACATCTGCTTCTAAAAACAAACCTTCCTCTGGCACTCATACCTCCAACGTTTACACTGATGGCGTCAGCGAGCAGACGGCCAATTTTTACCTTTAAGCCTATTTGTTTCACAAGGATGGATTGAAGAGCAAGTTCTGCAACTTATATTAAAGCCTCTCCTTGGCCCACTGACAAAGGTGTGTGAGATGACTTTCTTAGTGGCAACTTCGTGGCCTCGCTCTTCTCGAATACTACGATACGACGAATGGATCTTTTGTCTGCACGGAGTGTGTTTCTCTCCGCACACAGAACAGCCACCACTCTCTTAGACGGCCATTCTATCTATGCTGTCTCCAAACAGACTGTCCTTGTTTTGTTTTTTTATGAGGGTGGGGGAGGGGTATTAATTATTATCAGAATAGCTTGTGCCTTTATATTCTGCTGAATTTCGTTTATGAACTTTCTGCACGCTAAAAACTAAAGTGTTAAAAGCTACACTTGAAGTGCTGTATTTAACACTTACTAAGTGCTGAACTAGCACTTTGTTCAAGTGTAGATATCTCAGAACTTGACAGGTGTTACAATAATACCACTTGACAAGTGTAATGTCGCGACACTTAAAAGGAAACAACGCAGATGACGCGGATCAGGCTCGAACTCTCGAGCCTGATCCGTGTCATCTGCGTTGTGTCCTTTTAGTTATGTACCCACCAAGCGCAAATCAAATTATGGACGATTCTGGAAGAACCACCAATGCACATGGGAAGTGCCATCCATTCAAGTTTCAGATGTCTGATGATTGTAATGTCTACGTGCTTAAAGCATTGCACTTTGAGTGTTAAAATCAAACCCTAAGAGTTAAAATGGGTTTAACACCTTAAAGTGTCAGTTTTAACACTTTAGTTTTTAGTGTGTAAGAAAAAACAAATGCAGGATTTTGAGTACACGAAAGACCCAGAGGAAAAAATAAAACCAAATAATCTTGAACAAAGGATTATGTCAAACTGCCTCTATTCTGATCACGACAGCACTGAAACCTAATAATGTTAAAATTCGTTCAATATATCGAAATTTCCTCATCAGCAAATATCATCGAACAAATTACTCTACGCCCGTGTATACAAAACGCAAATCCTTCATTCAATTAGAGCTTATCAAAACCATTGGCATAAAGTCAATACCATCAGGAATTCTGTGTCGGATTACGCCAATACAATATATCCGTGCTGTATGGGAATCGAGAACACCATGTAACCATTTGTAAGAAACAAAAAAGTATTGCAGATCAAAATTCGGAACAACCGCAACCTTTTCATTTTTGCCCGAGCCGACCGAAACGATTAAAAGAAAGGAATTGGAGGGGTGAAATCGTTAATTAGGGCCCGGTGTTGAGGCGTAGAAGCGCCTATTAAAACATTTGTGAAGGACACGCTTGAAACACAGTTCAAGAAAGTTGTATTTCCCCAACTGTTTTCGTTATCTGCGTTATCCGAAGCGGAATTTTCGATTTAACCCTTATTTCGCCAGAATTGGCAAAAAACTGTCAAAATTGGGGTTTATAGGCACTTTCTCGAAACGCGTCTTGTAGATTTTTTTTAAAGCATTCATCATTGCTAGACCTGCCTGTGATACGACCATTGACACACAAGAGATATTAGGCGAAGCATATGGTAACCCTCCACAGGCTGCCAAACATCGAAATATTGATGAAATGGGTTGCTTTCGGGCCCTCACAGCACCCAAACGATACACGAGAGATAAACATAACTTCCTTTATTGACAGTGGAATTCAGCGAGGATCATTTTTCTAAGTAACAAGGATGTTCAGAAAACCAAGCGTTAACCCGTTTTGGGCCGTTTTGGGCTGGTTAAACAGCAATACCACCCAAAAAGCTAAAAAAATCATGTTTTCTGTGGATTTCTCTCATGTTTTCTGTGGACTTTCGAGGTAGTTACCTCCCCCTTTGCTCACGCGTCCAACAGTTTGAGCTGACGTCAAAGACATTCTTTATTAGTTTTCAATGAACGAACACCCAGGCTTCCAGATATTGTAAAAATCTTTTTAAAAAAATACCACGAGAAGAAAATATACAACAGATCTAAGGCTGACCAACGCCCGTAGAAATTGTTTTTCAAAAAGAACTAACTGCTATAAGTTTGGTGGAACACGGATTGAAAAAGCAAGGCTGGTGGCTTCACCAGTCTGTCTGACAAACGATTTAAACGCGTGTTATTTTTAGTCGAGTTGTGACGAAGTCAAACTCGACTTATAGTTTGGTGAATGGCGGGCGGGCGGGCGGGCTTGCGGGCGGGCGGGCGGGTGGGTGGGCAGGCGGGTTTCGGGCGGGCGGGCGGGTTTCGGGCGGGCGGGCGTAAACAATTGGTTTCCGGATGATAACTTGATAGTGGTTCAACTCACATTCATTAAACTTCATACGTAGGTTGGTCTTGGTGGGAGGAAGAACCCTATTGATTTTGGACATGCTACGTCGAAGGTCAATGTCACAGTGACCTTGAACATAGTAAATCTTAAACAATTGGTTTCCGGATGATAACTTGATAATGGTTCAACTCACATTCATGGAACTTCATAGGTAGATTGGCCTTGGTGAGGGGAAGAACCCTATTGATTTTGGACTCGCTACGTCAAAGGTCAAGGTCACAGTGACCTTTAACATAGTATATCGCAACAATTGGTTTCCGGATGATAACTTGATAGTGGTTCAACCTAGAGTCATGAAACTTCATAGGTGTGTTGGCCTTGGTGCGAGGAAGAACCCTATTGATCTTGGACTCACCAGGTCAAAGGTCAAGGTCACAGTGACCTTGAACATAGTATATCGCAACAATTGGTTTCTGGATGATAACTTGATAGTGGTTCAACCTAGAGTCATGAAACTTTATAGGTGTGTTGGCCTTGGTGCGAGGAAGAACCCTATTGATCTTGGACTCACCAGGTCAAAGGTCAAGGTCACAGTGACCTTGAACATAGTCTATCGCAACAATTGGTTTCCGGATGATAACTTGATAGTGGTTCAACCTAGAATCATGAAACTTCATAGGTATGTTGGCCTTGGTGCGAGGAAGAACCCTATTGATCTTGGACTCACCAGGTCAAAGGTCAAGGTCACAGTGACCTTGAACATAGTATATCGCAACAATTGGTTTCCGGATGATAACTTGATAGTGGTTCAACCTAGAGCCATGAAACTTTACAGGCGTGTTGGCCTTGGTGCGAGGAAGAACCCTATTGATGTTGGACTCACCAGGTCAAAGGTCAAGGTCACAGTGACCTTGAACATAGTATATCGCAACAATTGGTTTCCGGATGAGAACTTGATAGTGGTTCAACCTAGAGTCATGAAACTTCATAGGTGTGTTGGCCTTGGTGCGAGGAAGAACCCTATTGACCTTGGACTCGCCAGGTCAAAGGTCAAGGTCACAACTCGACATTGGATCTGTGATCCTGAGCGGGATTTTTTTCTGATCTCCTGTATCGCCAAGACACTTTTGGGAATGGTGAAGAAAACTGATTTTTTAAATTGTTTTTTTTTTTTCGTCAATTTCGGAAGGTGATGTGTTCGTCTTGAAGGATAAAAAGAACCCACTTCACTGTTCGCGAGTTATCTTTATAAAAAGTAAACTAGCAAATCACAACAAATTTTCTTCCCGCCAGTCCTTAATCCCAATTGTCCACGTGAGAGCACGGTGGTGACGCTGTGTACTAAGGCGTTCTACACGTCGATGGAGCAAATGTCTTTAACCCTTTACCCAACGAATCGCCCGCATCCGCCACGTAATATGCAAATGCAGCTGCTGAAAAAAGATTATTTTTCGAAACATTTCAACAAAACCATATCATGTGACCCCTCTTTGGAACGAGCTCAACGAGCTCGTTCCAAAGAGGGGTCACATGATATGGTTTTGTTGAAATTTTGTTTAAAAATTTAAAAAAATGGTATTTAAAATAATGAATTTTGAAATTGTCTGCGTTGGGTAAAGGGTTGACCAATGCTAACCCTACTTGTTTATATGTTAGTTCATTGAGGAGTCTGCCAGTTGCTCCCGTTGATCGGTGGGTGGTCCTGTCCAGGTTCTCCGGCCTCCTCCACCCGTAAAATTGCCAGACTCGAGGTGATCCTGCCTGTCGAAAGTGTCGTTAAACCCTAATAAATAAATAATAAATAAATAACCCAGCAAATTTCATTCAAGTTGAAGGCAATGTGATCTGCTCACGCTAACCTTTACAGAGTCAGTATGGGAATATCTAACCAATGAAGGCAATGTTATCTGATCACTCTAACCTTTACAGAGTCAGTAATGGGATATCTAACCATTGAAGGCAATGTGATCTGATCACTCTAACCTTTACAGAGTCAGTATGGGAATATCTTACCATTGAAGGCAATGTGACCTGATCACTCTAGCCTTTACAGAGTCAGTATGGGAATATCTTACCATTGAAGGCAATGTGATCTGATCACTCTAACCTTTACAGAGTCGATATGGGAATGTCTAACCATTGAAGGCAATGTGATCTGATCACTCTAACCTTTACAGAGTCAGTATGGGAATATCTAACCATTGAAGGCAATGTGATCTGATCACTCTAACCTTTACAGAGTCAGTTTGGGAATATCTTACCATTGAAGGCAATGTGACCTGATCACTCTAACCTTTACAGAGTCAGTTTGGGAATATCTTACCATTGAAGGCAATGTGACCTGATCACGCTAGCCTTTACAGAGTCAGTATGGGAATATCTAACCATTGAAGGCAATGTGATCTGATCACTCTAACCTTTACAGAGTCAGTTTGGGAATATCTTACCATTGAAGGCAGTGTGACCTGATCACTCTAACCTTTACAGAGTCAGTTTGGGAATATCTTACCATTGAAGGCAATGTGACCTGATCACTCTAACCTTTACAGAGTCGATATGGGAATGTCTAACCATTGAAGGCAATGTGACCTGATCACTCTAACGTTTACAGAGTCACTATGGGAATAACTAACCATTGAAGGCAATGTGATCTGGTCAATCTAACCTTTACTAAGTCAGTATGGGAATATCTAAGCATTGAAGGCAATGTGATCTGATCACTCTAACCTCTACAGAGTCAGTATGGGAATATCTAACCATTGAAGGCAATGTGATCTGGTCAATCTAACCTTTACTGAGTCAGTATGGGAATATCTAAGCATTGAAGGCAATGTGATCTGATCACTCTAACCTCTACAGAGTCAGTGTGGGAATATCTAACCAATGAAGGCAATGTTATCTGATCACTCTAACCTCTACAGAGCCAGTATGGAAATATCTAACCATTGAAGGCAATGTGATCTGATCACTCTAACCTTTAGAGCGTCAGTATGGGAATATCTAACTATTGATAGCAATGTGATCTGATCACTCTAACCTTTACAGAGTCAGTATGGGGATATCTAACCATTGAACTACAGAACACGGTAATTGACATAAAACTTTTACAGTATTTCTGAACATCGACAGAGGCGTCGCGACGATGATCGATTACGGAGCTGTATATTGGATTTGTTCCGACTGTGATGGCTCAAGTCACGGCTGATAAAATCTCAACACTACACCATCAGGGCATGTCTTCGACGAAGGCATGCCTTCGTCAGAGGCATGCCTTCATTGAAGACATGCCTTCATTGAAGGCATACCTTTATAATACATTTGAAATAGTAGTCAGTCGTGATGGTACTTGAACATTTATTAACCCTTTAACCCTTTACCTAACCTGAAAAGCAGACGACACTTGCAAAAATAATTCTTGAATAACTAATGTTTTTCATTTTTTGTCTCAAAAACATAGGTTATGACCCCTCGTTGGAACGAGCTCGACGAGCTCGTTCCAACGAGGGGTCATAATCTATGTTTTTGAGACAAAAAATGAAAAAATAATGAAAATTAATTGGCGTCTTTTGAGAATAGCGCTGGCCGGTTTTGCCCGTTACGTTGGTGTTAGGGTTAAACCCGAGCGGAAACTTTTCCGCCAGGAACATGATACGTCATAATTTCTTTGAATAGAATGGATGCTAAGTGCTTGTGTGTGGTAGACCAATCAATATTTTCAATGTGCAGTCCCAAGGCTGCACGTTGAAAATATTAATTGGTTAACCCCTTAATACTCAATATGGACTCTTGAAGTTGATGTCATTGAACTGATATGGAAGATACCATCAGCATTCAAAGGGATAATGAATAGATACATGTAGTAGCTGGGACGCGTGGCGTTCCCAACTTTTTGTTTAATTAGTGCCGTGTTCGAAATTGTTCATGGTGGTGTCCCAACAGCCTGATTCGGGTACCACAAGCCCTCGTTCATATGTCCGATGTGTGTGTGAAAAAAGTCAATGTAACAAATCTAGTCCCGATAGAAAGTACATGATAGCAGGTATGAGGGAACTGATATCTAAGACTCCAATCAATACAAAAATCTCCCAATCGATGTCTGAGAATCCAAACCCTGCGTAAATGCTCCAACTGGGAGCGCGGTGGTGTCGCGGTAACCGGTTCTCGTCAGATCACCGAAGTTAAGCAACATAGAGCGCGGTCAGTAGTTGGAAAGGTGACCATTTCAGTGACTGATTCGTGCTCCCGCGTTGTATCCTTAGGCAAGGCACTTAACCCCGATTGCCTACATGGGGGCACGATGAAGCTGTGTACTAAGGCGTAATGCACGTCGATGGTGCACATGTCTTCAACCAATCTAACCTCGCCTGTGCCGCGGTGCAGAGTTCAGAGTTACTATGTTGGAGAACTGACAGCTGCTCGTCGTTGCTCGGTGGTTCTCTCCAGGTACTCCGGCTTCCTCCACCCGTAAAACTGTCACCGACATGATATGACCATGGCTATTAAAGTGTTGTTAAACCGTAATGAATTAATAATAAATAAATGCCCCGACTGTAAATCTCACAAACACTTCCCGTTACTCTCCAGTACCAATTGTTCTTTAGATAAAAATCCTCCCAAACTATTTTCTACTTTTTCAACTTTTACTTATTGCTGCGCAGAATGATTGCTGATTTTGTTTTACCCTCATGACATTGGTTTTGTGTGGACGTATTATGTCATTAACCCTTTACCCAACGTAACGGCCAAAATCGGCCAGCGCTATTCTCAAAAATCGCCAATTAATTTTCATTATTTTTTCATTTTTTGAAAAAAATTAGTTATTCAATAATTTTTTTGCAAGTGTCGTCTGCTTTTCGTGTTAGGTAAAGGGTTAAACTATTAAAACATCTATCCACGGTAGTTTTAGCCGACGCGCAAAGTTAGGGGCGGACTGGGCAACGTCATGTTCTAGGGATAGCGCATAACATGGTCCATGAGACGAAGTCTACTGTCCAGAGTCACACAAATATGACAGCAACAATTGTCCCTCCCCCCCCACCCCCCCCCAAAAAAAAAACTCTCGCAAGTGCATGCAGTCTGGTACATACCCGCGATGAACAGAGGTGGGAATACTTTTGCACTAATGGTGGAACGTGGAAGTGACCAAACATCTGTCAAACGGAGATTGAAGTTCGAGGACAAACAAGCAGAAGACACTACTTACACGTGATACATACCATTTAGTTGTCAAACGTTTTCTTTAATGGCTTTTCTGTTGTGTATTGATTCCCCATAGGCTTAGGACCAACAGCAATTAATACACAACAGACACACCACATTGAGGCTCTAAACACATTTAACCCTTTACCCAACGTAACGGCCAAAACCGGCCAGCGTTATTCACAAAAATCTCCAATTAACTCTTATTATTTTTTCATTTTTTGTCTCAAAAACATAGGTTATGACCCCTCTTTGGAACGAGCTCGTCGAGCTCATTCCAATAAGGAATAATAACCTATGTTTTTGATATAAAAAAATGAAAAAAATTAGTTATTCAAGAATTTTGTTTACAAGTGTCGTCTACTTTTCGTGTGCTAGAAGCCTCTTTAGTGGCTTTACACTTTATGCATTACCTTGTTGTATGCTGAGCAGCAGAAGAAAGTTTTTTATATAAAATAGTTTGTTGCAATATATTGGAGAGTACCTGTTGGCACTCTCCAATAAATTGTAACAAAACAATTATTTAGAAACAAAATCTTTCTAAACTAAGGCTACTCTTGCCGGTAGAGCTGTATCTTTGAAAAAAAAGTACCCATGTTTCAATTCAATTTTGAACAATAATTTGAAACTCAACAATCAAAAATAGATTATACACGTTTATCACTACTCCTTTGTCTTACAAAGCGTCAGTGTTGTTTGGTATGAGGTTTGTTTTGGCGGGTGTGTGTGTGTGGGGGGGGGGGGGGGGCTAATGAGCTCCTGGTGTCCCACCTCTGGATACGTCCGTGTATGCACTCGACAAAGTCTCCTAGGTTCTTAGGTTTATCATATATACAGTTTGTTAGTGATTTATATCATATATTAAGTCACTAACAAACTGTGTAAGTACTAGATCAAACTATTACATTTTCTTTACACTGTGATGAATAACAAATTACTTGTTTAACGTGAAGCGGTTATCGTTTTCCACCATTTTGATAGATAAATAAACAAAGGATTGATGGCCGTGTGCAGATGCAGGTGACGTTTCAGATCCAATGAAATTCTCGGAAGTTTGTAGTAGGCAAGATTTTTCGTTCCTCGAGAGCACAAACATTCCAACAGCAATGCTAAAGCATTGCAGTTGGCGCCTTTATGTTTTCAAGAGACGATATGTATATTTTAAGAACTATTATATCAGATCTATAATAAATGCAGAATTAAAACAGCATAACTAAAACAATGATATTGTTTCCCGAATTTTTTCTCTTGCAGGTTGTGTGGGGTGTCTGACAAAGGGACCCATATAGAGTTTTCCCGGTGTCCCGATGGATCAGTCCAGATTTGCGAATAGTAAAGGGCAAAGTTATACTCTCTTCAGGGATGTGGCGACAGGGTGTGTGTGTGTGGGGGGGGGGGGGGGTTCTCACCCCCCAGCTAGGAGTATTTTTTTTTCAATAGTTGGAAATTCCGAGGTCAAAAATCAAATGGTTGGAAAATCAGTAAATTAACATTGTTCATGAAAAATATTAAAATTCCAACTAATGATGAGAAATTTTGATCTTTTATTTCCAACTGGAAACTTGAGTTTCAAATTTCCTACTCTAAAATTGACATGGCCACAAAATTTCGACTCTGACATCAATCTGTTAAATTTTCTGATCCAAAGACATTATAAATGATGCTTTTCTCCGTTTCAGGAGTGGTGGAAATTTTCAGAAGGGTTCATAACCCTTTACGTAACGCAGACGATTTCAAAATTCATTATTTTAAATACCTTTTTTTAAATTTTTTTTTTTAAAAATTTCAACAAAACTATATCATGTGACCCCTCTTTGGAACGAGCTCGACGAGCTCGTTCCAAAGAGAGTTCACATGATATGGTTTTGTTGAAATTTTCGAAAAATAATATTTTTTCAGCAGCTGTATTTGCATATTACGCGGGCGGATGCGGGCGATTCGTTGGGTAAAGGGTTAAAGGTATCACCCAGCGCTGCAGTGGAACCTCCTATCGAAACCACTCACAGTTGGAATTTACACCGGTGGCACCCCCCTCCCCCCACCCCGCCCCCAGCTGAAACCCTCTAACCACATCCCTGTCTCTTTTAATGATATCATGTGGTTTGAATTTCAAATAAAAAACGCAAGGAACGCGTCAAATTACATTGGATCTTTAATTCATAAACTGCTTGAAAGACTGTCACTTCCACCTACACAACACTATAAAACTGCGTCAACAATAAGCTGAACAAATAACCATTCCAGAAAATTTCACCTTTTCACTTCGAATTGCATAATTTGATATATCAACGCTTGATTAAGCAAAACTAACACACTTGCCGGTATCAATACTAATTTAGCCGAACTGTCAGACCAATTATTGAAACCACGGCCGTCTAATTTGATTATTAACAAATGAATGAACCGCTCTGTACGTCATCAGCCAATCTATTAGAAAACGGATAAAACGCATTACTCTACAAATGTACAAGAAGGCTCGAATATTTCTTAATTTTAGTACTCCAAGGGGGCCCGTTGCGAATAATGCAAATCTCTACATGGAAATACACACTACTTTGGCATACGCTCAAACTTCAAACTGAAACATGGGAATTCAACAGAAATAACAGCTACTCATATTCAGAAGATGTCTGCACAACTCTGCCCTCAAGCTCCTATCCCAACCCTCCACTTCTCCAATATCTTTACCAGGTGTAATAAAATCTATTTCCACAGAGAGTATAAAACAAATCAGGAGAATCTATTTTATGTGCAAACATCTCCACAGTTCCCACAGATGAGAATCGTGCGCCATTGCCCGTATTTCGTATTGAAAGTTGTCCATGAATTATCGGCCGATCTGGAGGTGTTGTTCAGTGCTTAACCCTTTACCCAACGTAATGTCAAAAACCGGCCAGCGCTATTCTCAAAAATCGCCAATTAATTTTCATTATTTTTTCATTTTTTGTCTCAAAAACATAGGTTATGACCCCTCGTTGGAACGAGCTCGTTCCAACGAGGGGTCATAACCTATGTTTTTGAGACAAAAAATGAAAAAAAGTAGTTATCAAGAATTGTTTTTGCAAGTGTCGTCTGCTTTTAATGTTAGGTAAAGGGTTAACTTTACTTTACTTACTTATCCACTTCGTCCCCGGTGGGACATATGGCTGCGATAAGTTTTCTCCACTTATCACGATCTTGAGCATGGGCACTTGCTTCACCCCATGTAAGTCCCATCTCTTCCAACTTTGCCATCACAGTCCTCCGCCAGGTGGTCTTTGGACTGTCCCTCTTTCGTTTCCCAACTGGGGCCCATCTTAGTTCAGCTTTCGGAATTCTTTCACTGGGCATCCTCAGGATGTGGCCAAGCCATCTTATTCTCCTCATCTTTATTTCAGGGGACAACTTCATATAGCCTGTCTTCTTGAATGGGATCTTGTTTGGCCAGTAGATGTTGCAGATTCTTCTGAGGCAGCTGTTGTGGAAGGCGTTGATTTTGTTCATGTCAGTCTGCACCACCCTCCCAACATTCTGAGGCATATAATAATACATTTGGCCACAAGTTGTTCTAGTGAAATATTATTTTATTATCAGTTCTGGTACGAATACGGTTGCGGGCTCCCAGAAACCAGCGGTGCCTGTTGTCAACTCCATCAGTTGATTACATATGTGTTTCGTGTTGCATACATCTCAACCTTCATTTTGATGTATAATTTGTGTATATTTAATTTGAATTTAAGGAATATGAGAGGTGGAAATTTCAAACTAAACCGAATTCCATTGCTTATATAGTATATTCAGTTTTATGGTAACAACTATTACTGTTTCAGACAGATAAGATTATTAAACTACCCTGTGAAACAAACGGTATGACACACTGTAACAAACACATGCATTGACAAAAAAACCCAGACAAGTACATTAACCCCTTGCACTCTGATGTCGAAATATCTAAAGTTCAGGGTGCAAATATTTCCCATAATGCCACTAGAAATTTAAACAATTCAATCTTGTTTGACAGAGCTCAATGAGCTCTGTCAAACAAGATTGAATTGGTTAAATTCCCAGTTGCATTATGGGGAAAATGGCTACTTCAGATCTGGATATTTTGCCATCAGTGTGCAGGGGGTTTAAACAATGAAGTCAATAAAAAGTCAATGTGACAAAAGTGGCCTGTATTTTAGTATTATCACCCACACCTGCTGGAGACGCGGCGATTTACAGAGTGGATATTTTTGAGTATGATTGGGTGAGATTAGCTGGACTCGATCAGTCACTGAAATAGCTTATCAAGTGAGTTGATTAACTGGCTGAGTGCTGGAATTCCATAGTCAGCGGATGCGCATCGGATTTAGTTACAACTAGAACTATCACTGAAGGTGATTAATACCCCCGCTTTGGGTTTTTAGAGGAATGCACTTCTGATCATGTAGGCGAAGGCCATAAGGAAATGTATACATAAAGATCATTTTTTGTTGTTGAAATTTGTATTTGCATGTGGCCTTCCACAGAACAGCACTGAATACTTAAAGAGCCCACACATATATGGTTTACATTTGGAAAAACACATTTACAATGTGCAACATGTATTCAAAATCGGTTCATTAATGTAGGAGGAGTTGCACACACAAGAATCCCATTTGAAAACCCATAATAAATCCAAGTTAAAGGGAGATAACCTGGTTAAAATTGTCGCAGATCAAAAATTTGGGAATATGCGTATGTTCACTTAGTTGTGATAATGTTTGAAAGGTTTCGTCAAAATTGATTGATAAATGTAGGAGGAGTTGCACGCACAAGAATTTCATGTAGAAACCCATAATAAATCTAAGTTAAAGGGAGATAACCTAGTTAAAATAGCCACAGCTCAAAAATTTGGGAATATGCGCATGTTCACTTAGTAGTGATGATGTCTGTAAACTTTCGTCCAAATTGATTGATAAATGTAGGAGGAGTTGCGCACACAAGAATTTCATGCAGAAACCCATATTAAATCAAAGTTCAAGAGAGATAACCTGATTAAAATTGTCGCAGATCAAAAAGTTTGGAATATGCACATGTTCACTTAGTAGAGATGATGTTTGAAAGGTTTCATCAAAATCGGTTCATTAATGTAGGAGGAGTTGCGCACACAAGAATTTGTTCGAACGGAAAGACATAATAAATCTAAGTCAAAGGGAGATAACCTGGTTAAGATTGTCGCAGATCAAAAATCTTGGAATATGCGCATGTTCACTTAGTAGTGATGATGTCTGAAAAGTTTTGTCCAAATTGATTGATAAATGTAGGAGGAGTTGCACGCACAAGAATTTCATGTAGAAACCCATAATAAATCTAAGTTAAAGGGAGATAACCTAGTTAAAATTGCCACAGCTCAAAAATTTTGGAATATGCACATGTTCACTTAGTAGTGATGATGTCTGTAAACTTTCGTCCAAATTGATTGATAAATGTAGGAGGAGTTGCGCACACAAGAATTTCATGCAGAAACCCATATTAAATCAAAGTTCAAGAGAGATAACCTGGTTCAAATTGTCGCAGATCAAAAAGTTTGGAATATGCACATGTTCACTTAGTAGAGATGATGTTTGAAAGGTTTCATCAAAATCGGTTCATTAATGTAGGAGGAGTTGCGCACACAAGAATTTCATGTCCGGAAAGACGTACGGACGGACGGACGGACGGACGGACGTACGTACGGACGTACAGGGCGATTCCTATATAGCCCCCACTTCTTCGAAGCGGGGGTATAACAAGTCGCAAAAAATCACCATAAACAAACTTTGGCTGATAAAGTTAATTAAGCTCTCCACTGCATAATGAGCGCACTGAGTGGTCTTAGTTGAAGTGCTGACCATGATACATTTATTTATTTATTTTATTTATTTATTGGGGTTTAACGATACTTTTGACAGTCAGAGTCACCCACCTCGCCTCGGAAAGTTTTACGATTGGAAGAAGTCGGAGTACCCGGAGACAACCATCGAGCAGGGGCGAGCAACTGTCAGACTCCCCAACATACTAACTCTGTACATGCAGAGTTAGTATTGGTTGAAGACAAGTGAACCATTGACGTGCAGTCTACCTTAGAACATGGCGCCGTCGTGCCCCCCACATGGGCAATCGGAATTAAGTGCCTTGTATAAGGACATGACGCAGTTACCCCTTGCAGTGATCGAACAACGGACCTTCCGGTTTAAAGTCCAATGCTGTTATTACCGAGACACCGCGTCCCCTGTCCTTGATACAGTAACTTGTAATTTGACCCCAGACTGCTGTATCTGTAAGATAACACTGGCAACAACCAAACTACATTCTCATCATCTGTGAGAACAGTGTAGGCAAATACATTTCAGGTCAATCGTATTATAATTACATTGTTAATGAAGTTACACGTTTTGGGTCCAAATACTCAATTCCCATTGGTCAGCTGGGTGAAAACGTCATGACCAAATGTAATTCATTTTCCAATGAATACACTTGGTCGAACTTTGACCCGCATTTACGGTAGAGCGCAGTTGACAGAATGTAATTCGGGCGGTGCTTGGGCGGGTTTTTAACTTTTAGCGCCTCTCGCAGTGATCAACTCCGCTGCTGTTTCTTTGGTGACATTTCCCAACTGCGGCATAAAGCCCATTACTGAAATACTCGTTTCCACTTCTAAAGTTGTGAAAATTAAAAATCAGAGTTGTGCGCTTTGTATTTTGTGTGAGGGTGGTTTTTCGCCTCGTTCGTTCGTACATGTTTTATTTCGTCTTTCTGCTTTGGTGTTTGGTAAAAAGTAGTTTAAACAGTTACGGAATGTAATTATAAGAATTGGATGCAATTTTTATAATCTTTATTGGAGTATGAACGTGTGGGAATGGGTACAAATTATGTATGAATCCCGAAGTGAACGTGTGGGAATGGGTACAAATTGTATGAATCCCTTCAGGATTCATACATAATTTGTACCCATTCCCACACGTTCATACTCCAATAAAGATTTTAAAAATTGCATTCAATTCTTAAATTCTTAAATGTATTCCTGTTAGTGGGAATATACGTAAGAAATTTACCGACGGTAAAGATGGTTTCAAAGTCTTCACATTTGAAAAGAAGAGTCAATATCTATGCTTCAGAAGGAATCATACACAATTCAGTGGAACAAACTCTTTTTTTTTTTTTTTTTTTGGAGCGAAAGGGATTCAACTCTTTCACTCCTGCCTAAGAACTGACATAGAGGATCTCAAACGAGTGATGTTTAGATATAAGATTTTTTGAAACGAGTTTGATGAATTTGATTCACAACGAGCCTTTAGGCGAGTTGTGAATCGAATTCATCAAACAAGTTTCAAAAAATCTATATCCAAACATCACGAGTTAAAGATTCTGTATATCACATGAATTTTCGAATGTTTTTAACACTTTTTATTTAATTCATTGTCGCTAAATTCTCCCAAAACAACTGACAATCAGTTCGTTGGCTCTGACGCTTCACATCGTGACGTCACGAATGCGCTTTACTTGTACCTGTTGTCGTAATTGATGTCATGTGAACTACGCACCAGAATACAATGCTGCTGCTATGGGACCACGCGCCGATTAGACACTAGTTGATAATAAGCAAATAATACATGGGTTGTTACGTCGAAATTAACGACGTTTCATGTGATATAATACCATTCCAAACCTTGGCTGTTAATAAGGTGTGAAACGTACTTAAGGATGTTTAAACTTGGGCCGCAGCATTCCAAATCTGCATAGCAAGTCCGTAACTTCTTATTTGGCGTGGTATATCCTTATTATGTATAAAACTGAACAATATCATTCCAATCTATGACTGTTAGGCCGTGGGTTAATATTGATGTGGTACGTCCTCTAGGATTAACGTTAAGGTTGGATTGTGCCATTCAAAACTTGCACTGGAATGCCGGAAGTTAACATCTGGGATCGTATGCCCTTTAGGGTGTTTAAGATTGTACCTACCATGTCAAATTTTCACTGGTCGGCAGTCAGGTAACATTGGAGTGGCACGTCCTTTAGCATATTTAAGATTGCACCGAACCATTCCAAATGTGGATGGCAAGGGCGTAAGTTACTATTTGTGTGGTACATCCTTAGGATGTATACGTCTGAACCCTAACATTCCAAACTTTTAGGCTAATTTTGGTGTAATGTGTTTACGTTTGCAGCATACCGTTTTAAACTCGCACGATAAGGTCGAAAGTTAATTTTAGTGCTGTATGTCCTTCAGATTGTATAAGGACCCTACCACTCCAAACTTTGACTGTTAGGCAGTTAGTTAATATAGGTGTGACACGTCCGTTAGAATGTTTAACCCTCTGAACCCTAGCGGCCATTTTTTTCCGGCCAGGAACATGATACGTCATAATTTCATTACATAGGATGGATGCTAAGTGCTTGTGTGTGGTAGACCAATCAATATTTTCAACGTGCAGCCCCAAGGCTGCACGTTGAAAATATTAATTGGCATACCCCTAAATAATGAACATGGACTCTTCCAGTTGCTGTCATTGAACTAAAATGGCAGATACCACCAGTGTTCAGAGGGTTAAGTTTGGAACGCTCCATTGAAAACATGCACGTATACGGCCTCAATACTGTACTGAAATACCATCGAAAGCTACCACTTGCCAGACAAACTCGCGCGATCCAAAAAGCAGATATCAAAGTTCACTAGGCTAAATAGAATGAGGATTTGCCTGTGTTATTGCGATTAAGACAAAAATCTATGCATTTCATTCTTTTCAACAGTATCCGAGGATTGGTGAGATATTAAGTGAAACGATTGAGAACATAATCACCAGATTAAACGGAACGAGGTATTTAAAAAAAAAGCCTAAAGTTAATCAGTACAATTCTTATCGATGTTCCCTAATGCCTTCATCTAAATACGGAAAAATAATTAGATATATTTAGGTGGATGAAAGCACAAAACAAAATTCCCAAGAGTATATCATTATAATTACCTCCCCTTTTTACAACGTAAATCACTAAGTGTTTCTTTTCATTCCGTTCTCAAAGAACCGACGTCATCAGCTAGTTAGACGCCATTCTTTGTGCACCTCTGTTAAACCTCTGATTTATAATTGGCGATCAAGTGATAAAACGTTTTTGAGTGGGGAAGAGGCTTTGATGTGAAAAGAGGGACATTAGCTACAGATATAATGTGTGCTTGTAAAAGCGAGAGGAAAATTATTACTGCAACACCGGTTGGAGAAGAAAGGGTATATCGGGCCGGATTCCAGTACTTCCTGTCTGTCTTCTCACGAGCTGCAGATGAATATCTCTCAACAAGAACACTTTAGCGGTGACCCGCCCATCCGCTGTACAGTTCATATCAACCGGTTGAGTGCAAAAAGCTCATATTTGGGCTTCATTGAGAAATACTGATGGCTCAGTTAAAAATCTTCGTATTCCATGTAGTGTTCAACCGATGATCGGAACCGGCCACCACAATCGGCCGATGTGGGCAAACGGATGACAACGGCAACGGTTCCTGGAACATCGGTTCAACCGATTGTTGCCAATCATTTTGTGATGATTCATTAACCGCATTTTACCATCTTCCGCAACTGTCCAATTGTTAATGTAAAATGGCGTCAATGATACCATTCAATAAAGTGGAGAAACAACCACAATGTGTTTTCTTCACCTCTCTGGACGCCCCTTTACGGGATTTTCAAGCTAAGCGACATGTAAAGCTTTCAGCTGAGCGTCCTTGCGGCAATCGCCAGTTCATACCGGAAAATTGACTCAAGTCGCAATAAAATTACCAGTCGCACGCACTTGGGCGGTAAACGTGGCTCTGAGAGCCACGTTTACCGCCCAAGTGTGTGCGACTGGTGATTTTACTGCGACCCCAGTCAACGAAGTTTAACACTGTAAAAAATGTTCAGTTTAATGTAGTTCTTTCGAGCCTCGACTTGTCTAGTAGTGCACGGTATTACAATCGGATTCGGCATCGGGATCGGCCGATTGTGAGCACAAATAACCGGCAATCGGTCAGCGACCATTTTTGGTAATCGGTTAAACACTAATTCCATGAATTGATTAATATTCTCTTAGAAGTAAATATTTTTTGTTAATATTGACTTTTATTGTCACAATTTATTTACACTGCAAATCTATGTGTCATTCAACAACCAAACTTAATCTAGCATTATACAAGATAATAGACGTTTTAGTACTGATCGCTGCGTTTTGAAAAATGCCTGGGTATTTCTGACTATTTGGATCCTTGCACCCTTGTAGCCGAATACTAAAAGTCGTTCGAAAGCATACAAATCGTTTGTTTATCAACCTGCCACATAGAAAACATAGCAGAAATTGAAGCGAATATTTTCCTTTTGTTATTTTTAATAACGAAAACAACAGACAGCTCTCAGATCTGTCTGTTGTTTTCGTTTATTAAAAGTTACAAAAGGAAACTTGGCTTTTTATGGCATGCTAATTTGAAGCAATTAAGTAAGTTCCCTTTGCCTCTTTATTTAGAGAACGTGTTTTTACAGTAATTTGCATGTTTTTATACTTCCCAGGAAAAAAAGTAGCAACTCTTACATCCTAAACTATTATATTAATGGAAAGGATAGAATTTGTATTATATGTCACAATGCACACACCGTTAATATAATGAACAGGAAAAACTTACAGAACATCAAGGGATGGTGAAAGCACCGTTTTCTTATTTTTAAATGGGTTGAAATTGATAAAAATATTAAACGTTCAAACTGATGGGGAAAAAATGTTAAAAGCCAATTTCTGTATTTTGTACTATGTTAGAGCTATGGGTGACCATTTCAGCGACTGATTCGCGCTCCCGCGTTGTGTCCTTGAGCAAGGCACTTAACCCTGATTGCCTACATGGGGGCATGATTACGCTGTGCACTAAGGCGGACTGCACGTCGAAGGTGCGCATGTCTTCAACCAATCTAACCCTGTCTGTGCCGCGGTGCAAAGTTCAGAGTAACGATGTTGGAGCGCTGGCAGCTTCTCGTCGTTGCTCGGTGGTTCTCTCCGGGTTCTCCGGCTTCCTCCACCCGTAAAACTGTCACCGACATGATACGACCCTGGCTGTTAATGTGTCGTCAAGCCCTAATAAAAAAAATGTGAGAGCTAAATGCCTGACGTTTGTGGAATGATGCGCACGTCGAGAATACAATTTCGCTAACATTTCGAAATTTCATTTTTTTTATATGAAATTCCCATACCCTTAGCGTTAAAATTATTGACAACTTTAGAAAATTAAGGGGAGCTAATTTTTCTGTAAGTCTCTTCAAATGGCGAAAATTGTCAGACCTGTCCACATTTCACTCTTCGGGATCCAAATCGTGTTCAATATAATCTTCACCCTTTACCTGACATGAAAAGCAGACGACACTTGCAAATAAAATTCTTGAATAACTAATTTTTTGGCGAAAATTGTCAGACCTGTCCACACTTCACTCTTCGGGATCCAAATCGTGTTCAATATAATCTTCACCCTTCACCTGACATGAAAAGCAGACGACACTTGCAAATAAAATTCTTGAATAACTAATTTTGTTTAATTTTTTGTCTCAAAAACATAGATTTTGACCCCTCGTTGGAACGAGCTCATCGAGCTCGTTCCACCGAGGGGTTATAACCTGTGTTTTTGAGACAAAAAATGAAAAACTAATGAAAATTAATTGTCGATTTTTTGAGAATAGCGCTGGCCGTTTTGGGCGTTGCGTTGGGTAAAGGGTTAAAGTCATAATAGGTTAATAGGACTATTGGAGTCTGTTCAACGCATCGCAGTTCTGATGAATCTTAAATGAAAATGACAAAAACTCAAAACAAATATTACCTTGACTTGTTTCCAAAACAAACAATAGAGGCATCACATTGCGAAACCAATTTCCCTGCGCCTCAGATAAACCAGGGCAAAAGTACAGATGAACAACTCAAAATTATTGAAAACTTACAGAACTCGGATAATTACTGTTCAAGTTATCACATAATCATGACAAGTGGCATAAAAACGGAGAAAACAAGGGGCAATAACTCAGTTTTCAACATATCGCCATGGGTTCCAAACTTTACAAGGCAGAGTCAAAACAAAACACCATGTCAAAAGGTATTGGAATCTGATACTCATTTATTTATTGGTGTTTAAGGTCACTTTAAAAATCTTTGACTAATCTTTGACTACATCATGACCGCAAAATGGGCTAAAAGTTAAGTAGAGCCAATCGTTTATATCTATGATACCCACATTAGAGGACTTCCAGGTAGGCGTTGGTTCCGAGTTCCTATTTTACCAGTAAAGCAGAACTTGTCTACCGTAGTTAAGAAGCCACCCTCCACTTCTAGAGGCTCCCCACGGAGGAACTGAAATCTGATAATAATTTTCTCGAGTTATCGTATAAACATTTATTTATTTATTGGTGTTTAAGGTCACATACTTATGCACAATGGTTAATCGTGACCTAAACAGTTTTACGGGTGGAGGAAGCTGGAGTACCAGGAGAGAACCACCGAGCATCGACGAGCAACTATCAGCTCCTCAACATTCTAACTCTTTTCAAGCTCCGCTCAAGCAGGGTCACAGCGGTTAAAGACATGTGCACCATCGACATGCAGTCGCCTTAGTACACGGCGTCATCGTGCCCCCTGTAGGCAATCGGGATAAAGTGCCTTGCCCAAGGATACAACGCGGGTCGACACAGACATAGGATAAACATAAAAACTCAAGTAAAACAAAATATACAATCGTACTAACTCCACACAAGCAGCATTGACACTGGCTGAAGACAAGTACGCTAAAAACGTATATACAGTGCGCCTTAGTACACAGCGCCACCATGCCCCGCGTGGGAATCGGGATTAAGTGCCTTGCCCAAGGACACAACGCAGTTACCCCTGGCCAGACGACACTTGCAAAAAAAAAATTCTTGAATAACTAACTTTTTTTCATCTCAAAAACATAGGCTATGACCCCTCGTTGGAACGAGCTCAATGAGCTCGTTCCAACGAGGGGTCATAGCCTATGTTTTTGAGACAAAAAATGAAAAAATAATGAACATTAATTGGCTACTTTTGTGAATAGCGCTGACCTTTTTGGCCGTTGCGTTGGGTAAAGGATTAACTATGATTTTCGATGAATGTCCGAAAATATGTTAACCCCCAGCACACTGGTAGAGCAACAGAATTTTATCCAATCACACAGTTTATCTCTTGTTTAACTATGAATTTAACCAATTATATCTTGTTTGACAGAGCTCACTGGGCTCTGTCAAACAAGGTATATTTGGTTAAATATTGCATTGTGGGAAATATTTGCTGCTGAAAATTTTGTCATTTTGACATCAGAGTGCTGAGTGTTAATATAAAGCAGCATGTCAAAAAAGTCTGAGATCTGATGGTTTCTTTCCAAGTAAACAGAAAAATATTGAAAATTCAACTGAAACGCAATAAACAACAACAAAAAAAAATTTAAAAATTACCTTCTTTAATTTTGCACCTAATAACGGTGGTTGTCGAACTTGTCCAGTATATTGCTAATTTTAAATTGCAGACAAAATTATTTGAAAACTGTTATTATTATTATTATCAGAAAACTATTGTTCCGTTATCGCTTAACCCTTAATCCAACGCAGACGATATCAACATTTATTATTTTAAATATCATTTTTTTTAAATTTTTCAAAAAATTTCAACAAAACCATATCATGTGACCCCTTTACCTAACTTAACCCTTTACCTAACGAATCGCCCGCATCCGCCCGCATCCGCCCGCGTAATATGCAAATTGAGCAGTTGAAAAAATTAAATTTTTCAAAATATTTCAACAAAACCATATCATGTGACCCCTCATTGGAACGAGCTCACTGAGCTCGTTCCAATGAGGGATCACATGATGTGGTTTTGTTGAAATTTTTTGAAAAAATAAAAAAAATGATATTTAAAATAATAAATTTTTGCGTTGGGTAAAGGGTTAACTGGTAGAGTGCTAAATTATTTTTAACCATTAAAATTTTTTTGTCAGTTGTCTTTGCCTTGTTACAGTTCATGGTAGAGAGCCTGTGAGCACTCTCCCATTAATTGTAACAAAGCAAATCCTAACAGACTAAATAATATTACTTCAAGGGTATTATGAAGCATAGACATTGAATTGGAAGCCTTTAAGTTGCGGTACCCACAGATAGTAAAATTGTAGTACATTGCCTTAATCGTGCGGACACCGATAGAGGAATTCTTAATGAAGATTAAGCATCTTCAAAAAACAATTATTATCACTCGTCAGAGAAACCGTCCTCTCTGTAAGATGGAGTCTTGCACTATATCAATAATTAGCCTGTTCTCCTCTTCACTGAAAAATTCTGAGCCAAAAAGAAGTGTGGTAATATCTATAGTGAAAGGGATTAAATTGATGGTTCTATTGCGTGCGTTAGGAAACATTGGACAATGAAGAAGGAAGTGTTCTGACGTCTCAAGTTCACCACACTGACAAAAAGGACTAGGTGCGAGATGATTATCATATAAATGGGCATTAAGGCTGCTACAGTGTAACCACAATCTGCAGTGGTAAATTTGAGCCGTGCGTGATTTCGCGCCACTGTAAAATGATGGTGGTCGGGGTTTTCTACCATTCATGAAGGTCTTACAAATGCTCAGTGACGAATTCTCGCGGACAGATCGTTCCAATGAGGGGTCACATGATATGGTTTTGTTGAAATATTTTGAAAAATTAAATTTTTTCAACTGCTTAATTTGCATATTACGCGGGCGGATGCGAGCGATTCGTTAGGTAAAGGGTTAAACACACTTCCAGACAGAGGGAAGGAACGACAGGCTTTCGAAGCTCTTTTCTATAACCCTTTCTCCAGGGGATAATTACACTCTAAAATCAGTTGGGTTAAATATTAACCCAAATCAACTGTGTTGAGTGAATACGATCCCAATTGGGTTCGTATTCACTCAACCCAGTCGATTTGGGTTGATTTTTTACCTAACTGATTTTAGAGTCTATCACAGATCCTGTTTTTACAAAGAAACAGCAATGCAAGAATTGGCATTGGTAGGCTCAACCTCTCTGATTAAAGAAAACAAAGGAACGAACAATATCCACCGAAAGAGACAAAGAATATGAGTCATTGGCACTTCATGAGTTTGCATACGACGATACAGATATGAATTTGTTATTGTTGGTATTCCTGTTATCCAGACGTGGGCTTCAGTTATCAAAACTGATTGATGGCTAAACATTCCAACGATAATCGACATATTTTTAAACAAGACGCTTTCCACAGTTCCACACAGGAGCGCAATGGCCCGGAAAAGAAAAGCGCGGTATCTTTGCCCTACAAAAATGGAAGATGGCCTATTTATGCAGATATGGATTAAAAATTTACTCACTCCTTTCCACACCTCTCAGAGTAGAACTTGTCATATCACGGATAGGGTGTAGAGCTGAAACGGTTAAGGGGTTTTCTTCATCGTTTAATCACGTGGATTAACTTTGGTTAACCGATTAATCACTTGTCCAAATAGATATCTGAATAACTGCCATATCCTTGAAGATTTACAGCATGAACCCTTTACCCAACGTAACAAACAAAACCGACTAGGCCTTTATACAAAAATCTCCATTCAAATTTATTATGTTTTCAGTTTTTGTCTCAAAAACATAACTCACGACCCCTCATTGGAACGAGCTCGTTTTGCAAGTATCGTCTGCTACCCGCAATGCGTAAAGGGTTGAGAATGACCATTTCCAGCTACTGATACAGTATGATGATCGTGCAAGTAAACAAGTATGTCAGCAAGTAACTTGTATGCTTTACTCTGTCTCATATAATTGATGTGAGTCAGTGTGACAATGTTTGCCTGTTTTGGAGCAAGTTTGTTCCTTTGTTAACCCATATAATACAGTAGCTCAAAAGTAACGGTTAATCGATCAATTACTTTTTGGATCGATCAAGATGTTGATCATTGATTAATCGATTAATCGGTTAACCGTTTCAGCTCTAGTAGGGTGTCTGTATATTATCTTCGAAATCGGAACAAAATTCAACAAGAGAAAAGCGGTTTGAAAATGGGGTGTTAACCGGGGGGGGGGGGGGCACCAAAAATTTGCAAGACGTGACGTGGGGGTGGGTGGGTCTCTTGAGTGCGCCAAAAATGTGCATTTCTAACTTGTGCAATTTTTTGAATTTTTAAAAAATATATCAATATATCAGCTAATATATACAATCATTTGTGTTTCAAACCTTAAAGATGATGTTGTACATCACACTCTGAACATAAATACAACATCAGGAGGCTTTATATGTGAGAATATTGGGCTTAATCTGGGAAAATGTCACACGTTAATAGGGGGTGGGTGTCTTGTTCGAAATGTAGAAAATGTGCAGACAATATTTTGGGAAAATTCTCTCTGATGTATTTATTTATTAATAGAATTTGTATGGATAGAAGAGGAAAGTAGCAAACACCTGAGAATACTGACAGAACAATTCAAATGAAAATTGGTTCCCGTATATGTACACCTGCTCTGGCCAAGCCTGATAATGAACAGCTTGTCATTTGTAGATTGGGGCCCACAGCAGCCCACTGAGGTTTAAATTGTTGGTACCAGTTTAAAAACATTATGAAACCCCACTAAAGACAGCTGTGCTTACTAAGTTTATAAGTTTATTTTGGATTTTAATGGGAGAGTGGGTGTCTGAGAACGGTAGTAAAAAATTTGCACGTAGGGGTGGGTGGGGTGTAAAAAGGAGCTGAATAAAAAATAGGACGTCACATCTTGCAAATTTTTAGTGCCCCCCCCCCCCCCCCCCCCCCCCCCCCCACCTCCCTGTGTTAACACGTAAATAACGATGGAAACTAAAGTTTAAAACATGGATAAAATTGTCTACTCACATTCTTTGGGCTTCTCTGGCATCTTGAATGGGATATCTGGAAAAGAGAGAGAATGAGATGCAGAATATAGTCATTCCTTGTAGGTTTACACCAAAATTAAAAAAATAAATGAAAACACAATCTTCTCGTTACCTGTGCAAATTTTGTCGTCTATTTTTGTTCGAGGGGAAAAAAAGAGGTTTGTATGCATGATCAGCCGATGCTCGCGCCATTGGGGGAACATGAGCTATGTTTTGGAGGTAAAAATCGAAAACTTCAAATGTAATGTTTTGCGAATAAAGCTGGCTGGATATGACACTGAGGTAAGGTAAAGATTTAAACCGTGTTTTATGCTGATGAGGTGAAATACCCAATGGTGTAGCGAAGAGGGGTTTGGGAAAGTGCCCCCCCCCCCCCCCCCCCCCCCACACACACACACTCATCTCAATCATTTTCCCAGTTGAGACATTTTCGTCTTATAGATCAGTTTCTTATAGATCAGTTTCATGTTTCTTCTCATGAGACCAGGAGCCAATAATATAAAACTTTTACAACTGTATTTTCTAGAATTGTATTTTCTGCTTATTAATATAACTGAGTAAAATGAACCATTAGCATTTTAAAAGATATGGCAATTTGCCAACTGGCAAATTGCCATATCTTTGAAAATGCTAATGGTTCATTTCAAGTCATAACTATTTATTTATTTATTTATTTATTTATTTATTTATTTATTTATTGGAGTTTAAGGTCACATATTTCTGCACAATGGCTAATCATGACTGTGACAGTTTTACGGGTGGAGGAAGCAGGAGTACCCGGAGAGAACCACCGAGCAACGGCGAGCAACTGACAGCTCCCCAACATACTAACTCCACACAAGCGGGGTTAGCATTGGTTTAAGACAAGTGCACCATCGACGTGCAGTACGCCTTAGTACACGACGTCACCGTACCCCCACATGGGCAATGGGGGTGAAGTCTCTTGCCCAAGGACACAACGCAGTTGCCGCAGGTGGGATTCGAACCGAGGACCTCTCGGCTTGCAGCCTCCACCTCTACCTACTGAGCCACCGCGCCCCCAAAGTCATAACTAGAAAATACAATTCTAGAAAATACAGTTGTACAAGTTTTATAGCATTGGCCCCAGATTTAACCCTTTGCCCAACGCAGACGATATCAAAATTTATTATTTTAAATACCATTTTATCAAATTTTTCAAAAAAATTCAACAAAACCATATCATGTGACCCCTCGTTGGAACGAGCTCGACGAGCTCGTTCCAACGAGGGGTCACATGATTTGGTTTTGTTGAAATGTTTTGAATAATAATATATTTTCAACTTCTGAATTTGCTTATTACGGATGCGGCCAATTCGTTGGGAAAGGGTTAATACTTAGACTCATGGTACACATCCAGTCGGGCATACAAATGGCGGTCTGTCGTACCCGACTCAGACTGTTGGGGCCCAAGCATGAACAATTTGGAGAACGGTACCTTCTAATTTAAATGGGAAGTTGAAAATAGCCATGTTTCACGACTACAGAATGTGTGTATCCTAAAATAAATGTACAAGAATTCTTGTGTTTATGAACTATAATCCTGACAGACTAATATTTCATCTCATAACGATTTAACGACACTTTCGACAGTCAGGGTCAACTTTTGTCGGAAAAGATTGCCATAAGATACCTTCCAATGATTTATCTAACAATCATACAGAGTTTGGCCTGAAAACCTCGAGAAACGGAACGTATCACATAATGTGTCCGATTCCGTATCATATAGCCGACGTATTCTGATTCCGCACCATATGAACGACTCGTTTCCTATAACGCGACAGCGACAGTTACGGGCGATTGGCTAGAAATTTTACAATAAATAGAAACTGCACAAATATTACACCTACCCGGTCCCTGTGGATGTACCCATGACGCAAACTCATATATTCAAGCGGGTCATCTCCCCGTGGGAACACAGGGAAGTGAAGCAATGCCTGTTCACTGCGGTAAACAGGCTCTAGTTTACTGGTAAAATAGGACCCAGTCACCTATGCTTGGAGGTGCAAACCCTCTCTAAAATGGGCAACATGTCTTATTAACGCTCACCCCTGGTTTTGAGTTGATACTCATGTTGCGGTCATGATTAGCCATTGTGCAAAAATATGTGACCTTAAACACCAGTAAATAAGTAAATAACAAGCGGGTCATCATAGGAAATCACACTGAGAGTGAATAATTTGACAACATAACTTTGAAAATTGCGGTGACCGCGTTCCTCATTGTTTGTTAAAGTGCACAACAATATAGTTACATAAAGTATGTTTTTTAAAAACCTTTTTGTCGTCCAACATTATGTCCCAAAACTGTATTAATAATTTAAGATTTAATCTGTATATATGACAGAATTGTCAAATAAATGAATTATCATGATACTGTGCATGTCCTGTGGTTTGCATCAGATTCTCGGTGAAAAAAGGCGGCTTTTAGAGTCTGTTGTTTGTTGAAGAATTTCTATGCTGGCGTTTACCGCTCTTCTGATATTAACCCTTTATCCAACGAATCGCCCGCATCCGTCCGCGTAATATACAAATTCAGCAGTTGAAAAAATATTATTTTTCAAAACATTTCAACAAAACCATATCATGTGACCCCTCGTTGGAACGAGCTCGTCGAGCTCGTTCCAACGAGGGGTCACATGATATGGTTTTGTTGATTTTTTTTGAAAAATTTGAAAAAATGATATTTAAAATAATAAAGTTTGATATCATCTGCGTTGGGTAAAGGGCTAACCCTTAGAATCCGAAAAATGGGATCACAACCTGCCAGTAAAGCCGGCTCGTCGAGATCCCCTTTTGGACACCACCTCGAATCTAGTACAAATCACAGGAAATGAACATAATCATGATAATCTGCATGTATGAGTCAAATCGTTAGTGTGATGTTTCTGTACTTTCATTTTCATTTGAAGTTTTGAACTTTTCCCACTACAACTCTATGTGAAATGTTAAAAACAAACGACTCACTGAAGCTGCTTCAAAGTTAAATTATTAAATGTTCCGCCGGTGTAGAAATCTAGCCAGGCATTCATGTGTGCATGCATGCATGCCGTTTGTAACCACATTTCATCCAGATCTTTTAAACCTCTCAAACATACTTCGGAACACTATGGGGTGGGGTGGGGGTTGTTGAGAATGATCCAGCTTAAGCTGAGATTTTTTCCCAAGCTACCTGTCGTTGATTTTACAAGACCCCAAAACATTTGCGACATTCTTGTTCGTGCTTGTCTCAAGCCAGCTAGCTCCGAACTTGGGAGTCACCCAAGCTTGTAAGAGGGCCAGTTAAATAACTTGTGTGATGGTGCCTACTGTCCATTCCTCCTTCACCACCAGACCTAGAGAAAAATTGCAATGTGTACTCCATTCCATGAACGTATGAACAACCACAAGTCATTCACTACACTCTATATCTACGGGTTACCCATTCACTTCATTCCAGGCATTTATTATATTATTGACTCAAAACTCGTCTGGACTAAAACTGAGCGGGAGTAGTATAGCGTGTACCCGATCGTGCCCCATTACCCGGAGCTTTGCCGGTGCAACTAGTGTTAAATTCCCATAGGAACCGGAGCTTTACCGGTTCAACTTTTGCCGGTGCAAAATTTCGGCTCCACCCAACTAGATTCAGCAAATGGAACATGTACACCATATATAGTATGCTATAGTATATATAGTGAAATATGTACACTCAGGGCTCTGGGTATATAGTATGGTATGTGATGGAAAATTGAAGAAGGTGAGTTTTCTTGAAAGTTCTTCTCCGCGAAACGGTTGACGTTGCTATTGTCGTCGTGACGTCATGATGCGCACGCGACTTCATAGAGATGTTGACCACTGTTGTTGTCCACTATACAATCTGACATAACGTATTTGGGTCAGGGGTGTCTGACCTCTCGTAAGGGGGGAGGGAGTGATCTGGTAGTAGCGGTATTATATCCATGTTGGTATACTATTAGCCATTGGGCCTTCATAGACATTACTCCAGTTACCTTGGCAGTTGTTTCCCGTTAAGTCTTGGTTACCTCTACTTGGCTAGAAATCTCTGTCGCTTTGGCACTAAAATTACTGCCGCCTTGGTCCTAAAATTACTGCTGCTTTAGCTGTGCTATTGAAGAAAGTCTGGAAAATTGTCCAAACCCTAGTGACGGACAAGCATAGATTGCCGCCCGGAGCCAACTTTATAGGTGTCATTCTATTCCCATACATCGTATTTTTGCTGACTGGTTTGATGTAGTCAGCTAGGATTTCATGGCTTTACTGACAGATTTCACCGTCTCCAAGAGGTGACGCTCAAGGCTGTCGCCCTTTCCCCTTTGACTCCCACTGTAGACCCTTACGAGTTAAAGAAGACTCGGTGTGATTTGCATACGTTTTATTGTGCGAAGGCGGCTTTTAGAGTCTGTTGTTTTTTGAAGAATTTCTATGCTGGCGTTTACTGCTCTTCTGATATTAACCCTTTACCCAACGAATCGCCCGCATCCGCCCGCGTAATATGCAAATTCAGCAGTTGAAAAAATATTATTTTTCAAAACATTTCAACAAAACCTTATCATGTGACCCCTCGTTGGAACGAGCTCGTCGAGCTCGTTCCAACGAGGGGTCACATGATATGGTTTTGTTAAATTTTTTTGAAAAATTTCAAAAACTAATATTTAAAATAATAAATTTTGATATCGTCTGCGTTGGGTAAAGGGTTAACCCTTTGAATCCGAAAGACCACTTTTTAAGTCCCGACTGACCTCATTTAGTAGATATTTGCTCGTTGAATTTGTGTGGTAGGCCAATCAAGAATTTCAACGGGCAGCCTCCAAGGCTGAAAATATTGATTGGTCTTCTCCCAAGTAACGAATATAGACTCTTCCAATTGATGACACTGAACTGGCGTGGAAGATACCATCAGAGATCAAAGGGTTAAAATCGGGCGAGACACAAAAGCGAAGACGATGGCTCGTCTTAAAAGTACAGGAATGAGAATGAATAGGCAGGGATATTTAACGACATTTCCTCCGTGAATGGCGTGGCAATTGCCTCATCTCACTCTGCAACTGCGGTCCTGAGATGAAATCTAGGAGTGATTACATTTGTTACAGAGTGGTTCCTTTCGGTTGACTGAAGAAGTTTGTCAAAGGTAAGCGGGAAGCTGAAAACTGTAATGAGTGGTCCCTTGAGTGGAACAAGGCGTCATCTGCAATGCTTCAGCATTGCAGATGACGCCTTGTTTCACTCAAGGGACGATGTGTTCTTAAAAAATGTATGACATAATTCCCTATCAGTCAACTGTTGCTGAAGATGGTTTGTGGTAAAACTAATAACAACTCCCGGAAGCAAACATTTTCGTGAGTGATTGCTCAGTTAAAGAGAGTGTAAGTCATAAAATTCCCGCGCGTTAATTGACAATGAGAGATTCAAGGCAACTCTTTTGATTAATTCGACGATCAATTTGATGGTTGGAATTAATAATAGTCTTGGAACCCTTTGTAAAACCTGCACCGAACACGCAATATTGCCTGTCAATTTACTGAGCTCCGCATATTGTGGTGTGAAATTTGAAAGAAGAATGTTCTGGTGTTTCGCTGCATTTGCTGTGCAGTTAATCAAAATATTAACGTATAATTACCTCCCGTGCATGGCTTAATAGATATATTTTAACTCCAACTTTATGAAAATATATGGTCGGGATTGAACTCCATCCGAGATGAAGAGGCCGACGAATATCTCTTGCTATCCTAAAGAAGAATTTTTGGCCCGAGTTTCACCAAAGGGCAGTGTTGAAAGACAAAATAAAGATTCAACGGTAGACATGTTGTCTCTTGAGTTCCAATGTGTTCTATGTGCCAGTAGGCACATAGAACACATTGGAACTCAGGGGGCTATGTGTTGCGTAAATATACGTATTCAATCACGAATCGCCGTTATAAGAAGTATTGCCATAGTACACCATGTTTTTTTTTATTTATTGGTACTTACGGTCATTTTCAGCATCTTTTGCTATATCATGACTGCAGCATATGTATGAAGTCTAGTTTAGGCGATCGTTTATACCTATATTGCCCACTTTAGGTGACTTCCATCCCAGGCTTTGGTTCCGGTTCCTATTTTATCAGTGAAACAGAACGCGTATACCACAGTAAGCAAGAACTGTTCCACTTCCCGGGCTCCCGCGGGGTGTACGCCATAATATTGTCCCCAAACACCGCGGTAAACCTTTGTTTATCATGGTATTTCGGAACAAAACAATCGGTTATCGTGATACTGTTTTATGCGCGTGATCCCCAACTCCTTTCCTTTACGGTAACTCGGCATGGATAAGCTAAAACTTTCATACTTTCTCTTTTAAAGTTGAAAACAAGTAAATTGCTGTATAAAAATTCTCAGAAGGCTACAGACTGGGTGAATCCAATGGTATTCATTAAGTTAATAACACAAGTGTTGAGCTTTCTCTATTATCAAATTCAGTTACTGCTAATCTGCTTGTCATTAATATTAGAGCATTCTGTTGTACTTGTTAACATTTCCAGCACATCGGCTTCTTGGTTAACCCTTTACCCAACGCAGACGATATCAAAATTTATTATTTTAAATACCATTTTATCAAATTTTTCAAAAAATTTCAACAAAACCATATCATGTGACCCCTCGTTGGAACGAGCTCGACGAGCTCGTTCCAACGAGGGGTCACATGGTTTGGTTTTGTTGAAATGTTTTGAAAAATAATATTTTTTCAACTGCTGAATTTGCTAATTACGCGGGCGGATGCGGCCGATTCGTTGGGTAAAGGGTTAAAAGAAAGAAAGTTCAAGTTTCAACTCAGCCTTGGCTTCTTGACAGCTGGACAAGCTTTTGTTTTTTTTTTAAGTTCTTGTCCGCCCTAAATCCGTACATTTGGCTGCGAAGCCCCATATTCCCAAACGAAATGTTGAGTATTTGAGCCATCACTTGGATAGAGAAACATCGAGGACTTATTCGTTCGACGAACATGGGGTATTGCAGCACGTGGAGCACGGTGGCTCAGTGGTAGTCTTTTGGACTTCTATGCTAGAGGTCCCGAGCACGATCCCCATCCGGGACGACCCGCGTTGTGTCCTTGGGCAAGGCACTTTATCCCGGTTGCCTACACAGGGACACGATGACGCCGCGTACTAAGGCGTACTGCACGTCGATGGTGCACATGTCTTCAGCCGCTGTAACCCTGCTTGAGCGGAGCTTGAACAGAGTAAGAATGTTGAGCAGCTGACAGTTTCTCATCGATGCTCGGTGGTTCTCTCCGGATACTCCGGCTTCCTCCACCCGTAAAACTGTCACGGTCACGATTAGCCATTGTGTATAAATATGTGACCTTAAACACCAATAAATAAATAAATTGCAGCATGTGTGTGGTCACTCAGGTCAAAAACGGAGAAGAAGAAAAAAGAAAAGGAAAAGAAGAATAAGATGATGACGATGATGAAGAAGGACTAGCATAACGGGGTTAAGTGATATGGCAAGTGCTTTCTGGATTTATCAGGACAGTATTCTTGTTTCACATGGTTGATTGGAACATGACATTTTTTTAGAACTGATTTGACCTCTCTCTATAAACCTTCAACAAAGGCCCATGATACATGTCTATGTATTTATTATTTATTTATTTATTTATTTATTTATTGGAGTTTAATGTCATATATTTATGCACAATGGCTAAGCATGACCGTTTTACGGGTGGAGGAAGCCGGAGAACCCGGAGAGAACCACCGAGCAGCGACGAGAAGCTGCCAGCTCCCCAACATCGTAACTCCGCACTGCAGCACAGGCAAAGTTAGATTGGTTGAAGACATGCGTACCATCGACGTGCCGTACACCTTAGTACACGGCGTCATCGTGCCCCCATGAGGACAATCGGGGCTAAGTGCCTTCCCCATGGATACAACGCGGGAGTCCGAATTGATCGCCCAGACGGTCACCCATCCACTGATTAACCGGTCTCGACGTTGCTTAACTTCGGTGATCGGACGAGAAAGGGTTACCGCAACGCCACCGCGCCCCTCACATGTCTATGTAATCGATTCAAACTCTGTAGTGCACGACAAATAGAGGATCTCTAATGAGTTGCAGTTTCATATGAAATTTATGTACCGAGTTCATTAAAATCGACCTGAGCCGAGGTTTACCGAACGAAAGTCGTTTTTAGTGAACGAGGTTAAGAAATATCATGTTAAATTGTGACGAATTTCATATACATTCTTTTAAAAACATAGCTTATGACCCTCATAAAAACATAGCTTATGACCGAGATCGCCGAGCTCGTTCCAATGAGGGATTCTCAGCTCTGAATTCAAGACAGAAAATGAAAATATGTAGTTTTTCAGGAAATGTCTTCTGCAAATGTCAGCTATTTTTAGTAAAGAGATAATAAAAAATAAGAGAAGATTAATTCTTTTGTACTTCCGAAACCATTTCACCCGCGTCGTTACCACACTGACGTTAACTTCTGACGTCATTCTCGTATCAGATGTGTTCTGAAAGATATTGTCCGTAATAAGCGCTTTAGTGATGATAATGTGATAAATAGAAGACATGGAATGAGTGTTTTTCTCATATAATATTTATGAAACGAGTCTAAGAATTTTCCGTTTTGGCGAGCCGAAACGGAAAATTCGGACGAGTTTCATAAATATTATATGAGAAAAACACTCATTTCATATTATATTTATCATATGACACACACACGCAAAAATTAGCCACTTAGTATGACTTTTTAACCCATCACCTAACTTGAGCTGCAGACGGCACTTGGAAAAAACATAACTAAAACTTTTCATTTTTTGCTTCCAAAACATAGGTTATGACCCCCTCATTGGAACGAGCTCGTCGAGCTCGTTCCAATGAGGGGGCCATAAACTATGTTTTGGAAGCAAAAAGTGAAAATATAAAAAAAAATGAATGGCGTTTTTTTTGTAAGTAAAAGATTAATACAATATAACCCACCCTGAGAAGGACAGATAACGTAAATTCTCCCTACTGAAATTATGCAAATGTGACCCAGCTGTCTTTTGTTTAGCCAATCAAATTCTCCCAACTCTAATTATGCAAATTATGAAAATGTGGCCCAGTTGTATTTTCTTCTGCCAATCAAATTGTCTAGTTTTAAAAATGACCAATGATATTGTCGGAAGACTTTATTTATCACTGATTAATATGAAAACAAAATATCAAATGTTTTAAAGTGAACAAAACGGACGAGTCATATGAAAAAATGAAGTTTGTAATGTTTGTCTACCAAATCGAAGTCCGAACTGCTTTAATTAAACTAAAATTTGGTTCTTGCAATGATCTGGCAGAAGAGAATTTCTTGTTGAAGTTAACAGTACCGATGTCGCAAAGGTACGTCAAATCCAGGTTCAACCCTCCAGTACAAGCCCTCAGGCCAACAGTCAAATTCTTTACAGAATCCGGCACCGTAATGGGCTACATGTTTACTCATATTTCGTGGAGTTTGCGCGCATACAACCGTTGATGTAAAGTGAAGTCCATAAACTCACAAGATAGACATATATTCTTACGCATTCCTGTTAATGATATTCCAATCGATAAGTATTTAATTCGCATTGAAAAACATAACGATATAAAGACAACTGGTGGATCTACACGGTGCAGTAATAAATTTTCAGCTGTTGTGCGTCTTCATTCATAATGTTTAGTTCATCAAAAGGTTCGGCCCAATAACGTCTCGATTGAAAAATATTACTTGTGCTGAGTTAAAAAAAATAAGCGTTTATTTATGGTATTTTTTAGATTCAATAGTCTGGAATAAAGGGTGGATTCGCTTTTCTGGCGAATTGAAACATTCCAGACAATTTAATCTAAACATGGGCAACGAACTGTTTATGGGATACTGGTTCCATGCCACAATGGAATCGGAATCCTTACATTATTAGACAAGTGGCTTGACAGTTGGTGTCCAGTACGCCTTACAGCTATTGGAAGAAGATACCAGTTTATCCTCCGACTTGAGACTTGCCACTCATGCCCACAATACAGTGAAATTTCGTTCATGATTTGCCCTTCAAATTTCCAACTATAGGAAAGTTTATCAGGATTGGGGTGGGGGTACCATCCCACACCCTGTCGCCACGTCCCTGCTCCTGCTTCATTCAGACCCTTTCTCATTTTCTTCTTTTTGATCTCCTTTAAATCTGTTTGAGTTTTTGTGTGTTGTTTTTTGTAACCAAGTTGACAGTAAAACGCAGTCACATTTGCCAATATTTATTTATTTATTTATTTATTTATTTATTTATTTATTTATTTATTTATTGGCGTTTAAGGTCACATACTTATGCACAATAGCTAATCGTGACCGTGACAGTTTTACGGGTGGAGGAAGCCGGAGTACCCGGAGAGAACCACCGAGCAACGACGAGCAGCTGTCAGCTCTCCAACAACGTAACTCTGAACTCTGGACCACAGCACAAGCAGGGTTAGATTGGTTGAAGACATGCACACCATCGACGTGCAGTACGCCTCAGTACACAGCGTCATCGTGCCCTCATGTAGGCAATCACATTTGCCAATAATGTGAAATATATTTATAGTGTGAAAACAGCTTAACATAAGCTTTTAGCTTTCTGTTGAATCCACAAATATGTATCCTATGTACTATTGTATAATAATGCAACTTGGAAATAAATAATGTTTAAACTAAATTTCGTTCATAGTATTCAAATAAGGGTAAGGCAGGAAGACTATTAGTTATCCTTGTGTTTTCCAGGGTGTATGGGAATTCACACCAGTTTGGGAACTCATACACCCTGAGGCGAAGCCGAAGGGTGTATGAGTTCTCAAAACCGGTGTAAATTTCCATACACCCTGGAAAACACAAGGATAACGGTTTTATTTCCAAGAGTTTGGGTGTACTAAACCTACATTGTGAGCAAAAACTGACAGAAAATTTGTACTTTGCAAGTTTCTTAAATAAAACCAGACAAACATGGATGTCATTGGAACTGGCTCAATGAGCCAGTTCCAATGACATCCATATCTGTAATATTTTTTTGCACATAAATATTAAATTTCCTATATTTTTATTTTTGTTCTAACAAAACCAAGCAGAAGGTATGAATTAATAATTAAAAATGGGTACTTATTAGCCATATACCTTGCTCTTGTATATTTTTTTTTTTTTTACACCGTGGTTAAACGCGGTGTAAAAAAGCCACTGTGGATTGCAAGTTACACCGTACCTCTCAGCCAATCAAAATGCAGTATTTTGTTTCATTTGGAAATAATATTAGTTACCCCGTGTCTCTTCTCTTTACAGGTTTCTACCTATCCACAGTCAGCCGTATCCCATAAGGCTGAAATTCAGGAACGAGAGAAATACACGATACGGAAAATTTTCGAGTGGGTGAGTGGGAATATCGTGGGTTCATGCGTTTTCTACACGATGCGTGTTTATATCGTTTTATCTTTTGACCAATGAGATTTCCGTTTGCATTACAGTCAACAGATAGGAAATGATATTTCGCGTATAGCCTGCGTTGATCTCGCCTATGCGGGGGAACAAATAATGTTACATCAATCGATTAGTGAAAACATTGTTAGACGAGATGAGTTTCATCTACACGAATACTAAACACCAATCTAGCAGAAGACATGAATACTCCAAACAATCAAAATGCTAATGCTGGGATTCAACGCCAAATCAACTTTATGGTTTCTGAGAGCACACGACTCCTGGACATTCACAATGTCGGAACTCATTGCGAATTACCGTTTCCAAAAGTTGGTGACAAATTCATTAATGTTAGCAGTGGTGTAGATAGCTTTTCGCCTGCGGGAGTGCACTGCAAGAAATATAGGTTCTCTTTAGAACGAAAACTGGTTCTAATCCTGTCCCTGAGATGGAACCAGTTCTGTTTAAACAGTATTTATTTCAAATCAAATAAATTTACCAAGATTAGCATTCAATTTTAACAGAATATTACATGAACTGAAGCAAATTCAGTAGTAAACTTGGAGCTTATTCAACGCAGTCGCCAAACATTTTGAAACAAAGGAGATATGAACAGTTGGCATATCGAACCAGTTTTGGTTCTGTACAGAACCAAAACTGGTTCGATATGTCAACTGTTCATACCAGTTTTGGTTCTAAAGAGAACCTATATTTTTGCAGTATGGGATGGGGTGGGGAGTCCAAACCTTTCCTCCAGATTTCACATTACGTAACCACATTTCTACGTTTTTGGTTTCCAAACGGATTAGTCACCGAAAATTAAGGCTACAAAGAAGTTTTCGCCAAGCTATAAATAATTGTACTTCCATTTTGTACAATTTTGCCAAGAAAAGGCCTCAAAAGTTTTCCGAAAGGCCGATATTTTTCTGACAAAATATTTGGTGCTGGAGGGGTACACTGCAAAAAATATAGGTTCTCTTTAGAACCCAAACTGGTTCTAATCTTCTCACTGAGATGGAACCAGTTCTGTTTAAACAGTATTTATTTCAAATCAAATAAATTTATAAAGATTAACATTAAATATTAACAGAATTAAACATAAATTGAGGGGGTTTCGGCCGTAAGTTTAGAGCTCATACGAGGCTGTCTCAAATCATTATTAAGCAAAGGAGATATGAACAGTTGGCATATCGAACCAGTTTTGGTTCTATACAGAACGAAAACTGGTTCGATATGCCAACTGTTCATATCGCCTTTGTTTCAAAATGTTTGGCGACTGCGTTGAATAAGCTCCAAGTTTAGTGCTGAATCTACTACAGTTCGTGTAATATTCTGTTAAAACTGAATGCTAATCTTGGTAAATTTATTTTGATTTGAAATAAATACTGTTTAAACAGAACTGGTTCCATCTCAGGGACAATATTAGAACCAGTTTGGGTTCTGAAGAGAACCTATATTTTTTGCAGCGTCGTTGCCCCTGGCCCATTATATCTATAGTACGGCCGCTGTGGACGGATCACTTTCCACTGGTTGGTAATATTTTCATGGACGCAAGAATATTAGATTACAAACACTGTTTATAAGACTAATTGTCGAAATGTTATTATATTATATTTTATTATATTATTTTATTACATGGTAGTGTCTGGTGCTTCATTAATTAAAACTGTTCATTCCCACTAGACCAATTCCCTGTAGACCAACTCCCACGAGGCCAATTCACAAAAGACCAATTCTCCTTAGACCAACTGGTGTGTTCTACTTTGAAAATAATTTATATCAATAATTTGATACATTTATAAATATTTATAAATGTATTTAATGTTATTGATACTCAAGATAGAAAATAAGCAGTCTGTCATTTGCAGAATGAGGTCCCCAGAGAGTGAATTTGCTGATGCTATCCCATACAGTGGGCCAGTTTATCCTCTAGGTACCTCTATCTGACTATGTTTGAGACCTTAATTCAGGTTGAAGGTCACAGAGGGTAAATTTAGTGATGCTACCTTGCTGTGCAGGGTAGCATCACCAAATTCACCCTCTGGGGACCTTATTTTCTGGCTTGTCGATATTTTTCGATCTTGGGCAAATTTTTATAAATAATTGTTTTCCTAATTATCCTTAATCAACCCTTAATCAGAAACATTATATAGTTGGTCTAAGGGGAATTGGTCTAGTGGGAGGACACCATTAAACCTGTGTTGATGATGGTTTTATGACCTGGTAAACGCATACATGGACGTAAGTGCCCACGCCTGGATCACGACAAGTCCACCTCGACTGGACTGTACGCCTCTGACCGTTAGCGATACCGTTGGGTATTTTAAAGGTATATCGGCTACGCGGTTTTTATCATTACCGAGCAATATTATAAGCTTAACCTCCCACACACCCCGAAGAGCAGACATTTGCAAAAAACAATTCTTGAATAACTATTTTTTTCCAGTTTTATCTAAAAAACGAGCTCTCTGAGATTGTTCCAAGGAAGGGTCATAAGGTATGCTTCGGAGAAAAAAAAATCATAAATTTTAATAGCATTTTTGTGAATAACGCGATAGCCGGTTTGGTAGTTGTGTTGGATGAAATATAGAAGGTAGATATTGGCTTTGTCTCTGAAAGACTAACCCACCCAGGCCTACCTGGGATCCTCGGGGGTGTTTGTTGCTGCTTACATGAGATTCTCTGATCTAGAAGTCTATCAGGAGCCTTGTCGGTCGCCTGGTGGTCAGTCCTCCTCTGCTGGGTACATGACTGTCACTCATACTATTAGAAGTCGTCCATCCATGCAATCAACAGGTCCTGCCTAATCTATTCGAAGTGTGTGTAAAGTTAGGAACCCTTAAAAACATACTGTGGACAGGGGCTGGAGAGTTAATATTAAATTTCGTGTAGGTTCATCACGCAGACCTGACAGTAAGGAAGAGACAGTAATCCAGACAATTGCACAGTATTAAACATGCGCATTTATATGATCATAGTTAACCTAAAGGTTGATTGCTTCTGAAGCCCGATTGTGTTGATTTATTGTTCGATAGCAATTGCGTTTGTAAATAGAAGTTCTCAAATCAGTCGCGATTTCATATGAAATTTCTATACCGAGAGCACTAAAATCCATCTAAGCCAAGGTTTACTGAGGCTTACTGAGACTCACTGAGGTTTACTGAAGCTTCCTGAGGTTTACTGAGGCTCAGAACGATTTTACCAATCGAGGTTCAGAAATTCCATGTCAAATCGTGATGTGTTTGAGATTCTTTTTATCGGTGTCTTCCCACTAGACCAGTTCCCTTTAGACCAATTCCCTTTAGGCCAATTCCCAAAAGACCAATTCCCCTTAGATCAACTACATAGTGTTATTGATTAAGGGTTAATTAAGGATAATTAGGAAAGCATTTATTTATAAAAATCTGCCCACCATCTATAAAATATCGACAAGCCAGAAAATGAGCAGACTATCATCTGAAAAATGAGGTCCCCAGAGGGTGAATTTGGTGATGCTACCCTGCACAGCAGGGTAGCATCACTAAATCTACCCTCTGTGAACCTTAACCTGAATCAAGGTCTCAAACATAAAGAGAAAGAGGTACCCAGAGGATGAACTGGCCCACTGTATGAAATAGCATCAATTTATAAATATTTATAAATATATCAAATTATTATATAGAATTATTTTCAAAGTAGAACACATCAGTTGGTCTAAGGGGAATTGGTCTTCTGGGAATTGGCCTCGTGGGAGTTGGTCTAAAGGGAATTGGTCTAGTGGGAATGAACCTTTTTATCATATAATGTATAATTTAACCATTTACCTAACGTAACCACTAAATTGGCCAGTACTATTCCCCCAACAAATTATGTTATTTTTTCAACCTTTTCCTTGAAAACATAGTTTATGGCCTTAATTGGAACGAGCTCGCGAGCGCGTTCCAATGTGGGGCCCATAAGCTATGTTTCCGGGGCAAAGTTGATAATGTTTATTTACTCAAGAAATGTTTTTTGTTTTTTTCTGCAATTGTCGTCTGCAATTTGTATTAGGTAAATAGTTCACGAAATATAAGAGATTATTAACCCTTTACCCAACGCAGACGATATCAAAATTTATTATTTTAAATATCGTTTTTTAAAATTTTTCAAAAAATTTCAACAAAACTATATAATGTGACCTCCTCGTTGGAACGAGCTCGACGAGCTCGTTCCAATGAGGGGTCACATGATATGGTTGTGTTGAAATTTTTTGAAAAATAATATTTTTTCAACTGCTGAATTTGCATATTACGCGGGCGGATGCGGGCGATTCTTTGGATAAAGGGTTAATTCAATTCTACTTTCGAAACCAAATCACTTGCAACGTTATGATGTCGAGGCTGACTTCAGACGTCATTTCTGAACTAGACGTGTTGTGAGAGGTATTTTCCTTAATGAATATGTGACAAATGTTATTAGATAGATCAACTGTATTTTGAGCCTGACAACAGCGTATAAAGTGATGTAAGCATAGAGAGCGAACTCATTATTAACAATGGCATTTTGGGAAGATGGTTCTGTGGGAGTGGTTTGGGCCGACAAATACATTGAACGAGTATGGGGATAAGTTGTAGATTCGACTCTTTACGTAATTTTTTCAGCGTTTAATTCCAATTTGAGGGGACCAGAAGCAGGTTGGGAAGTATTTCTCTTGTGCAACGTTTCTGTGGCGCGCATACGCTAGAGAAAACAGTTCTCATCTAAGAAGCACCTTTTAAAAATAACACCATGAGGTTTCAGTCATCCAAGGACTCTAAAGTATAAGACAATAATTAAAGAGCCCCAAATCCCGGATGACACATAACTGACATACATCAGATACAAACAGGTTAACCGTGACTATTTGCCCTTATATACCTTTATGAAACACGTGTTTTAATGGTTGTAATGTAATTATTTATTGGTGTTTAAGGTCACATACTTATGCACAATGGCTAATCGTGACCGTGACAGTTTTTCGGGTGGAGGAAGCCGGAGTACCCGGAGAGAACCACCGAGCATCGACGAGCAACTGTCAGCTCCTCAACATTCTTACACTGTTCAAGCTCCGCTCTGGCAGGGTTACAGCGGTTGAAGACATGTGCACCATCGACGTGCAGTACGCCTTAGTACACGGCGTCATCGTGCCCCCATGTAGGCAACCGGGATAAAGTGCCTTGCCCAAGGACACAACGCGAGTCGTCCCGGACTGGGATCGAACTCGGGATCTCTAGCATAGAAGTCCAACAGTCTACCACTGACCCACCGCTCTCCGGTTGTAATGCAATGTCTGTATTGAACGGACAACTATAAATATTATGCTATAACAAAACATAGCGTCTGTCGTTCTTATCCACTTTTTCTTGGTTTCCTTTCATTGTTCTGTACGTGTTGCGATACCGTTTTGGGAACGTTTCTTTGGTTTGTGATGACTGAAGGAGGAGATGGTCGATGAGCAAAACATAAAACTGGAAAATTATGTTTGAAAACAAAAATATATTCACATCAACATACATTGCAGTCCTCACAATAGAATATTCACAAAAAAAAATAATTTGAATGCGGCCGAACTATATTTATGACGTAAAGATTTGGTGAAACCTGCCTGCTAATCGAATAAGGAGACTAAAGTTTCAGAAAGTTCTTTAAATTCACGCCTGTTCTATAAAATCCCCATCTACAGCAACACTAAACTATGCGGAAAATGAAAATCCGTTCCGCACATATGTGCGGGGCAGAAATCGTCGAAGGGCTATTTTTAAACAGAAGCGAAATTTCACTGGAATTTTCTACAAATCGTGCGCCGCTATTACAATCTGAATCATGAGCGATAGCTAAAAATCGTCCCCTGAGTTCCAGTGCGTTCTATGTACCAATAGGAACTCAGGGGTCTAAATAGTAACACGGGTTCTCCTCGCAAATTTAGCTGGCGATAAAACGTTCTTTGTGTTGATAGTTGTCAAATGAATTCCTGAGTGTCCTTCTGGTAACTGTTTTTATCGACGTGAAGGCGGGTAATAAACACAGAACGACACGCACGTGTGAATGGTTTAATCGATATGACACTTGTGCCATCGCGGAAGGATAAAACTCGAGGCCTGTGGCCTCTCGTTTTATCCTTCCGCGCTGGCTGTCGTTCTGTGTATTTTCTGTTCATCAAATATAGTAAAATTTAGTACCATCGTAAATTTGAATTTCTTCCTCGCACAACCGCATTGTGTGTAGGGCGGATACACGTCGATTTTGATCGCTATTGGCACCAAAATGTTGCAAAAATCTTTGAAATCTATCTGTATTGTATAATCTGTTGACAGAAATAGCTTGAAGCTATCTCGTGGACAAAGTCACACGAATTACCGAAATGAGGCCACTACGTCTCCTAAGTTTTAGATAAATGAATTTAATAACCAACATAATTGCAATATTGTTCATTCTTGTCATTCACGATCTATAAAATTAGTATTAGTATGCAGATAAGTTATTATTGTTCTTAAATCTTACAAGTGAGCAACACTAAAGTCTCCTCAAACTGCAACTAAACTACAGCAGGGCGATAGTTTCAAAACAAATGAAGCATACCAAACCATGTAAACAAATGAATTAGAATCCATGCGTTCTAACTTAACGAAGCCGACTGTTGTAAGTCTTCTGCATGCAGGCCACATCATTTTTGTTGTTTTGGCCAAACTTGAGCATTCAGAACGAACTCTTGGCAGATGTAATTGCTCATGCAACACCAGAAATGGTCGCAGATAATACCAAATGAGGAAGTTTGGTAGTTTTCCATTTTTGGTGTATCAATCTCATCTTTTATTACCAATCTGACACAAATCTCATGCAAAACGGTACAAAATTGTGTGTGTGGGGGGGGGGGGGGGAGTGGGGGGGCTACTATGATCACTGCAGACTGACAAAAGCCACATTGGCTATTCTTTATTGATGCACTCTCTCATGACTCCATACTTGTTCTTGTGAACTGTGTGGATTTGACCCTTGTGAACTTCTTAACTGGTAGAGAGCTGAATTATTTTTAGTCATCAAAATTTGTTCACAAATCTTTACCATGTTACAATTTATGGGAGAGTGCCTTTGGGCACTCTCCCATAAATTGTAACAAGGAAAATCGATACAGACTAAATAATTTAGATTCAAAGTAGTATAAAGAATATCCATCTAGTTTGAAGCCTTTGGGTTGCAGTACTTGCACTTTATAGTAAAGCCCAAATATGGGCTTCCAGCACTCTACCAGTTAAAAGGTAAACAAACACAAGAAAAAATGGCAGCCCTTGTGAAATTTAGACACCCTAAATTAAAATTAGCCTTACTGTCGATTCCTTGCAAGAATGCTAAAAAGATTTCTCCGAGACTGTACTGGAAGGATTGCAGAATATAAATATTCAGTAAATTTAAAGTATTTTAATGTACAAAATCTGGTCTCTTGCTTATGCCACAACAGACTTTCAGGCAGTGCTTTCTACCACGTGGTAACAGTTCCATGGCAAATATTAGTTTCCACGTGATCTCTGTTTCGTTCCAAAAATATTACTATATAATTCATTGGGGTTATTCCTTTCTGGCTTTTTTTTGGACTCTGAAAAAAATTACCTAAAATTTGACCAAAGTTACGTTGGACGTCTCCTTAACATCGGTGTGCAGAGTGAACAGGAAGGGATCGTCTCGATATTCCGGCAGCTATTGTTTCCAGTGCTGTGATCAGTAGGTGTGAATAATCCGCATGGTCGAAGGTTTACCGTTTATAGTCTGCACCGTTTATATTCTGCATGCTATTTTTCGGACTTGGAGAAAATTAGAACGACTGTTGCTGTGCAGTTCTTACTTTATTATCTTAGAACACGTGTAAAACTAAAAATATATTGACGTGTAACAGGAGGAGAGATAAGTGCGGGAGCCGGGGTTCAAACCGTCGACCTCTAGCACACAAAGCGACCGATTTACCACAAGACTAAGAGATCCGGACCAACCAGGCTGGTTGGTAAATGGCCTTTATACCTCGACTGCTACACTACTCTCCCCTTCTTTTGAGATTCACCACATGTGAATCCCACCCAGGTTCCTCCCTTGGAGCGGTCGAAACACCCGCAGTGCCCCCTACTGCTGAGGATCGGACGAGCCCCCAAATGTAACAGGAGGAGAGATAAGTGCGGGAGCCGGGGTTCGAACCGTCGACCTCTAGCACACACAGCGACCGATTTACCACGAGACTAAGAGACCCGGACCAACCAGGCTGGTTGGTAAATGGCCTTTATACCTCGACCGCTACAAACGTTATATTTCACTGATAAGGTCAAAATTTAGTATGAAATCGTGGGAATTTTAATTTTTTACTTTTTATAGAGTGTCTGTTTATTGTAAATTCTTTGTAAACACCATTCTTGCTATGCTCTAAAGAACATAACTCAAATATTATGTGGGAGTTATTTGATTTTCAAAAAAAGTGCATAAATATAACTGATCTCACGAATGTGTTTGATGTTTCTCCATTAACTTGCAGACTGTTCATTTTCTCTTGCTCATCAAAATGTGTCCACATGTCTTTGCTTGCTACAATTTATGGGAGAGTGTCTAAAGACACTCTCCCATAAATTGTAACAAGACAAATCCATTTCGGTTACGATTCGCCGCAAACTGTCACCAATATTGATATAGACTATAACTCAGTTAACAGTTGTGACTGACTGCTAATTAATTGTTAGCTGTCGGCATTTGGAGACTAACCCAACAGGAATAGGCCGATTTTACCAATACTGTAAGGCGTGTTTTAGATCAAACAGTATTTATTAAAGAATTTGTTTAATGTATACAGTTCACAATAATTGTTCAAAGAAATAAATCGTCAAAGTACAGGATACAGTAGTATACAAAAAAGGCAATAAATATAAGAAGAAAGGTTGCTAAGTAGAAAAGGGATTCGACAGTAAGCTCACGTCTTATGTAAGTCGTCTCCCTATGTAAGCCGTCTCCCTGTGTAAGTCGTCTCCCTGAATGTAAGTCGTCTCCCTAAAGACACTCTCCCATAAATTGTAACAAGACAAATCCATTTCGGTTACGATTCGCCGCAAACTGTCACCAATGTTGATATAGACTTTAACTCAGTTAACAGTTGTGACTGACTGCTAATTAATTGTTAGCTGCCGGCATTTGGAGACGAACCCAACAGGAATAGGCCGATTTTACCAATACTGTAAGACGTGTTTTGTTTACTAAATAATTATCAATGGAGACTCATCACAACTATCCCTTTATGATTATGTCGCGTAGTTCCACAAATTGTGTTAATATCTTGATGTTTTGATGTAGGCGAATTAAATACGTATTGATTAGAATATCAATAACAGCAGCACGAAAGAATATCTCTATATCTCTCTGAGTAAAGTTACGCCAAATTAAATCAACGATAGTCAGCGCGCAAACTTTCCCCAAAATAGGTAAACAATCTATACCATAACAACAACGGAGTCTTTACAAAATTTGACGTTTGGCCCGGGAGCTTGGCCTACTACATGTCTAATGCAAAACAACAAGACTGTCCGTTGAATTGTTTATTTGTTTATTCTGGTTTTAATTTTTTTTAGCTCTGCCAAACAAGAATGTTGACACCGCAACTGAAATTTTCTTCAATGAACACTGCACTGGCAGTGGATTCTCAGTTGTGTTATTTTCCTATGAATACCAGTTGGTCATGTGGTTTATCCCCTGTGAGTTGCAGTTTTGACAGTTTGTGGGAACTATTTTGTATTCGAAATTACGTTGTTTTATTTCTTTTTTATGAATACACCTCGTGGTTAGTCAAGGCGGCGCCTTGTAGATAAGCCAACTCGATATGTTGTCCGGACATAAAATAATTATGTTTTATAATGGGAATAAACATAAAATTTGAATCATGACTGTTTGAAATCGATGAGGTGATGAAACAAACTGATCGAGCGCAAATTTACCAAGAACCGCGAATTTGCACGTGCTCAATTTGTTTCATCACTTCGCGGATTTCGAACAACCATGGTTCAATTCTTAACTGAATTGATAAACTCTTTAGCCAACGTTACGGCCAAAACCGGCCACAGCTATTCTCAAAAATCGCCAATTAATTTTCATTATTTTTTTCATTTTTTGTCTCAAACATATAGGTTATGACCCCTCGTTGGAACGAGCTCGTTGAGCTCGTTCCAACGAGGGGTCATAACCTATGTTTTTGAGACAACAAATGAAAACAATTAGTTTTTCAAAAAAATTTTTTGCAAGTGTCGTCTGCTTTTCATCTTAGGTAAGCGGTTAAATTCCTGGTTGCATTGCGGGAAAAGTTTCTGCTTGAAATTTTGGTATCCGTGTGTACTGTGTTAAACAAGCTTCATATATCTGGTTGCATGTTTTCGAAGTCACCATGCCTTCGTTCTTTCCACGTCTTATCCCACAAATTACAAACTTGTTTAATGTGATCACCTTGTGATATGCACGCTATCTGAAAAACAAATCAAATTACAAGATTGTCGAACATGATCGGAAGTCATGTTTCTCTTTTAACGTCGTTTGATTAATCTTGTCTTCGTACAAATAACTATTTCTCAAAAAGCAAATTAAAAAAAGACCTGCAATTTAGAATGGAACAAACGTGTGCATTAGGAAAATTCTGTGCGTGTCTTGAGGAGAAAGGCGTTCGTTTGTTCCATTCGTGCACAAAATGTTGTCAGATGACAAATTTACATAACACTTTGTTGGAAAATTCTTGACGGGAACTCGAGAACAGTTCTGTTTTATGCAATATTTGATATGTTTTCTGAGACAACATGCAGCTGGGTAGCCATTGAGGTGGGGTGGTGTTGTGTGTGTGTGAGGGGAGGGGAGGGGAGGGTGGGGGGGGGGAGACCCGTCCCCACACTTTTCCTGAAAAACCTTATATACATTCAGGTCTGAAATCCCTAAAACTTTCATCTTGATATTTCTTGGGTCAGATTAACCTAACTATCTGTACTTAAGCCTTAAAAAAGAACCCAGAGTGCACCAATTGGCGTGAAAAATTTCTTTTTTTTCCAGGGAAGATCCTGGACTTTCACCTACGAGGAATACACAAGAATACACATTCATTTGTTCTTAAATGGAATTGGGGTGATTTTCCAACCGCACTTCATTTATATGGCAGATATTTGATCCAAGAAACTAGCCAATCCATTTTTATCTTCAAAACTGCAGCTAATGGTCGCTTAATGGAACGACGTCGTTTCATGAGTGGTGGTAAGCTATGATCTTGAGAGAAAAACGTGAACGTTTTTTGAATATTCAGGAAAAGATATATAATGAATATCACCTGGCATAATTATTCATTAGCTAGTGTTTAATCCTCTACACACCGATATCGAAACATCAAAATTCAAGATGTAAATTTGTCCCATAATGCAACTTGGAATTTAATCAATTGAATCTTGTTTGACAGAGCTCACCGAGCTCTGTCAAACAACATTGAATTGGTTAAATTCCTAGTTGCATTATGGGACAAAGTTTCTACTTCATATTTCCGCATGTGGACTTCAGTGTGCAGAGCATTAAGATCACTTTTCAACATTTAACCCTTTACCTAACCTGAAAAGCAGACGACACTTGCAAAAATAATTCTTGAATAATTAATTTTTTTCATTTTTTGTCTCAAAAACATAGGTTATGACCCCTCGTTGGAACGAGCTCGACGAGCTCGTTCCAACGAGGGGTCATAACCTATGTTTTTGAGACAAAAAATGAAAAAAATAATGAAAATTAATTGGCGATTTTTGAGAATAGCGCTGGCCGGTTTTGGCCGTTACGTTGGGTAAAGGGTTAAGGCTATAACGTGTCCGCATCACAAACACGAAATTTAGTCGATCGTTTAAACTTCATGCTTTACCGTTCATTTTTGAGGATTCGATTTGCAGACATTGTTTAGCGGGCCCTATTATAGAAGTAAAATAGAACTTGCTTACTATAGTAATCCAAGCATTGATCCACTTCTCACCTTCACACGAGGAAACAATTTTAGTACATGTATCACACGCATTGTGTTATCGCCATGATGTTACCACCGTCAGGGCCACCGATCTCTATATACCTGGACATCAGTAAAAAAACGTCGCAATTCAATCTGCCACCTCAAGATGGCGTCAAGTCAATCAACGAGGTGACTCCTCCCATCGATGGTGTTTGATGACGTGGAAGCTGTTACGCTGTGACTACAGTCACAGCGTAACAGCTTTCACATCATCAAACATGAAACTAAAGCCCAGTACGGTATCAACTTTACAATCTTATCACTTGTACTATCTAAATAATAACATCGATATGTTGTAAATATTGATTTTGTATTGCGGCGAAAAAATGTCCACATTATTATCATATTCACTTTTCATATTCCTTAACCATTCATAACCAACAATATTGATTAAAATAATATCTTACGCGAAAATTATCTCCCTTGAGATTATTGAACTTGCGAGACGAAATCCAATTTAAAAGGCAGTGAATGTGGGTGGTGGTGAGGTGTGAAATTTCTGAGACTTGATGTGCGTGGATGAATGACAATGAGGTGTGAAATAGCAACACCAATTGAAGCAATTACTGTGTCATTTCTCATCCATCTCTGCGTTATTGTACAGGCCGAGAATGTATTTTCATAGCAATTTGGAAGTTTTAATTCATCTGAGGAAAAAAAATGGAAAACCACATCCGGCAGACTTTTAGATTATTAAAAAGAACAATGTCTGTATTTTATGCAACGATGCGTACACTGTTGATACAATGAATATAAAAAAAGTTATAGATCACCAAATGGGTCTGAAAAGGCAGTTTTCTATTTTTTTAAATGGGTTTCTACTGGGAATAATAGTCCAATGTTCAAATTGATTGGGGAAAAAAGTGTAACAAGATAGCTTTTATTTGCTTATACTACACCACAGGTAAAGAGCTGTAGTTTGTGAAATGATGCGCACATCGATGATAAAAATACACGAATATTAAAAAAAATAAGTTTTTATATGAAGTTCCCATCTCTCACAGTGTTAAATGCCTGAACAGCTTTACCAAATTAAGGGGAGGTAATGTTATAGAGAATCGCATCAAGGTGAACAGTTTCTTGGCCATGTGAAGCCTGGTCGTATCTTCCATCTCAGTTCAATGATAGCAATTGGAAGAGTCCATATTTATTATTTGGGGGTAGACTAATTAATATTTTCAACGTGCATGTAAAAGACGTTATCTCAATCCCGCCATTATTCCTTTTTATAAGAATTATCAATAATTGCTTCCAATAATAGCTGCAATATCACAGGTATCGAATTATTTAAAGTTCCTTTGTTACTCCCATTTACTTCGACCCCCGCCAGTTGCATGTTTTCAAAATAAAAGTTCTGTTATCATTGTCTACCGGAAGATTGTAAATATATTTATCACACACCTATTAATGTGAAGAACGAGATTTCCACTGTTCTGCCTGTACGAAAAAAATAAAACTGTATCGCACATGTGGTGATTTATTTATTTATTTATTTATTTATTGGTGTTTAAGGTCACATATTTATGCACAATGGCTAATCATGACCACGACAGTTTTACGGGTGGAGGAAGCCGGAGTACCCGGAGAGAACCACCGAGCAACGGCGAGCAACTGTCAGCTCCCCAACATACTAACTCCACACAAGCAGGGCTAGCATTGGTTGAAGACAGGTGCACCATCGACGTGCAGTACGCCTTCATACACAACGCCGCCGTGTCCCCACGTAGGCAATGGGGGTTAAGTGTATTGCCCAAGGACACAACGCGGATGCCGCAGGTGGGATTCGAACCGAGGACCTCTCGGCTTGCAGCCTGCACCTCTACCTACTGAGCCACCGCGTCCCCCACATGTGGTGATACAAAACACGTTCGATTTTGTTTCCAACGTAAACAGAGAAGGAACATGTCTAAATAAATCACGTCATCATTGGTCGAATGCACCGGAGTCGATATCGCTTGGAAATGCCAAGTTCCTCATTTAGATTTGTTTACCCGGGATATTTAAACAATCAGATTCGAGTCCAAAATCTACAAAATAAAAATAACATTCTGATTGCTTTCCATTGACAAATGACAAATATCTTCCACGACTGGTCATATAATGATGGAGTGTGCTAAATTTATCAGCTATTTAAAAACTTTTTGTTGTGTTATTCCCTGCAGTTTAGTCAATATCTGAAGTTCGATCATCGTGACCGTGACACTGATCGGCGTCAATTGGTTTCGACCAACTGAATGCCGTAAAAATTAAAAAACAAATTAGGGTTGGTACCCCACCACCTAACAGTGATGACTCGTTGGCAAGGAAGGAAACGCAGCCCAGTTGAAAAGCGTTTTAGTTCAATTTTCGTGTAGACTGGTTGTTACATGGGAGGTGTGTAATAAATACAGAATCGCACATACTTCGGCTCTGGTGATATCCCGGGCCAAAGCAATCTCGTACGATAATCCTTAACCCATGCAAACGTATGCGCGGTTCTGTATATGTACATAACTCATAAATTGTAAAATACTAGCCCCTCTGTCTTAATATCCATTTGTGTATTTTCTATGGAAAGTGAATCAAGTATGATTATACATGTAGTCTTAAGACTGCACGTTGGAAATATTGATTGGTCAACTCCACACGTGCACTTAGCATCCACCCTACTTAATGAAATTATGACGTGTCGTGTTCCTGGACTGGAAAAGCGGCCTCTCGGGTTCGAAAGGTTACACATTGATTGGCGATTGCAATGCGACGGAAAATTGAAAACGATGTCTTCCCACTAGACCAATTCTCTTTAGACCAATTCCTTTTAGGCCAGTTCCCAAAAGACCAATTCCCCTTAGACCAACTACATACTGTTATGGATTAAGGGTTGATTAAGGATAATTAAGAAAACATTTATTTACTGATAAGCACTTTATTTGATAAAAAAAAAAAAAATTATATGCATAACATACAAAAAATATAGGTTTATAACATTTCAGCATAGCTCAGTACATATACCTACATTTTACAAAAAAATGAGGTCCACAGAGAGTGAATTTGGTGATGCTACCCTTCACAGAAGGGTAGCATCACTAAATTTACCCTCTGTGAACCTCAACCTGAATGAGGGTCTCAAACATAAACAGAAAGAGGTACACAGAGGATAAACTGGACAACTGTATGGGATAGCCTCAGCAAATTAACCCTCTGGGGACCTCATTCTGCAAATGACAGACTGCTTATTTTCAGGCTTGAATATCGATAACATTAAATACATTTATAAATATTTTATAAATATATCAAATTATTGATATAGAATTATTTTAAAAGTAGAACACATCAGTTGGTCTAAGGGGAATTGGTATTTTGGGAACTGGCCTCGTGGGAATTGGTCTAAAGGGAATTGCTCTAGTGGGAATGAACCTTGAAAACCTCCAAGGAAATTTATTTGGTGGGCTATTGTTTATTTATAGCAATAATTGCCCCCCCCCCCCACCAACCTCCTGTGATAACTATAGGCCAAACACTTTTTTACATGTAACCATGAGCGTTCTATCAATCCAACTCTTAAGAGATCAGCGGGCAGAACACTGACACCTGTATAAATGTGATAAATATGCGAACAAGGTTTGGTTTTAGATGTGTTTTGTGCTAACAGTTGCTTGTGGATTCACTCGATTTGCAAAAAATAGTTTCTGGTTATGTGAGACTTCTGTTCAGTGGGGAATGGGGGGAAGGGGGATGTCGATCATCCTTACAAGAACTAACGTTTGGAAACCTAAACGAAATATTGAAGTCTCGCCTCTCCACCAGCAGAAAAATGCGCCATGACTGACATTTTTCGTCATTGGAAGAGCTTTGTGGAAAAATTAGCTCCTCTTAACTTTCTAACTCTATCAGTACAGTTAACACTAAGGGTATGGGAATTTCATAAAAAAATTAAAATTTCGAAATGTTGGCGAATTTATATCATTAATGTGCGTATTATTTCACAAACTTCAGCCATTTTCCTGAAGAGTAGAGCTGTAGGTTTTTAAATTTCTTGTTCGGTTTCGGTTTTGGTTTTTCAGGTGGAGTAAAACCTCGGTTCGGTTCGGTTTTCGGTTTGTTCATGAGGCCAAATAAAATTCAATAAAACTCATTCTTATGTCCGGAGTCATAACTGAATAGTAGTGAAATTGAGAGAAACTCAATGAATGCCCGAAATGAGCTATAATACATGAAGAATCAGGAAGGCCAATATAATAATTACCTAAATATACAGAACTTTTATTGTGCTTGGCCATTTTTCGAGGTCTGACACCTACACGCAACTTGAGGAAAGCTGCAAACACAACTCAACTGAAATGTCGGAAATTCACAGAATGTAGCCTTCTCAGAGTAGTGAAAGTATCCAGACACTGCCATTGGCAGTGTCTTGGTACTCTCACTACTCTGGGATGGCTACATTCTGTGAATTTCTGCAGCAAGGGAGTATTTAATAAAAAACGAAAAACTTTAGATTTCGGGATGTCGACGGTTTCGGTTTCGGTTTTTTTTTAAATCTAAAAACCTCGGTTCGGTTTCGGTTAACCTACAGCTCTACTGAAGAGTAGTATAGAAATACAGAAGCTGGCTTTTTACATTTTTTTTTCAATCAGTTTGAGAGTTTGACTAGTATTGCCTGTAGAAACCCATTTAACCCTTTACCAAACGCAGACGATATAAAAAAATATTATTTTAAATATAATTTTTTTCAAATTTTTAAAAAAAATTCAACAAAACCATATCATGTGACCCCTCGTTGGAACGAGCTCGACGAGCTCGTTCCAACGAGGTGTCACATGATATGGTTTTGTTAAATTTTTTTGAAAAATAATATTTTTTCAAATGTTGAATTTACATATTACGCGGGCGGATGCGGGCGATTCGTTGGGTAAAGGGTTAAAATTAAGAAAGCAGCGTTTTCAGCATCTTTTTATGTTTTGTAATTTCATTTCTGTTCATTATGTCAACAGTGTACGCATCGTGACATATAACGCAAACACAGCCCATTCCATTAACTGGGTGAGTGCAAGAACCCACTACCATGGCTTTCAAAACAATGAGGGTATCCTTGCTCATTTTTCATATTCAGTCAAACACAAATAATATTTTGTGTACATAAGTTTGTTTTATTACAAATTATTGGAGAGTGCCTATGGGCACTCTTCAATAATTTGTTATAAAACAAATTTTGAGGAACAAATTCAGACCACCAAAAAATGCAGCCCTCAACAAGTTAACATAAAAGTCCAAGATGTGAGAGTTACCATTTTTCCAGGGAAGAACACATTCGCTAGACAAAGAGTCAAAATGTACAATTACTTTGTGTTGGTAGGTGTGATACTAATAGATATTCGCAATGGTGGGGGGGGGGGGGGGTGGCTCAGTAGGTAGAGGTGCAGGCTGCAAGCCGAGAGGTCCTCGGTTCGAATCCCACCTGCGGCAACCGCGTTGTGTCCTTGGGCAAGACACTTCACCCCCATTGTCCACGTGGAAGCACGGTGACGTTGTGTCCTAAGGCATACTGCACGTCGATGGTGCACCTGTCTTCAACCAATGCTAACCCTGCTTGTGTGGAGTTGGTATGTTGGGGAGCTGACAGCTGCTCGCCGTTGCTCGGTGGTTCTCTCCGGGTACTCCGGCTTCCTCCACCCGTAAAACTGTCACGGTCATGTTTTGTTTTTTTGTTTTTTTTTATTTATGTTTAAGGTCACATATTTATGCACAATGGCTAATCATGACCGTGACAGTTTTACGGGTGGAGGAAGCCGGAGTACCCGGAGAGAACCACCGAGCAACGACGAGCAGCTGCCAGCTCCCCAACATCGTAACTCCGGATTGCAGCACAGGCAGGGTTAGATTGGTTGAAGACATGCGTACCATCGACGTGAAGTACGCCTTAGCACACGGCGTCATCGTGACCCCATGCGGGCAATGGAGATGAAGTGTCTTGCCCAAGGACACAACGCGGTTGCCGCAGGTGGGATTCGAACCGAGGACCTCTCGGCTTGCAGCCTGCACCTCTACCTACTGAGCCACAGCGCTCCCACGGTCATGGTTAGCCATTGTGCAGAAATATGTTACCTTAAACACCAATAAATAAATAAATAAATCGTAATGGTGGATTATCTGTGAAGAAGGTATTTCTGGTTGGCTTGCCATAAGAACCCAAGTGTCCTTTTGTTATTTTTAACCCTTTACCCAACGCAGACGATATCAAAATTTATTATTTTAAATGTCATTTTTTTAAAAAAAATTTCAAAAAATTTCAACAAAACTATATCATGTGACCCTCGTTGGAACGAGCTCGACGAGCTCGTTCCAACGAGGGGTCACATGATATGGTTTTGTTGAAATTTTTTGAAAAATAATATTTTTTCAAATGCTGAATTTGCATATTACGCGGGCGGATGCGGGCGATTCGTTGGGTAAAGGGTTAATAAACGAAAACAACAGCCAGCTCTGATAAATATCTGTTGTTTTTTTTTTTATTAAAAGTAACAAAAGAAAACTTAGCTTTATTTTCTTCTGATGCAAAATGCGTTTCCATAGCAATCACTTGCTTCTTTATTGGCCCTTCCTCGCCCATCTAATAATTTCAAGGGAGATAATTTTATCGTAAGTCGATTTTCATGACAATTTGAGGAAGTGATGTCTACGCCACTGTTTTGAAATGTATTCTACTGAGGTCGAAAACAGTCCTTTTGAGATACTTTCCGTACAAACTGTAAATGGATTTACCCCTCAAACAAGAAACTAAAATTGGAGAAATATTACTGAGACAAGACATGAGTATGAAAAACGCCAACATAATTTCTTTAATCTTCAATGGCACACGCAAAACGACAATAACGCGCTATTCATACGCCTAACTTTAAAATATTTTCAACCACAGGATGAGAACAGCTCTGAATTTCTGTCTGTCTGTCCCTCCTGATCTTTTTCCAAATGCCAATATCGCCTCTTTTTATGAAGAGTCATATTTCTAATTTCTTGAAATACTATTTAGTGCGTCAGTGTTTTAGTAACAGTAACGGTCTATGACCATTAAATCACGTCAGTCTTCTGAACTAGACGTATAATTTCAAGCAGGTTTATTCATGAAAGGTTTGATCCGTGGAATTTACTGCTATTCAAATGTTATTTGTGATGTTAAATTGCAATTTATTTGTACCATGATTATATGAGATGCAGGATGGGATGCCAGGCAATGATAACAACCACATATTTCACTCCTCAGACGCTGTCTTTAGAATTCAAATGAGCTTTAATTTTCAACAGAATGTTTAAATCATTCATCCAACGGCATCGGTAGCGGAAATAATTATTCTTCTAACGTGATCGTATCAACATATTTCTTATAAAGTCGAAACTTCATATCAAGCCATTCTATTCCAGACATGCAAGGTCATATACAGTTTCTAATTTCGTTAGGGGTATTACAAATAAAACACTTTTCGGTTATTTAATCTGAATTTCAGGGAGCACGGCGACTCAGTGGTTAGAGTATTGAACTTCAAACCAAAAGCCTCACGGTTCGATTCCGATCAGCGGTAACTGCGTTGTGTTGTTGGGCAAGGCACTTAACCCTTTCACTAACGAATCGCCCGCATCCGCCCGCGTAATATGCAAATTGAGCAGTTGAAAAAATTAAATTTTTCAAAATATTTCAACAAAACCATATCATGTGACCCCTCATTGGAACGAGCTCATTGAGCTCGTTCCAATGAGGGGTCACATGATATGGTTTTGTTGAAATATTTTGAAAAAATTAAAACAATGATATTTAAAATAATAAATTTTGATATCGTCTACGTTGGGTAAAGGGTTAATATCGATTGCCCACATTGGGGCACGGTGGGTCTGCATGTCGATGATGCACTTGTCTTCAACCAATGCAAACGCTGCTTGTGTTGGTATGTTGGGGAGACTGTCAGCTGCTCGCCGTTGCTTGGTGGGTCTCTCCGGGTACTCTGGCTTCCTTCACCAGTAAAACTGTCCGACACGAGGTGACCCTGACTGTTGCATGTCTCGTTATAAATAAATAAATAAAAAAAAAATAAATAAATAAAATTTTGGCTATCTCATTTGTAGATATCTGCCTGCACTAGCCCTATTCGGGGGCGCGGCGGCTCAATTGGTAGAGGTGCAGGCTGCAAGCCGAGAGATCCTCGGTTCGAATCCCACCTGCGGCAACCGCGTTGTGTCCTTGGGTAAGACACTTCACCCCCATTGCCCACGTGGGGGCACGGTGACGTTATGTACTAAGGCGTACTGCACGTCGATGGTGCACCTGTCTTCAACCAATGCTAACCCTGCTTGTGTGGAGTTGGTATGCTGGGGAGCTGACAGTTGCTCGCCGTTGCTCGGTGGTTCTCTCCGGGTACTCCGGCTTCCTCCACCCGTAAAACTTTCACGATCGTGGTTAGCCATTGTGCAGAAATATGTGACCTTAAACATCAATAAATAAATAAATAAATAAATAAATACTAGCCCTATTCCTGTCAAGATTTGTACGCAAAATTTTCTTTCCTAAAAGAACTAATAAAAATGATTTTATCTACATTGGACAGCTTATGATTTCTCATTTAGCAGCGTAGATAGCTCTCAGATGTGGGATCGAGGCTATGAATTCCCGAAATAAAGTACCGATACAACTCCCATCGCTAGCAGAGACATAACGATTTAGGGTGTGTAATACATCCACAACGATATTTTCAGTCGAAACATTAACATTAAGTAATGGAGTGTTAGATTTATATTCTCTCTTGTTAGTAATCATGCGCTCGAAAATCAGTTGGGTTACAAATCAACCCAAATCAACTGGGTTGAGTGAATATGAACCCAATTGGGTTCATATTCACCCAACCCAGTTGATTTGGGTTGATTTACAATTGGGTTCATATTCACTCAACACAGTTGGTTTGGGTTATTTTTTAACCAAACTGATTTTAGAGTGTGTACTTTCTTACTGGACTCCATTTGATACTTGCCACACAAACAATTGGTCACACACATGGACGGCTGTTGTATACCAATTCGGGTAGTTGGGGCCCAGAACAGCTACTCTGAAGTACAGGTACTCGACACAAGCTGTGATATCGAAAAAAAAATTAGTCGGACAAGATGCTGTTCAGTGAAAAATGGGTAACGGGCGACGGTTTTCCGATTTATTATGAAGATTCTAAATGTTTTTTTCAGCCTTTTCTGTGACTTCTCCCAGTTATTACGAACAACTCAAGAACATCTAACGGTCGTGTAATACACCACTGTAAAGCTTATTCAGTCCCATTTCCACGGACACCTGGGAATGCTGGATACGTTGTGTGAATCAGATTTGAGGGGGGGGGGGGGGGTATAATGAAGATGAGTGCTATCGTTTTCGAAAAGCGAGTTGGGTACCTTGTTAATATTTATATACCATTATGGGGGCACGTCAGCATCGATTCAAAAATGCTATCAGGTATCATTTTTCTTTCGATTTCACAGCTTGTGTCGAGTACCTGTGGTTTGAAGTGCAGTACGAGTTCAATAAACAAATAGTTGCGTCACGACTACAACGTGCATATTCTGTTTGTCCACAAAAAAAAATTGCTACAGGTTTTGAGTTTCTTTTAGCTATTTATTTATTGGAGTCTAACGACACTTTCAACACCCTCGTGTCAGACAGTTTTACGGGTGAAGGAAGCCGGCGTATCCCTAGAGAACCTCCGAGCAACTCCACAGTAGCAGGGTTAGCTTTGGTTGAAGACAGGTGCACCATCGACGTGCAGTACTCCTTAGTCCCCCACGTGGACAATCGGGTTTAAGTGCCTTGCCCAAGGACACAACGCAGTTACCCCTGACGGGGATCGAACCGTAAATCTTTTTGTCTGAAGTCCAATTCCGTAACCACTACGCCACAGCGCCCCCACCCAAGCCAGAAAATAAGCAAACTGACATCTGCAAAATGAGGTCCCCAGAGGGTGAATTTAGTGATGCTACCCTGCTATAGCAGGGTAGCATCACTAAATTTACCCTCTGTGAACCTCAATCTGAATCAGGCTTTCATACCCAAACAGAAAGAGGTACCCAGAGGATAACTTGGCCCACTGTATGGGATAGCATCATCAAATTCACCCTCTGAGGACCTCATTCTGCAAATGTCAGACTGCTTATTTTCAGGCCTGCCCCCCAACCCCCCCCCCCCCCCCCCCCCAGAATTTTTAACTTTTACCCAACGCAGTCGTTATCGAAATTTATAATTTTAAATATTATTTTTTTAAATTCTTATACAAATTTCAACAAAACCATATCAGGTGACCCCTCATTGGAACGAGTTTATAACTGGTGATTTTGTATTTTACGCAGGCGGATGCTGCCGATTCGTTAGGTGAAGGGATAACAATATATTGGTGTATTTTTGATATTGCAAAGATGGTAGTGTTGTGTGATACACTGTTGGAAAGGGCTCGGGGCCCTAAGAGCATTTCATCACCTTGTCGAGAGAATCGTAATTTATTTATTTATTTATTTATTTATTTATTTATTTATTTATTTATTTATTTATTTATTTATTTATTTATTTGTGTTTAAGGTCACATATTTTAGCACAATGGCCAATCGTGACTGCGAGAATCGTAATTTATTTATTTATTTATTTATTTATTTATTTATTTATTTATTTATTTATTTATTTGTGTTTAAGGTCCCATATTTTAGCACAATGGCTAATCGTGACCAAAACATGGGGGTCAAGTCAGGTCCAGTGAATGGTTTATACACATGTTGCCCATTTCAGAGGACTTCCACTCCAAGCATTGGTGACTGTGTCCTATTTTACCAATAAAACTGGGCTTGTTTATCACAGTAAACAAGCACAGTTTCACTCCCTGAGGTTTCAACGGGGGAGAGAATCTTTGGGTGTGATATAAAATATATTCAGGGATGTGGCGACAGGGGGGGGGGGGGGGGTGTCTCACTCCCCAGCTAGGAGTATTTTTTTTTCAATAGTTGGAAATTCCGAGGTCAAAAATCAAATAGTTGGAAATTCAATAAATTAACATTGTTCATGAAAAATATTAAAATTCCAACTAATGATGAGAAATTTTGATCTTTTATTTCCAACTGGAAACTTGAGTTTCAAATTTCCTACTCTAAAATTGACATGGCCTCAAAATTTCGACTCTGACATCAATCCGGCAAATGTTCTGACTCCGACACATTATAAATGATGCTTTTTCCGTTTCAGGACTAGTGAAAATTTTCAGAAGGGTTCATAACCCTTTACCCAACGCAGACGATTTCAAAATTCATTATTTTAAATATCATTTTTTTTATAAAAACTTCAACAAAACCATATCATGTGACCCCTCTTTGGAACGAGCTCGACGAGATCGTTCCAAAGAAGGGTCACGTGATATGGTTTTGTTGAAATTTTTCGAAAAATAATATTTTTTCAGCAGCTCTATTTGCATATTACGCGGGCGGATGCGGGCGATTCGTTGGGTAAAGGGTTAAAAGATATCACCCAGCGCTGCAGTGCAACCACTTATCTAAACCACTCACAGCTGGAATTTACACCGATGGCACCCCCTAGCTGAAACCCTCTAGCCACATCCCTGAATATATTTGTCGATCAGATAGGCGTTGGACGAATGTAGATAAAGTGATATATATCTCTAGTATGGGGGTTGTTGTCAAAATTCCATTGATGCCCTGCACTTCATTCTTTGCGCGGAAATCCAAAATAACAAGTACAAGGAACGGTGACAAAATCAGCTTTTATGCGAAGAAAATCCTCAATGTTGTCTCAGGGGGTTGACGGTCATAAAGTGCAATACAATAAGTGTGTACGTGTAACCCGTTTGATTATATATTGGTGTGTGGACTTGTCGTGTTTTTCCATCCCACCTTTGGAAAGCTTCTATTAACGGATGTCTGATGAAATTACACAGAAACAAACAGAATAATCATTATATACAGTGAGGTTCGGAATAAAACTTCTGATTTAGCCGTTGGAATGCTAAATCATGTTTGGTTCTGGGAGTTTATTTATTTATTTGTTAGGGTTTAACGGCACTTTAACAGCCAAGGTCATACCGTGTGGGTGACAGTTTTACGGGTGGAGGAAGCTGAGTACCCAGAGAAAACCACCGAGCAACGACGTGCAGCTGCCAGCTCCCCAACATCGGAACTCCACACTGCAGCACAGGTAGGGTTAGATTGGTTGAAGACAGGCACACCATCGACGTGCAGTACGCCTTAGTACAAGGCGTCATCGTGCCCCCATATCATATGGACAATCGGGGTTAAGTACCTTGCCCAAGGACCGAACGCGGGAGTCCGAATCGATCGCTTAGACGGTCACCCACCCAAGGTCTAGCCGGGCTTGACGTTGCTTAACTTCGGTGATCTGACGAGAACCGGTTACCGCAACGCCATCGCGCCCCCGTCGGAGTTTATTATGAATAACTGTCGGTATCTGCTTGTGGTGGCTATTTCCGTTCCTCTCATCTCGGTATATAGGAATGATAGGAATAGGATTACCGGGGGCGTGCTGCTTGAACTAAATTATAGTGGATAATTCTCTCTTTAACCCTTCACCCAACATAACGGCCAAAACGGCCAGCGATATTCACAAAAAATTCATTATTTTTCATTTTTTGTCTCAAAAACATAGGTTATGACCCCTCGTTAGAACGAGCTCGTCGAGCTCGTTCCAATGAGGGGTCATAACCTATGTTTTGGGGACAAAATTTTTTAAAATTAGTCATTTAAGAATTTTTTTTGCAAGTGTCGTCTGCTTTTCATGTTAGGTAAAGGGTTAACCATTCGACAATTTCTCGTAAAGTTTCTGTCGTACACATTTTAATGGCCAGCGAGAGCACGGGAAAGGGCTCAAACTAAAGAGTTGAACGAAATCCGGATTCTCCACCAATGTCTGCGTCAAATTTTCTGTACGTGTCTTATCTTTCTTCTCTTAATCCACCTAATCGTTACTTATTTCCATCTTTAATACCCCGACATACAAAAACTCTGCTTCAAGTCAGCGCATTATGCCCGATAAGGCTAATTTACCTGATTGCGTTCGTAGAAAACGGTAAAAGATTTCCATGTAAACCAACTTGTTACGCCTAATAACGTATCAAAGGGAAAACCTCTGACTTGGTCCATACTGGCGGAGATCGGCGTCATATCAGAGAATATATTAGAATTTACAAAAAATAACTTTTTAAGAATTTAAATATCTCCCGCCGTTTTTTTTTAAAGAGGCAAACATATACAGACACGGAGACAAACATACAGATGCTCCTAATAACTCAAACAAGAATTTGTGTCTACTAAAAGCCGATTTGTGCACTGGTTCACAACCAAGTGATATTAGACCCGTCCATCGCCCATCGGTGTAAATAATGAATAGGGTTGACGCAGTTGAGCAGTAAGTTAGGCCATAAATGTGGCGTAAACGATCGAGGCCGGATCTGGATAATCACCGTTCTGGATTTTATATCAAAGATGACTCCAATAACATACGATTAACCATTCCAATAGATAAATTGTCTCGACAAAAGATGGCTGAGTACGATCGACAGGCAGACAGTGTGTACAGGGTATTTTCACCCAGATGTCCAAATGGGGGTTATTTTCACCCAGTTGTCCAAAGAAGGGTCGCCACTCTAAACTATTTGTGCGTGAAACCGTACTGACACTAAAAGCTTTGAAGTATATGGGCGCCATAATTGAGCTACGCGAGCACTGTTCGAAGAGAGACACGTCAATACTCTGGAGTGACAGGGGCGAAGTGATCGCTGAAATTCAATAGCTGTTGATGGGGCTTGTTACATATCAGCGATATACAAATATTGTAAACACATTTAGTTTGACGAATGCAGATTGTCACAAAGAATAGAAGGGAGTTATTTTCTGCCCTGGAAGAAATATGAAGAGTTTTTTTCACTGTCTGGGTTTGGATATATAATCTCCATTTTCCAGCGGAGCAGACGGATTTCAAGTATGAGAATAAGAATTGCATTCGTCATTTGAATATCTCATTTATAATGCATGTACAGTTTGTCTGGAGACGCTGTCGAGTGTACCAGCAAGGTCGCATTTTCTCTGTTCATGATATCCGGCGTTCTTGAACTACAAATTCCAAATCCAGGGGCATCGCGACACCCCTGACTTATCTCGTCATAAAAATCGACTTTCAATAAACTTATCTCCCCTGAAATTAATAGACGGGCGAGGAAGGTCCAGTTAAAAAGGATGAAATTGTTGACATCAGTAGAAAATAAAGCGAAGTTTCCTTTTGTTACTTTTAATAAACGAAAAACAGCAGACAGCTCTCGGAGCTGTCTGTTGTTTTCGTTTATTAAAAGTTACAAAGGGAAACATGGCTTTTTAAGGGAAGCCAACTAGATGCAACTAAGTAAAGGTCCAATTTTGGATCTTTGTTTAGCAAATGTGTTCTTACAGAAATTTGCAAGTTTTTATTCTTCTCAGGAAAAATAAATTACCAAATCTCACCTCCTAGGCTTTTATATTAAAAGAATGGAAAGTGTTTGTATTATTTATTTATTGATGTTTAAGGTCACATATTTCTGCACAATGGGTAATCATGACCACGACAGCTTTACGGATGGAGGAAGCCGGAGTACCCGGAGAGAACCACCGAGCAACGGCGAACAACTGTCAGCTCCCCAACATACTTACTCCACACAAGCAGGGTTAGCATTGATTGAAGACAGGTGCACCATCGACGTGCAGTACGCCTTAGTACACAGCGTCACCGTGCCCCCACGTGGGCAATGGGAGGGGGGGGGGTGAAGTGTCTTGCCCAAGGTCACAACGCGGTTGTCGCAGGTGGGATTCGAACCGAGGACCTCTCGGCTTGCAGCCTGCACCTCTACCAACTGAGTCATCGCGCGCCCAAGTGTATGTATTACATGTCACGATGCTCACACTGTTGACATAATGAATAGAAAAAAAAGTTACAGAACATGGGTTTAAGCAGAGAATAATATTGAAACGTTCAAACTGACTGGCAAAAATTGTTAAAAAACATACAAATACGCCAACATTTCGAAATCACAATTTTTATATGAAATTCCCATACCCAAAGTGTTAAATTTCTTGACAACTTTAAAACATTAAGGGGAGCTAACTCTCATGTAAATGTCTTCCAATGACTAAAAATGTCAGCAATGAGGAGACCGATGCAGGGGCGGGGGGGGGGGGGGGGGCGAGGGGGGGGGCAACTGGGACTGTAATCAAGCATGCCTGGATGATGTAGTTTACAGATTAGTCAGTTGAGATTACATTTAAAAAAACTCAAGACTTCTTGGATTTGGAAATGTATTTTTGTTGATAAATAAAATAAACATGTAGTGGCCCTGACGCAACTTTGTAATTAAATAACACGTATAGTACGCCCGCCGTAGATTGGCCACTTTCCACGGGTGGGTAATATTACAACTGACGCAATAATATTAGATTCCAAACACTGTTTATAGAAATAATTATCAAAAATTTAATTAATGAAGCACCGGGTACAACCCGGTGCTTCATTAATTAAAATTTTGCTGATGAATAATCAGATGATGATTGTTATAAACTGGTAAACACATGCGTGGACATCAAATTGATCATGCTGGAGCCTCAAAAGCCAGAAGCGGGTACTACAGATCTCAATTTGTACGACTGACTGTGTGTGTTACATTCATTTATTTATAATAATAAATCTTAAATGGGTCTGCACTCACCAGAAGTGGTCACATTAATCTCCACAGCCCCAAATAAAAGCCATGACACTGGAAGTTGGGCTTTCAATTGGGCTTCTGACACCGTGTGTTTTAACTTTGGGTCTGAGTCCAACTGTACCAATTAGGATAACCCCAGCGAATGGACTCAGTGCCATTGAGCAATAATATTAAAAAAGACCCTCCCCAAGCATTCATCCAATCAACCAAAGCCACCCACCCACCCAGTACCCTTAGGATCCCCGCCCCTAAATATCATCTTGCGGAATACAGTACAGTGGTCGTGGACTGGTCGCAATCCACGCGTGGGCACGGATGTCCACGCATGCATTTACCAGGTGATAAAAATCCATCGGCAACAAAATTTTAATTCATGAAGCACAGGGTTGTACCCGGGTTGTACCCGGTGCTTCATTAATTAATTTTTTGATAATTATTTCTATGAGTTTTGTTTGAAATCTAATATTATTGCGTCCGTGTAAATATTGCACAAGGGTGGAAAGTGACCAGTCCACGGCGGCCGTACTGCAACGAAAGAAAATATCGTTTGTTACAATTACAGAAGGCTCGATGACAGAATAATTCAAAAGAAGACGCTTGGTAAAATCTTGAGAACATCTGAACGACTTTGGAAATTCCCGAATCAGTGCGACTCGAAACGAATCATCGTAACGATTTCGAATACTGTCGAAATTCGAAGTTTCGCAACGCCCTAAAACATGACACTTATTCACCTATTCTGGCTTTCAGCTAATAGGAAATTCCTACGGCGGCCTAGAACCGTCACACCGTAGTATATTTCCAGGGATTCCTAATCTGTTTTTACAGATTACTAATCTGTTTTTACAGATTAACTAATCTGTATTTACAGATTACTTAGTTAATCTGTAAAAACAGATTAGTAATCTGTAAAAACATATTAGTAATCTGTTTAAACAGATTAGTAATCTCTTTAAACAGATTAGGAATCCCTGGAAATGTACTATGGTGTGGCGGTTCTACGCAGACGTAAATTCCAGCATCAATTACGTTCGGTATAATTTCACTGTCGAAGAAAAAACGGAAGAGATTCTCCCATATGAGTCGACGTACTTGTGATTGCTTCGTCGCCTGGGTGCTCGAATGTCCTATGTCCCATAGGGGACATAGGACATTCTAGCACTCGAGCGACGTCTTGGAGTCGGGGATTTTGCAAGTTTTAGGTCAATATTCAGAAATAATTTGATACAGGGCCGAACCATGCGTGATCAACCTTGTGGTACATGGGCCCTCGGTGATGTTCAGAACACGTGCCCCCGAGGTCCTTGAGACGCCCCGCATTTTACTTTTGTTAGTATAAACTTCGAAAATCAATTTCCGCTTAAAAACTAAGTGGTATTTTTAGACGATGATTAATTAAAAATTTATTGGCATTTTATACAACCTCTTGCTGAGAAAAAAATAGTATCGGATTGTGAGTAAAGACCCACTTGTATTCTTTCGAGAAAATACCCGACGACACTCACGTAATGTCAATGATGGATATGACACTTTAAAACATTAGTTTCATTGAACGAGAACGTGTTCCAATATTCTCTAATATGAAATAATAATTTTGTACTGTGGCAGTTGAAAAAACATGTATCATCTATATAATCGCCGGAACATTTAATGTTTATTGGGTACGACTAGGAACGCATCTATCGACCGCATGGTCCCGTAAAACCGATTGTGAAGGCAGGTCGATTTAGCCCGCAAAATACGAGCTGACTGTTTCCTCATACTAGCAGATTATGTCTGGGAACACAATTAAGTAGATTGTGCCCACAAGCTTATCACAAGCCTGTGCACTGCAAAAAATATAGGTCCTCTTTAGAACCAAAACTGGTTCTAATCTTGTCCCTGAGATGGAACAAGTTCTGTTTAAACAGTATTTATTTCAAATCAAATAAATTTATAAAGATTAACATTAAATATTAACAGAATTAAAAACGTAAATTGAGGGAGTTCCAGTCGTAAGTTTAGAGCTTATACGAGGTTGTCTCAAATCATTTTTAAGCAAAGGAGATATGAACAGTTGGCATATCGAACCAGTTTTGGTTCTATACAAAACCAAAACTGGTTCGATATGCCAACTGTTCATATCTCCTTTGTTTCAAAATGTTTGGCGACTGCGATGAATAAGCTCCAAGTTTACTGCTGAATCTACTTCAGTTCATGTAATATTCTGTTAAAATTGAATGCTAATCTTGGTAAATTTATTTATTTTTATTATTATTTTCGTGGACAGGCATGTAGAACCTTTAGTGTTACAAACGTTCTAGGGTAATTGTTCACTAAAGAATAATATTATATCTCACATGACTTCCTTGCATTCTGATTCCCTGAAAGATGATACCCTATTCCGTGTAGTTTGCATCCACAGAACTGACCAAGCACTACACCCAGGCACTACACGTTTTCTATTTTTAGCACACTACTATATCAGTTTTCTTTTCATACCGAGCGAATAGAACTAATCAGGCTAAATTTAAATATCGATTCACAGAGGCACAACATCCACAAAACGACCCAGAAAGAAATCATTGTGAGAACTGTATCGCTTTTCCATTGTTGAAGTCACATTTTCCGAGGCGTTCATTTTATTCCTTGAGAAGATGATCCCTATCTCGTTTCGAAGAGAATGATCCATACCTGGGTACAACTTTCATGAGAACGCGTCCGGATATGAAAAATCATTTGTTTCGCTGCACATATTATTTAGCTATTCAATTGTATGTTTTGGACAGTAAACGAATAAATAATGGAATTCATTTGAATCTTCGGCGTTTGGCATCCCGTACTGACTCATTCGGTAATGTATATGTGTGACAAATGTGTGGAAATTATCAAACTGCGTTGTCAAATTTCGAAACTTGTAGCTTTCATTCGCGAGTTGCGCGATTCTAGAATACACAGTTCTGTTTGGGGGAAATGTTTTGTTTACCCTTGCCGACCGATTCAAAATTTGTCTTCTGCTCATATCAATAAGCCGTGTTTTGGAAGAAGAAAATGTTTTTTGAAAACTACATGGTATTTTTTTCTATATAACGCTGGTTGGTTGGGCTGCTACCTTGGTAATAGATTAACAAATTGGACAGATGTTTTTCTTGATGGGTGTTCGATATAATATAAGGATTAGTGCATTTCTTGTCGTTGGACTACGTCCATATAGTGCCCAGTGAGGTGGTGTAGTTCCCGCCGCGAAAAACCCCCCACTAAATTGGTTGCAAATTTAACTGCAATTAAAACTAGCAAATGCCGCAAACACGTAGTGATATCTAAACTTATTGAGTAAAGTACCGGAGAGATATTTAGAGGTTATTACTTGGTTAGTTTGGTATCGGTCGAGATATCGGGTAATTTATCGACCGATATCGACGTCTTATCAACCGAGCTCAATGATGGGTGATTCTGGGTAAGAAAATGATATCTAATAAATAATCTCTTATATCCACCGTGACAATAAATATCGAAAAATATTGTGTTCGGTCGAGTTATCGAAACCGCACTTACTTGTTAATTTGGCGAGAGATCAAATACAGATTATCAATTTCATAAAACAACGCAGATGATTTCAAAATTTATTATTTTAAATATAATTTTTTTAAAATTTTCAAAAAACCATATCATGTGACCCCTCTTTGGAACGAGCTCGACGAGCTCGTTCCAAAGATGAGTCACATATATGGTTTTGTTGAATTTTTTCGAAAAATAATATTTTTTAAGCTGCTGAATTTGCATATTACGCGGGCGGATGAGGGCGAGTCGTTGGGTAAAGGGTTAAACCCGTGTTGCATTAAAGCTGTGTAAAATTCATTGAACACTTCTGCGGTGGATATTTCTTTCAAAGCTTGAACTGACAGAGAGACAGCCAATGAGGAGCCAACAATATAAAACGTTTACAATTGTATTTTCTAGAATTGAACTTTTTACCTATTAATATAACTGACTAAAATCTATCATTAGCATTTTAAAAGATATGGCAATTTGCCAACTGACAAATTACGACATCTTTGATGATTCATTTCAACCCATTTAAAGTCATAACTAGAAAATAAAATTCTAGAAAATACAATTGTAACAGTATTGGCCCCTGATAATGTCTTTTCACACTAATATCTGCATTTGAATATGCCAACAAGAGCAAATGTTTTTACAAACAGTGGTCGCCGCAAAATAAAATATTCGACCATACTTGGTGTACCTTTTCACATATAACTTCATGTTCGCTAGTCGATAATCGATCCATATACCAATTGGATGCTGACTTTGCCAGCGAACAATGCTAATCGTTATATTTTGTGTGTCATTCTTGTATACACCTGCATTTAGACTTAGGCCGTGGACATACCACAAACGATTATGCACATTGAATGTTTTGGTGCTGAAATATTTTATAGTGCACGAAACATTCTTGATGGCGGGAAGAATGGACATGCTGTTGCAGTATTGTGATTACAAAGGCGGACAGAGATGTTCGACCGGATTGCGACTGGGTCGCGATCCGGTGGAAATTTTCTGTCCGCTTTTGTCCCCACAGCACTCCAGAATACTCTCACCAGTCCGTGGAAAAAATGGGAGAACATATTTTATTTATTTATTTATTTATTTATTTATTTATTTATTTATTTATTTATTTATTTGTGTTTAAAGTCACATGTTTTTGCACAAGGGCAAATTGTCACCGCAACATGGAGATAAAGTCAAGTTTAGTCAATCGGTAATACCGATATTGACAATTTTAGAGGACATCCACTCCAAGCATTGATGTCTGGGGCCTATTTTGCCAGTAAAACAGAGCTTATTTACCACGGTAAACAAGCACTGCTTTACTTCCCGCGGTTCCCATGGGGAAATATTTTATTTATGACATCTCGGCCACTTGGTGTAAATGTGTTGCGACAAGATCGCGCCAATCGAGAAAAACGACGTTTTGAGAATACAGTACTGTAATTTATCAACATGGAGTTTGTTCTATTCATTTATTTATACATTTATTTGGATTTAACATCGCATTCGACAGCCAGGGTCACCTCGTGTTGGACAGTTTTATGGGTGGATGAGCCGTAGTACCCGGAGAAGCAGCGGCGAGCAACTGTCAGACTCCCCAGTGCACTCCACACCACACAAACAGACTAAGCATTGCTTGAACATGAATGCACCATCGACGTGCAATACGCATCCATAGTACACAGCGTCACTGTACCCCTACATGGGCAATCAGGATTGAATGCCTTGCCCAGGAACACAACACGGTTACCCCTGGCGGGAGCGAAACGTCAAATTGTTTGAAGGCCAATACCGTAACCACTTGATCACCACGCTCCCTGTTTGTTCCATTTGTTACCAGTATGAGACCCACAATAATTGAAACAATACGAAATGAAAGCACTTTCGAGCCCATCCAGATTTCACTCTAAGAAACCACGTTAAATCATTTTTGTCACACTCTTCAGGGAAAGGGTAAATAACCCATAAATATTGTGATATGACGTCGGTAGAAATAATAATTTTAAAATTGAATGTTTATCTTTTCTTTTTTCCGGATTTTCGCAAATAAATCAATCAAACTAATGACGTTCATCCTCTGCTGAAGTCCGTTCATTAGTGTACCGCTTTTTTCTCCACTCTTGCCTGAAGAATTCTAATCCAGTGGTTTGACAGCAACGTTCTTTGTTAACACTTCTGTCTTCTATCTCATCAAAGTAGTGCTACTGTCAAGTTGTCCTCTGAGCTGATCGAGTGGCGTCTCCTCCTAAGGTTGGTAGGAAACTTTCGACGAATAGAATTTATTCATCAACACTTCGTTCCCTGGGCGCATCAGGGCGCCATCTGCAATGCTTTCGCATTGCACGTGGCACCTTGATGCACTCAAGGATTGACTTGTTTGTACAAATTTTCTGACGGGTGGGGGTGACTGTGGAGCCACTTCCGATGTCTGATCTGTTGATAGATTGCCAGTTTCTTTTCAATGGTTAAAACTTGTTCAATGATTGAAAGTTACAATTTCGTGGAGAACATGGGACTCGAACCTCTCCCATTCAGGATGGGAGGCATCGTCCCCCCCCCCCCCCCCCCTGTTCTTGTTCTGCCGAGAGAGTGGGGTCAGAGAATAGTCATTGTGAAAATAAAAATACCACTATCTCCACACTTGGACCCAATCCCTCAGCAATAAAAAAGGAGATTGCTAAAGAAATTTGTCCTCGTGTCGAATGGTAATAATGTTTGACATAGATTACGCAAAAAAAAACCACCAAAAAACAAAACGAATTGATTGTCATTTAACACCCTGCACAATGATGTCAAAATATCTCAATTTCAGGCATAAAAAATTTCCCATAATGCAACTAGAAATTTGACCAATTCAATCTCGTTTGACAGAGCTCATTGAGCTCTGTCAAACGAGATTGAATTGGTTAAATTTCTAGAAGCATTATGGGAAAAAACAGCTTCCTGAAATTTTGGTATTTTGACATCAGTGTGAAGGTGTTAAAACGAAATACTGCGTATAACGTAGCTTGGACAGACTGAAATTAATCTCTCTAAGTTGTCCATTCCCAACTCGTAAATTTTACACAAACAGTGTGAAAATTAGTATTTGAAACTATAGGTCTGCTTAAGTTTATATACGCATTATTGCCATCAATATTTCTGATTCATGTGATCTGGAAAAAACGAGACAGTGGAGTGTCATAATTTTGTGCCGACTTGGGTAATAAATTATTTAAGAATGGGAGGTGAGGGATTTAAGGTCTGAAAACTTCACGGATACAAGAATGAATGAAATGCGTCAACCATTTACAAACGATACATATATAGCCAATTTAAATTCAGCAGAACCCTATTAAGGTGATATATAAGTAAGGGAAATTTGTTTACTTTGAAATTCCCACCTCTGATATTCCATAAATTCAAATTAAATATAAACAAATTATACATAAATTATACATCAAAATGGAGGTTGTTGACAGCAGGCACCAATGGTTTCTGGAAGTCTGCTACGGTATTCGTGCCACAACTGATAATAAAATAATATTCCAGGCGAACAACTCGTCGTCAAATGGGCTTCAGAATCCAAGAATAAAGCTAGGGTATCCACATTACACAAAACGTAGCGACAGAGTTGCGTGGGGGTAAATTCCAAAACTCCCAGCTCTGTTTTCGTTGTCTGTTTGTTTATATTTTCCGGTCAAGGTCATCGGGCCGAAAAAGCATCGATATACAAATCAAATAATGAGAAGGATCGTCTTAATGTTATTTATTTATTTATTTATTTATTTATTTATTTATTTATTTATTTATTTATTGGTGTTTAACCCTTTAACCAACGCAAACGATATCAAAATTTATTATTTTAAATATCACTTTTTAAAATTTTTCAAAAAATTTCAACAAAAACCATATTATGTGACTCCGCGTTGGAACGGCTCGACGACCTCGTTCCAACGAGGGATCACATGATATGATTTTGTTGAATTTTTTTTAAAAATAATATTTTTTCAACTGCTGAATTTGCATATTACGCGGGCGGAAACGGGCGATTCGTTGGGTAAAGGGTTAAGGTCACATACTTATGCACAATCGCTAATCATGACCGCATCAGTTTTACGGGTGGAGGAAGCTGGAGTACCCGGAGAGAACCACCGAGCAACGACGAGCAGCTGCCAGCTCCCCATCATCGTAACTCCACAAAGCAGAACGGGCAGGGTTAGATTGGTTGAAGACATGCGCACCACCGACGTGCAGTACGCCTTAGTACACAGCGTCATAGTGCCCCTTGTGGACAATCGGGGTTAAGTGCCTTGCCCAAGGACACAACGCGGGAGTCCGAATCGATCGCTCAGACGGTCACCCATCCGAGGACTAACGGGGCTCGACGTTGCTTAACTTCGGTGATCTGACAAGAACCGGTTTCCGCAACGCTACCGCGCCCCCGATCGTCTTAATGCTACACACTCTTATTATATGGAGACTGCACACTTGCAATATTACTATCAAGGTATCATGACACCTGTTTGAATTTCGGAGAATTACGCGATTGTTTTTCGATGAAACCTCGTGGTATCGCGTGTCCGTCGGCCACGGGGTCCATCTTCAATACAAAAAAGCAGACAGTGTTGTCCTTTCTTCAAATGCAGTCCTGTCGATGCATCCTAAAGTGTTTTGAATGCCTAGCGTTGTTCTTGGATATCTGGAGGACATTTGGCCACGAATTGGAAATATTACTTTATTATCAGTTCTGGTACGAATACGATAGCAGACTCCCGGAAACCATTGGTGTTTGCTGTCAACTCTGTGAGTTGAATGCATATTTTTTTCGTGTTCTATTCATCACAACCTTCATTTTCATGTATAATTTGTGCATATTTAATTTGAATGTATGGAATATCAGGGGTGGAAAGTTCAAAGGAAACAAATTTCCCTTACTAAAATAGCACCTCAATTGAACAGCCGCTTTGCCAGAGAGAAATGGAAAATAACAGGACTATAAAATTTACAGGAAATTAAGTCATTTTCGTATACTTTCGTTATAAACTGAGCACTCATTCTATTATAATTACATTGTTAATGTAGTTATACGTTTTGGGTTCAAATACTCAATTCCCATTGGTCAGCTGGATGAAAACGTCATGACCAAATGTAATTCATTTTCCAATGAATACATTTGGTCGAACTTCGACCCGCATTTACGGTAGAGCGCAGTTGACAGAATGTATTCTGGTGGTGTTTGGGTGGGTTTATAACTTTTAGCACCTCTCGCAATGATTATAGTTTACTGATATGTTAAATAAATTGTTTTGAACATTCCAAGTTTCGTTGCGAAAGACGGCCATTTGACAAATTTGGGTCAATGCCGAAAACCGGCGTTCAACTCAGAGTTGTGCGCTTTGTCTTTTGTGTGAGGGTGGTGTTTCGCCTCGTTCGTTCGTACATGTTTTATTTCGTCTTTCTGGTTTGTTGTTTGGTAAAAGGTAGTTTAAACAATTACGGAATGTAATTATAAGAATTGAATGCAAGTTTTATAATCTTTATTGGAGTATAAACGTGTGGGAATGGGTACAAATTGTATGAATCCCGAAGGGATTCATACATATTTGTACCCATTCCCACACGTTCATACTCCAATAAAGATTATAAAAATTGCATTCAATTCTTAAATATCTTGTTTGACAGAGCTCATTGATATAATAGATTAGATACCAATTTGGATGTAATGAGGTCACAAAATATCTATAGATATGGCAAATTCAGTGGGTATCAGTCAGATTACAAGATTTTGTATTCAATAACGGGAGTTCACTCTGTAACCGACATGCGATTAAAGGGTCAGGTTTGTACTGAATGTATGGAAATTGGTTTGGTGTTTGTAAGTTATACACAATTAACAGGGTTATTCAATTAAAGATATACAATTAAGTGGGCACCAGTTTTTAACAGGCCAAATTTATACTGAATGTATGGTAAATGGTTTGGTGTTTGTTAGCAGAGGTTGTTCAGTTAAAAATTATACAATTAACTGGAAACCACAGTATAACGAATGACGAGGCGAGTCCGTTCCAATGGGGGCGTGGGGAGGGGTCGCAGGCTTTGTTTGAATGCAATATGTCAGCACTTTTAATCATTTTGGAAATAAATTAGTGTAAATGTCCACCAGCCATGTTGGCAAAGGAGCTAACCAGTGGCGTGGAGAAAGGGAGAGAGGGCAGTGGCGTGGATAAAGGGAGGGGGGCAGACAGGGCTTGGTGGTATTATGCTTTGTCACACCAGAGTCTAGGACACGCACATAGTATTCCTCTTCATTCAATCATATCACTCCTCCTGGAATATTTCCCTCACACCACTCCTCCTGTAATGTTTCCTTCTCGTGGGTCAGTACTGGCCAACCATTTTTACAATGTTTACCGTCCAGACCATAGAGATCGGATATCCGATTTCTATGGTCCAGACTGTGACTTCCCGAAGCTGCTCACGGAAATGCCCGAAGTTGAACTGCTGCTGTCATTTAACTGCCAAACGTCTTTCGGTTCACTTCCGCATTCGTTAAAATAGATGGCAATGGGAGGAAGTTTGCTCCAGTTGCATCGACAGATTCTTTTGTACACGAAAGCACTCTGATAATTTTGGGGTTTTATTTTGGCGCTGCGAGTCAAAGAAAATGATTATCTGAAGGTTATTTCTGAACGCGACAGGGTGGAGGTCAAGCCTGAAAATAAGCAATCTGTCATTTGCAGAATGAGGTCCCCAGAGGGTGAATGTGTTGAGGCTATTCCATACAATAGGCCAATCTATCCTCTTTCTGCTTAGGTTTGAGACCTTGATTCGGATTGAGGTTCATAGAGGGTAAATTTAGTGATGCTACCCTGCTGTGCAGGGTAGCATCACCAAATTCACCCTCTAGGGACCTCATTTTGCAGATGACAGTCTGCTTTTCTGGCTTGGTGGAGGTGATTTATGACTTTGAATGTCAACCCCGCTATTGCATGATACCAGAAAACCAGTTGTGGTATTAATCAGGATTTTATTTCTGGTATATAATATAACGAAGCATGTAAATTAAAAAAAAACGATGAACAAGAAATTTTTTTTTTTTTTTCAAAATAACAAATTAAGTTGAGTAGGATGATAGATTCCATACAGAATAGGACGGGTCATCCTATTCTGTTTCGAATTTATCAACCAACAGTACGGCAGCCATCGACTGATCACTACCCACCGGTGGGCTATATTTCCATGGACGCAATAATAATAGTATAACCCGGCGCATCATTAACTGAAATTTTGATTCTGATGATATTAATTACCCGGTAAATTTATTTTGCATGAATCAAGTACTTATGACTCAATAAAACCACATATCAAATTTGGTTCAAATCGGACCATCGGTTCAGAAAATAGAAATTTCGAGCGGCGCCAACAATCTTGCCCCTCCCATTACAAAGGCAAGTACTGATCCACGAACTTCGTTTGAACAAACTTGATTCTAAACCTCAAAAGGAAGCTCCATACCAAATATCAAGTCATTATACGCACTGGTTCATGAGAAGATTTTGTAAGAATTTTTGGTGGATTTTCCCCCACCCCCTCCCTATGAGGCTGGGCAAGTCGATTTGAAAAAAATGCGATGTCAGAACAAGCAATCATCTCAAATATAACTAAAATTGGTACAGCAGTTTATGAGAGGCAGGTGCAAACACCATATTCGCGAGCGGCGGACACCGACGACGGACGGTGAGTGATCATTATAGCCCATCCTTTAGTCAGGTGAGCTAAAACCCCCCACGGTAAAAACCCTACGGAAAAAACGCACGTGCATGGGAAAAACCTAGGAATAATTGCAAGGATATAGAAAAATAAAACCCCAATTTTGTTTATTGTTAACCCAAAAGATATTTTCACATAATTATTATTTAGTTCCAATTTCCATTCCAATTCCAACTCAAAACTAATCTTTGTTATTTAGTTTTTTATTATCAACTTAACTGCTAATTATCCAATCCAACTTAAGTTGGGAAACCCATATTGATGATATCTGTAAAAAAGCTTGTGCAAGACTTTCTCAGTTGAGAAAATTGAAGCACATTTTTAACCGACAGATCCTGGGAAAGATGTAGAATGCTTTCGTACTACCAATATTAGAGTATGGTAGTCCTGTTTGGTGCGGTGCTCCGCAACATTTAATGAAGCGCCTTGAGGATATACACTGCGATGCTGCACGAATCGTTTCGGGCCTGACACGATCAGTATCACGCGATCGCCTCTTGTTAGAAGTTGGGTGGAATAATCTAGAAACAAGAAGACACGTTCAAAAGATGGGTATCTTTTACAAAATCATACACAACGATGCGCCAGAATTTCTCTATGAACTTCTTCCACCACAGGTTTGTGACACACGCTAAAAACTAAAGTCTTAAAAACTACACTTGCAGTGCTGTATTTAACACTTACTAAGTGCTGAACTAGCACTTTGTTCAAGTGTAGATATCCCAGAACTTGACAGGTGTTACAATAATACCACTTGACAAGTGTAATGTCGCGACACTTAAAAGGACACAGCGCAGATGACGCGGATCAGGCTCGAGAGTTCGAGCCTGATCCGCGTCATCTGCGTTGTGTCCTTTTAATTATGTACCCACCAAGCGCAAATCAAATTATGGGCGATTCTGGAAGAACAACCAATGCTAGACTCATGGGAAGTGCCATCCATTCAAGTTTCAGATGTCTGACGATTGTAATGTCTACGTGCTTAAAGCATTGGACTTTGAGTGTTAAAATCAATCCCTAAGAGTTAGAATGGGTTTAACACCTTGAAAGTGTCAGTTTTAACACTTTAGTTTTTAGAGTGCACATCGTCTTATAACCTCCGCAATTCGTCAAATTTTATGCCTTACAGCATGCGAACTGAGCTATTTAAACGATCATTCTTTCCGTCTTGCACGGAAACGTGGTACAATTTATCCCAATCAGTGCGAAATTGCTCATCGCTTACGGAATTCAAAAAACTCATATCGCTCCCCGTATGCAGACCACCTGTATATTTCTCGCATGGTTTTAGAAAACACAATATCATTCACAGTAGAATTAGAACCGGTTGTAGCGATCTGAAAAGTGATAAATTCCTCAATTACATCTCTGAATGTCCATATTGTCCACATTGTATAACTGTTGTTGAGGACACAGAACATTATTTCCTTGTCTGTCCATCTTATTCAAACGCTCGTAACGCTCTCATTGATAATTTATCAAATCTTAATATTACTCTGAATTCGGTGGATAATCTACTGTACGGTGATCCGGTATTAGAAACCAAAACTAACACTTTAATTTTTAAATTTGTGCAACAATTTATTTGTAGCACTGGGAGGTTCGACAACGAGTTTCCCATCTAGTAATATTTGTAAAACAATGCTGGCTCAAGGTATTCACTTCAATATAGAATACGCATGGAGGGGTTACGGAATGGACGCGTCATCGGGGTGATGTTGAGCCAGCGCATCGGTCACGATGATAGTCACGGTTGCGCTGCTTGTCGCCTGAGTCGCTGACGCGGCGTTTTCCCTACCTTTTGTGTAAATCAGCATGGATCTGAGACACGTCCCTAAGCTGTAGTACAGAAGAAGAAATGATGATGATTATTATCATTATCATTATTATTATTATTATTATTATTATTATTATTATTATTATTATTTTAACACATCCTTGGAATCCTTGGAATCATATTATTATTATTATTATTATTATTACTATTATTATTATGATTATTATATTATTATTATTATTATTATTATTATTATTATTATTATTATTATTATTATTATTATTATTATTATTATTTTAACACATCCTAATCAGAACAGCGCCCAAGCGGCCTTTGGCTTTGAATATTAATTGATTCAAATCGAGAGAGATACAGAATGCAAAAGGGACATCAACAGATTTTCTTTCTTTTTTTCTTCCTTTTTTCTGTCTCTGTTTAGTGCTACATATTCATATTTATTTATACACATACGCACATATATATATAAACCCATTCAAATAGTTTATTTTACATTTATGAATTTCAAAACTTGTTTGTTTCGCCATTGTAACATTTTCTGTATTCATGTTATGGGAGCGGAGGTTTCTATTAAGTGGAAAGCACTTGTCCTCCTATCCCTTTTTGCTCAATAATTATGGCAAATAAAACTATGTTTAAAAAAAAAAAAAAAAAACTGCTATAAGGTTAACCAGTCCTGCAATACTTTGGTTTTATTACACAGCAAATTTTGTTGATTTTTTTAATTTTTTAATTTTCAAATTAACAGAAATATGATTAACAAGTCCTTGGAACGTATGAACAGGAAACTCAGTTGAGATGGTCTCTTGAGCTCCATCAAACTAGATATCAAACCTTGAGTAAATCAAGGCGCCATCTGCAATGCTAAGGCATTGCAGATGGCGCGTTGAAGTACTCAAAGGACGATATAGTTATTTTAATTTATAACAGAGCAAAAAAAAGAGATTTGTTCAAAGACGAATGTTGTTTTCCATCACTTGTGTGTAAATTAAACAAATCTGCTAATTGAAAAATGTTCCTTCTCAACAAGATCAACGGTGACAGCCCAGCCACGAAATGGACCAGAATTGTGGCCAAATGTCCTATAATACTGGAATGAAAAAGTTTTGTGTTGAACTTGTTCAGGATGAAAAAGGTTTTTCCATTCCTGTAACAATGACCTTTGACACGCAAGCATGGTGTTCTGTGCATTGGTCTTTTTACTTTTGTATGAAGTTTTATGGAAATCCACTCAAGCAGGCTTGGCAATTTCAGGAGAGCGATTTTTTAGCTCTCCTTACTGCCCTCCTGAAAGAATTAAGGAGAGCGAAAAATTGCCCTCCTAAATATTTTGGTCTGGAATGATTGAGATTACATGTATTATGCTCACATTAAATTTTTGTTGTAAAGCAAAAATGTAATTTAACTTCGAAGTCACATAACATCACGTAATTTCATTTTGAAAGTGGTTTAGTGGCAAAAGGTAATGGCTGCAACCATACCCAAACACAGTTGCAATCATTTGAAGCAAAATGGGTCACAGCAATATTTTTTTTCTGTCAGTTTCAAGTTCAACAACTGACATCACAGTTTGAGGGGTAAGTATTCAAGGAATATTGACACTATAATATACTACCATTACTACTATCCTGTCACTTGAAGCACTTGCACCAGGATGTGACTGTAGATTCAAGCAGACCTGTTGTCCAAGAAAGTCATATGCCTACCACTACCACCTTCAACCCCCCTTGGGGGTTGAAGGTGGTAGTGGTAGGCATATGACTTTCTTGGACAACAGGTCTGGGTACACACACAGGTCTTGTCAAGTGTGTGTTCGGTTGTTGAGTGAGACATCTAGATGTCTAAGTGATTTCGCTTTACCTTAGTAAAGTTAATAAAATCACTGATGTTTTCTGTTGGTTTCAGTTTCAATGAGTTCGTTCAACTGGATTATTAAAATGCTGTGTAAAGCTAATTGCTCTCCTAAGCTGATTGAGGAGAGCGATTTTTTGCCCTCCTGCATTTTTCAGAATGCCAGGCCTGCTCAAGCATCATAGAAGTATGTATGGCTCGGCTCGGACAAATACAGTCTCTGAGAGAATTAAGTTTTCACATTTCTGTGACTTTGCCCTTTGTCACTCGGCATGATGTTGATGTGCAACAGACCTTCCATTAGTCTTTACTATTGTTTAAAGTGTCATAGAAATCTACCAACGCATTATAGAGTTATGGCTCCGAATGGACAAATAAAGTCAGACGGGCGGACGGACGGACAATTTGGATTTAAGATGCCTCCCTGTCGGGTGCAAAAAATTCACACATTCCATTATTACGACCCTGCTATCCATCAAAGGCAAATCAACCGGACAAAATAACTGGCATATTATGAGGTTGGATTCTGGTTATTGCAAACTTCAAACGTCAGATTTCGTTGTGTCACGCTCAAGGTAGCTGACGAGATTTATCGATAGATTTGTTTAAAAGTTGATTAATCGATACTGACGTTCCATATATCGCATGATCAGGCCCATCATAAAATGAGAAAGAAACGTTTGTCTGTAACGTAGGATTATGAAACAATACATATATTCATATGGAATTCTGGCATGCGATTTTGACATCCACAGATATCTAAAATCAATGCCATCGTAAGTTAAACATGCACGAAATTGCTTCAAAATAATGAGTTTTGTAATAATAATAAGAGCGTTTTGTTGATATTGGTGATGAGTGCTTCAAACAGTATTTCAGACAGCCGTTTTCTTCATCAATAGACGTTTATATAATAAGGATAACACAACTGTAATATTTTCTCTCAGATAAGTCTAACCCAATTTCTCAAAATTACGTTAAGTTGGCGAAAGATAGCGCCAAAACCCCAGACGTTGTCATAAAAATATAATTCAGACGTATTCAACCTTTTCGGGCCCAGTGTTAATCCGCCGAGTCCAAATGCAGCATTTTTCAGTCACTTCAACCCTTTGAATCTGAGAGGCAGCTTTCCGCCCCGGGAACATGATATGTCATTATTTCATCCACTCTTTTGGCGCGGAATAATCTGAGAAACAGAATTCCTAGTGTATAATATTCATCAGGAATTTTACAAAAAGTATAGGTTGTTAGACTAAAACGTTATTATTTTAAAAGATGTTCTAATGATCTTATTGACAGTTTTTCAAATGTTTTTCTGTATATATATAAATGGCACCTTTATACTTTCAAGGGACGATATCGTTGTTCATGGATAGGACATAAATGGAGCATGAAACATAGGAATACGTATGTTTGTTCAACCCTTTCCCAACGAATCGGTTGCATCCCCCCGCGGAATATGCAACTTCAGCAATTGAAAAAATATTATTTTTCAAAAAAATTCAACAAAACCATATCATGTGACCCCTCGTTGGAACGAGCTCGTCGAGCTCGTTCCAACGAGGGGTCACATGGTATGGTTTTGTTGAAGTTTTAGGAAGAATTTGAAAAAATGATATTTAAAATAATCAATGAAATTTTTATATCGTCTGCGTTGGGTAAAGGGTTAAAAGCACTTGGAAATGTACATACACTGTTGGCTAAAATAACTACTGCAGTACCTTTCGCGGTCTGCCGTCTGTGGACTTTAGTCGCCTGACGCGCCAAAAGAATTAAATAGAATGTCGGCTAAGTGAATGTGTGGGGAAGACCAATCAATATTTTCAACGGGCAGCCCCCAGACATTTTCCCCTAGGACATTTTCCCCTAAAAAAAGTGTCACCTAGGACATTTTCCCCTAATTTCAAATGAGAGGGTGGACATTTTCCCCTAGTTAGGAAGAAAAGAGAAGACATTTTCCCCAAACTAAAAAAAATTTAATTTCAAGATTTTGTTACAAGCCGGAAAAAGAAAGAAGAATTTGTTCCATTTAATGTCACACTATTTTCAAAGTACTTCATAAAAATAAAATAGGTTGAATTATTATGGGTTTGTATGGGTTTTGTGAATTATATTACGGACTTGCACCAAGGGTGTTCTCATCTAAGTCGTCTTGTAAATTTATTCTTAGCTGTATTATCGTTGTTTGATTTATCATAATTTTATTTGTGCTACTTGGGTTTAGTGCCAATTGGTTGGGCAACAAGTACTTGCAACAAAGTGAAGAAACACAGAGGGATGGGAGAAACAGAGAAGGTGGGGCACAATGATAATATATGGATGCAACTCGTAATATAATTTTATGGGTTTGTACCAAGGGTGTTCTCATCTAAGTCGTCTTGTAAATTTATTCTTATCTGTATTAACGTTGTTTGATTTATCATAGTTTTATTTGTGCTACTTGCTACATGTATATTATTATCTTGTGCTAGCTATTTTAAAAAAGAATAAACTATTACATTAAACCTCAATTACATTTTTATTTTTATTCTTCCAATTTTTTTTCTATTTTATTCCATGAGAAATTAAAAAAAAATCTATGAGAACATGTCCTGGGTGAAAAATCTAGGAGTAACCAGTCTAGGGGAAAATGTCCGGGGATAAATAATTAGGGGAAAATGTCCTAGTGGAAAATGCCCAAGGGGATAATGTCCTAGTGGGAAATGTCCTAGGGGAAAATGTCCCAGGGGAAAATGTCCTGGACCCAAAACTTACACCTATCTATATTCTTGAACAACCCTCTACCAAACATAACGGCAAAAAACAGCCAGCGCTTTTCACAATAATCACCATTCACTTTTCATTGTTTGTCTTAAAAATCATAGCTTGTGACCCCCTCATTGAGCTCGTTCCAATGAGGGGGTCATAAGCTATATGTCTGACGCAAAAAATAAAAAAATAGTTATTCAAGAATTTTGTTTGTACATGTCGCCCCCCTTTCGTGTTGGGTAAAGGGTTAACTGAAAATTATCATCTTTACTTCAAAAACGTATCGAATGACCTCTATGACCTTTAACTGGAACGGACTGGGGTCGTAAGCTTTGTTTTGGAAGCCAACAATTAAAAAATTAATAAAATGAAAATAGCGATTTCAGGAGCCGCTGAACGACTTTGGATGTGTGAGGATGAAATGTAAGCGGGGGTTTCAAGCACCCTCTCCCTGTAAGCAATAATTGTGACCTGAGCGGCTTTATGGCGTTAGTGGTCTACCATCACCGCCCGATGTCGATAGTCCACCAATGCCTAAATTCATTTACTGGTGTTTAAGGTCACATATTTCTGCACAATAGCAAATCGTGACCGCAACATGGATATATAGTCAAGTTCAGCCAATTATTTATTCTCCAAGTTGCCCATTTTAGAAGATTTCTAACCCAGGTATTGGTTACCAGGTCCTATTTTACCCGTAAAAGAGAGTTTCTTTACAACAGTAAGCAAGCACTGCTTCACTTCCCGAGGTTCCCACGTGGAACAAAACCACTGCACAAAATCGCCCAGTTCTCACAATAGGCCCACATTGTGTGTTCCGACATGCCACATTGGATAATCGCCAACTTTAATAATAATAATAATAATAATAATAATAATAATAATAATAATAATAATAATAATAATAATAATAATATTAATAATATAATTCCATAATATCAAATTTATTCGAGGTTTAATAAAAAGAAAATACACCCCTTCTATTTTTGGTGTACTGCAAATGAAAACAATACTCCACGTGTGTGTGGAAAATGTAAGTAGCCGAACACGAAATTTAATAAGCGGTTGTATTCTCAATGGTAGATGATTTATTCTGGAAGTATATTTGGTCACCCAGTAGCTCAAGCTTTCGAGCTCCCAGTCAAATTCTGTGAAGAATTCAACGCTGTTACGACCTGGAATCAGTCTAGCCCTCAAATAGTCCATCACCTGTGTTTAAATTCAATCGCTTGGAATATTCCAGTTGGTCGGAAAAGCGAACCTAGGGTTCGCTTTTCCTACCAACTGAAATATTTCACCCCACTGAATCTATAAATTATCATAAACTTTCATTTTCTTTGAATCAAAGCAAGAACTGTTTTTCAATCGAGACTTGATTAGATCAAATCTTGCATAACTTTACCAATACCATCAGACATGTTTGTTTATTAAATAATTATGAATAAAAACTCGCCACAGCTGTAGTTTTCTTCTTACCCTGTAGTTACACTAACTGTTGTAATATCGTGATTATTTGTAGAGTGAATTAAATAGTTATTGATTGGAATACCTATAACTAGAATAAGAAAGAATATCTGAATATATTTTCGAGTAAAGGGATATCGTATTATTTGCGCGCACACTCCACGAAAAGTGGGTAAACAAATTGCCCACAACAGAATCTAATTCCTAACAGTAGTGGGCGAAGAGCTTGCCATTATCTATAGGAACGTCCACTGAAATGCACGCTGGTGTAATCTGTCAAATATCAAACGATTCTTGTTGGGATAAGACTGTCATGATTAATCGATTAATCGATTGTTGATCGGTCACGGCGAAATCGATTAGTATTTTTCGTTGTCGAATAATCTGTAAATTGTATCCCGTTTCAGACGTTTAATAATTAAAAGAAAATTTGATGAAAAAAAACTATTGTTTCTAATGGTAAAGAGCTTAGAACATGGATGTTAAACCCCCAAGAAGCCGTTGGAAGCATTTGTCATTCAGGTACATTCATCAAAGCTTTGATGTTCTGAACTTTTGAACCGTCAGTGTAATAATCAAGACCGATCGGCAGTTGCGAAGTTCGCAACTGCCGAGCGGTCTGGATTATTACACTGACGGTTCAAAAGTTCAGAACATCAAAGCTTTGAATGTACCTAAAAGAGGATCGTCTTCGTTGTTTACCGGAGGTAGGTCAACTGACTTGAACTTTATTTTTTATCGACTTCAGAGAGAGGGAAAGGGGGGTCATCTGGGTACGATTAATCGATTATTATGGATTATTTGCGACGATTAATCGATTCCTAAATTAAAAAATCGTGACAGCCCTAGTTGGGGAAAGCAAAACTTTTAAAGTAAGCAGCTATAATCGTGCTATGTAGTGTGACAACATACATTGTACATACAGTCCATAAAGACAGTCATTTTGCAACGATAATTTGTAAGATGAACGGCTCAAGTTAGACGGGTATCTTCCCAAAAAGTTCAAACCGTTGATTCGATACACTTGAGAAAATTAATTCATCAATACAACATGGACTTCAAATTATAGAGTCGTAAATATACTGACGTCAGTTTGGAAAAACCCCTTTGACCGAAAAAGTAAGTCTTTTCAGATATCTGTCTGACCATCAACATGCCCGACGGGTCTAATGTGCCCACACCTTTGTGTCTCTGAAAGCTGCTCAGATACGGAGTCTAGAATTCTCCATGGCCAATAAAATGTTTCCCTTGATGCGATTCTCTATAACATTACCTCCCCTTAATTTGGTAAAGCTGTTCAGGCATTTAACACTGTGAGAGATGGGAACTTCATATAAAAACTTATTTTTTTTAATATTCGTGTATTTTTATCATCGATGTGCGCATCATTTCACAAACTACAGTTCTTTACCTGTGGCGTAGTATAAGCAAATAAAAGCTATCTTGTTACACTTTTTTCCAACTCAATTTGAACATTGGACTATTGTTCCTAGTAGAAACCCATTTAAAAAATAGAAAACTGCCTTTTCAGCCCCTTTTGGTGATCTATAACTTTTTTATATATATTCATTGTATCAACAGTGTGCGCATCGTTGCATAAAATACAGACACTGTTCTTTTTAATAATTTAAAAGTCTGTCAGGTGTGGTTTTCCAATTTGTTTCCTCTGATGAATTAAAACTTCCAAATTGCTATGAAAACACATTCTCGGACTCTGCAGTGACGCAGAGATGGATGAGAAATTACACAGTAATTGCTTTAATTGGTGTCGCAATTTCACACCTCATTGTCATTCAGTCGACGAACATCAAGTCTCAGAAATTTCACACCCCACCACCCACATTCACTGCCTTCTTAATTGGATTTCGTCTCGTAAGTTCAGTAATCTCAAGGGAGATAATTTTTACGTAAGATATTATTTTGATCAATATTGTTGGGTATGGTAATTAGTTGCGACATTCGGAACGTGGCTTACAATTTTCGTCATTGGAAGAGATTTCTATGACAATTAGCTCCCCTTAATTTTTTTTAAGTCGTCATTAATTTAACGCTTATGGTATGGGCAAACAATGAAATTTCTTAATGTTAGCGAAGTTGTGTCATGGATGTCATTTCACAAACGTCAGACATTTTCCCATACAATAGAATAAACATACAGATGCTGGCCTTTTACAATTTTTCTCCCAATCAGATTGAATGTTTCACTATTATTCTTTGTTTAAACCCATTTCAGCACAGCAAAAACTGCGTTACATCATCTTTTAATGTTCTGTAACTTTTTTTCTGTTCATTATATGAACAGTGTGTGCATCGTGGCATATAATACAGACACTGTCCTTTTCGTTAATGTAAAAGTTGGGGGGGGGGGGGTGGAGGGGGTGCGGTCTGGGGTGCAAATATTTTTTTAACGAAGAGCCAAAACGGGCGTTACTTAGTTGTTTCTAATTAGCTTGCCATAAAAAGCGAAGTTTCCTTTTGTAACTTTTAATAAACGAAAACAACAGACAGCTCCAAGAGCTGTCTGTTGTTTTCGTTTGTTGAAAGTGACAAAAGGAAACTTCGCTTTATTTTACACAGATGTCATAGGTGTTTCCTCTACAATCACATGCTCATCCGTCTGATAATTTCAGGGGAAATAACTTTATTGAAAGTCGATTTTCATGATGCCATAAGTCAAGGATGATGGCGTGGTACAAGTCATGCCAGACTGCGATGGCATTTGTCACAGCACTGCCGATTGCCTAATCTAATTTCTCAGGATAGTCCGACTTGCCAGGAGCGCGGTGTCTCTGTGGTTAGATCACTGGACTTTAAATCGAAACGTCGACGGTTCGATCCTGACCAGTTATAACTGAGTTGTGTCCTTTGTCAAGGCACTTAATCCCGATTACCCACGTGGGAGCACGGTGGCTCGGTGCACTAATGCGCACTGTACTTCGATAGTGCACTTGGCTTCAATCGATGCTAATTCTGCGTGTGTAGACTTAGTAAGTTGGAGAGTGTGACAGTTGCCCGCCGCTGCTCGACGGTTCTCTTCCGGGTACTCCGGATTCCTGTACTCGTAAAACTGTTCGAAATGATTTGCCCATGTCTGTTGAAAGTGTCATGAAACTCAGTTTATTTATTAGTGTTTAAAATCACTTTCAATATACTTGAATATATCACCTGAAACGTCGTTAATTTCGACGTAACAACCCATGTCTTATTTCCTGATTATCAACTAGTATCTAATCGGGGTGTCTTCCCACTAGACCAATTCCCTGTAGACCAATTCCCTTTAGGCCAATTCCCAAAAGACCAGTTCCCCTTAGACCAACTACATACTGCTATTGATTAAGGCTTGATTAAGGATAATTAAGAAAACATATAAGCACTTTATTTGATAAAAAAAAATAATAAAAAGAATCACAGCCTTTGAAAGTGCGTGATTACTATAACAATTGTTATGAAAAGAACATAAGCCAGAAAATAAGCAGACTATCATCTGAAAAATGAGGTCCCCAGAGGGTGAATTTGGTGATGCTACCCTGCACAGCAGGGTAGCATCACTAAATTTACCCTCTGTGCACCTCAATCTGAATGAAGGTCTCAAACCTAAACAGAAAAAGGTACCCAGAGGATAAACTGTCCCACTGTATGGGATAGCATCAGGAAATTCACCCTCTGGTGACCTCATTCTGCAAATGACAGACTGATTATTTTCAGGCTTGAATATCAGTACCATTAATTATATTTATAAATATTCATAAATATATCAAATTATTGATATAGAATTATTTTAAAAGTGGAACACATCAGTTGGTCTAAGGGGAATTGGTCTAAAGGGAATTGGTCTAGTGGGAATGAACCCTAATCGGCGCGTGGTTCCATAGCAGCAGCAGCAGCAGCATTGTATTCTTGTGCGTAAATCACATGACGTCAATTACGACAACAGGTGGAAGTAAAGCGCATTCATGACGTCATGATGTGAAGCGTCTGAGCCAACGAACTGATTGTCGGTTGTCTTGGGAGAATTTAGCGACAATGAATTAAATAAAAACTGTAAAAAACATTCGAAAATCCATGTGATATACAGAATCAACCTACGGATGGAGTCAAGTTTAAGCAATCGCTTATACCTTTGCTGCGTGAAACCCCAATAAACAAACAAACAGTTCGACTCACATATCACCATAGCGGCAATTTGAATTACTATGCGGAGGTTAACGAAGACGCCAATTATGTGGCTGCACTACTCTGCACAATTACTACCCAAGACAACTATATTTATATTTATTGATGATTAAGGTCACATATTTCTTCACAATGGTTAATCATGACCACAACATAGAGATAAAGTCAAGGTCAGTCAATCGTTTATACCCCATGTTGCCTATTTTAGAGGACTCGCACCCCAAGCATTAGTGACTGGGTCCTATTTTACCAGTGAAACAGAGCTTGTTTACCACAGTAAACAGGCACTGCTTCACTTCCCAAGACAACTAATTTTATGGAGGATACCCCTTTACCCGAGGATTTACGCCGCCCCTGTCTGTTACGTTTTGAGTTATTATTTTGTCACAACAATCGGACTGCATATTTTGGACGAGTTTGGAAAATAGTTCAATACTTCCACATTCTAGAGATGGGCGCACTTGTAATTTTAAGTTCGGTGTCGATTTCGGTTTTGGGGGGATGGGGGGTAGGGTATACCTCGGTATCAGTTCGGTATTCTGTATCTGACTTGACTGAAATTTGCAAATAGAACCAAAAGGGAATTCACACCAGGAAAAAAACAGAATAAGTTGTTCTTGTATCACTCTCCCACAACGCTATAAATGCCACTGCCAATGAGCTCAACAATGATATTCTTTTATTAACCCTTTACCTAACATGAAAAGCAGACGACACTTGAAAAAAAAATTCTTGAATAACTATTTTTTTTATTTTTTGTTTCAAAAACATAGGTTATGACCCCTCGTTGGAACGAGCTCGACGAGCTCGTTCCAACGAGGGGTCATAACCTATGTTTTTTGAGACAAAAATGAAAAAAAAATTAAAATTAATTGGCGATTTTTGAGAATAGCGCTGGCCGGTTTTGGCCGTTACGTTGGGAAAGAGTTAATACAAATCATACCTACAGTAATGTTGTGACTTGTTCCGAACGCACCTTAACGTTTAAAGACCTATTTCAGGATTTTGCGATCTCAGAGAATGTGCCCCGACTATGCCACCTATAGGAAGTCCTGCTGACAATAGACAAATCACCTGGATAGTGATTTCTAGATTTAACAGGCAGCCAAGATTTGACTAGAAATAACTGCTAAGCAACTAGACATGTACATGACGTAGTCTAATGAGAATTCCAGACCATTGAAAGTTAACAAAACTGCAAAGAAAATCAGTCACTTCTTTCGTGAATATGAACCTTTCACCTGTAATCAAGCCTCAACGGGGCCTTACAAATAGCAAATGAAGAAAATTTGAAAATTCAGACGATTTCGGTATTCAACTATTGGTTCGATTCGGTTTTTCGGTATCCCCGTGATATCGGTATCGGTTCGGTTTTTCGGTATATTGCTCATCTCTACCACAGTCAGTATACAGTCGCAACGCTATTGCTGGGGGCACGGTGGTGTCGCGGTAACCGGTTCTCGTCAGATCACCGAAGTTAAGTAACGTCGAGTGCGGTTTGTAGTTGCATGGGTGACCATTTCAGCGACTGATTCGTGCTCCCGCGTTGTGTCCTTGGGCAAGGCACTTAATCCCGATTGCCTACATGGAGGCACAATAACGCTGTGTACTAAGGCGTACTGCACGTCGACGGTGTGCATTTCTTCAACCAATCTAACCCTGTCTGTGCCGCGGTGCAGAGTTCAGAGTTACGATGTTGGAGAGCTGACAGCTGTTCGTCGTTGCTCGGTGGTTCTCTCCGGGTACTCCGGCTTCCTCCACCCGTAAAACTGTCACCGACAAGTTATGATCCTGGCTGTTAATGTGTCGTTAAACCCTAATAAAAACGCTATTGTTGATGGGTTGCTTTGTTGGACTGTAGTGCGTCAAACCACGCGAAAGCTATTAAACATGATGTATTGAACAGTGAAGACTAGTGAATAGGACAGCCTGTTCAGAAACAGAAACGTGCCGTCAACGCTATTGATACTAAATCGATAAATGGTTTTACGACCACTTATATCGCAATGAACTTTTTCTTCATCGTTGGTAAACCATCTCAACATGCTGATATTTCCTATAGGGACACTGAAGTACCAGCCAAGGAGAAGTTACAACGGGTGAAAATGTTGATCAACAGCCACTCGAAATCTCCCACGGACTAATCAAAACGTTTCTTTTATACAGAATCGACTCTTGTTTATATAGAAATCATTAGGAAATATCGATTACTTCATTTCTTGGCGTGTGGCATCGCTTTTTCAAAATTCGACTAGATTCTTAAATTACGAGTGAAAAGAGGCTATTTAAAATCGAGGAGGACTCAGGTAACTTGAATCTCTAGGAATATACAAGGTGTATCACACTCTAAAATCAGTTGGGTTAAAAATCAACCCAAATCAACTGGGTTGAGTGAATATGAACCCAAATTGGGTTCATATTCACTCAACCCAGTTGATTTGGGTTGATTTTTAACCCAACTGATTTTAGAGTGCAGCAATGTACCAACTGATGAACCCTTTATCTTAGATTAGATCTATGCACCATTTAATCGATTTCGCAATATTTATTTTTTTATTTGTTGGTGTTTCAGGTCACATATTTCTGCACAATGGCTAACCATGACCGTGACAGTTTTAGCCGCGGAGGAAGCCGGAGTACCCGGAGAGAACCACCGAGCAACGGCGAGCAACTGTCAGCTCCCCAACATACCAACTCCACACAAGCAGGGTTAGCATTGGTTGAAGACAGGTGCACCATCGACGTGCAGTACGCCTTAGTACACAGCGTCACCGTGCCCCCACGTGGGCAGTGGGGGTGAAGTGTCTTGCCCAAGGACACAACGCGGTTGCCGCAGGTGGGATTCGAACCGAGGACCTCTCGGTTTGCAGCCTGCACCTCTACCAACTGAGTCACCGCACCCCCATTTCGCAACATAGCATACACGTTCATCAAACACTATGAACAAAAATCGTATTTTAATTTAATCATTTCCCCATTTTCGACCCCAAAACATAGCTCATGGCACCCTCGTTGGAACGAGCTTGTTCCAATGAGGGCTCAGAAGTCCTTGGTTTGAAACAAAAATGAAAATGTTTATTTATTCAATAGAGAGTACCCGCTTGACTGGACTTGTTAGGTGAAATAATTCATGAAAAGTGAGGGACGTTGTACAAACACGAGTACGCGAATGCGTTTTACAATATAGTCCCTCGCCTCGAATGAATTATTTCACTTAACCAGTCCAGTCAAGCGATTACTCTCTTTATTACTTTTCATTATTAAAGATAATTATATTATTTAACCCTTTACCTAACGTAACGGCCAGAGCTATTCTCAAAAATCACCAATTAATTTTCATTATTTTTTTCATTTTTTGTCTCAAAAACATAGGTTATGACCCCTCATTGGAACGAGCTCGTCGAGCTCGTTCCAATGAGGGGTCATAACCTATGTTTTTGAGACAAAAAATGAAAATAATAGCTATTCAAGATTTTTTTTTTTTTTGCAATTTGCGTCTGCTTTTCATATTAGGTAAAGGGTTAAAAAAACAATGAAGCCCCCATTACATCCACGGCGAAGCGTCTTCGTTTGCGCGCACGGATACATGACACAATTACTGATTGCATAATCCACTTGTGAAGTTATCGTTTATAATCGAACCCGGAAATCCCAGTAAATCTCACTTTGGAAAGTAATAAATACTTATAATGTAAGCGTCTCCTTAAATTCGTGTTGAGTAAAAGGTTATAGAAACCTCACAGGTAAGCCAATATTGTAATAGAGACTGTGTATAACCAACCATCACAATGGTGAACACACCAATACAATGATGTCCAAGACAACAGACTTTGGTAAAATTTGTGAACAGAAAATTTTCATATATTATCATTCTAGATTCACATCGTCTTGAAAATCGACTTTTGATGAAGTTATCCCCCCTGAAATTATTGTTCCAGCAAGAAAGGTCAAATTTAGAAGCGAGTAATTGTTGAGGAAACACCTTTGACATTAGCAGAAAGTAAAGCCAAGTTTTCATTTTGTAATTTTTAATAATCGAAAACACTGATTCGCGTTCCCGCGTTGTGTCCTTGGGCAAGGCACTTAACCCCGATTGCCTACATGGGGCCCGATGACGCTGCGTACTAAGGCGTACTGCACGTCGATGGTACGCATGTCTTCAACCAATCTAACCCTGCCTGTGCCGCGGTGCAGAGTTCAGAGTTACGCTGTTGGAGAGCTGGCAGCTGCTCGTCGTTGCTCGGTGGTTCTCTCCGGGTACTCCGGCTTCTTTCACCCGTAAAACTGTCACCGACATGATATGACCCTGGCTGTTAATATGTCGTTAAACCCTAATAAAAAAAATAAAAAAAAAATCGAAAACAACAGCCAGCTCTTTGAGCTGTCTGTTGTTTTCATTCATTAAAAGTAAAAATGAAAATTAGAGGATGCACATATAGAAATACACAGGCCATCAATAAAATGGTTCAGCTTCATCACTGAAAGCGTCCCCCCGGATCACCGCAATGATCCGATTTGACAAACAGATGATCTCTAAGAGCCTCCAGGTTATAGTGAATGTTTACAAAAAGGGTACAAAGGGGCTCGGGCCAGGCTTGATTTACGGTACATGTTTCTTAAATTTCAATACAAACAGGGGACTAGTTGAAAATTTTATTTCTTATCTTGACCCATCACTTTTCAATATGAGTAAATAAATAAACAACCCGAGCTTCTTACAAGCCCTTGGATTACGTTGTTAGAAACAATGCATTGTTCGGCAGAGCTTCCACTTCAACAAGTAGTATTCAATGGCGCAGATACTTGATATCAAAATTTTAATGAAACCACGTTTTAAAACTCATTACGTTTTTATTTTACTCACTCATTTCCAGAGTCAACAAAACAACGGAATACTCCGTAAAAATACCACTGCTTACATCCAGACTACTTACTGAAAGGTTGTTCTTTGTCGCTTCAAAAATATGAGTTTAATCGTCGTGGAAAGGGCAAGGTCGTATAGTGAAAGAAGCATTTAAAAATAGGATTATCTTTGGTATCTGGTAAAATTATTCAAAACAAAATTAACGAAGAGGACAGAAGCTTTCTTTCAGCTCTCTGTTTCCTCTTTCTGTTGTGCTTTCGGGTAAGTTGTGCGTGTTCGTTCAGTGATTGTGGAGATTCAATCTTTGAGCGGTTTGGTAAATATATTCTTCTGGTTTGGTTGACTTGGAGGCGCGGTACAAATATTAGTCAACATGCACTCGTGGATTATTACCCACCCTGTTCTCGTCCGGTGTAGGGTGTAAATACATGACATGCTGAAATTTTCTTATTAAATTCACTATAGTTCTCGATAAATGAAAAAAAGATAATAGTTTACAAAAATAATTGAATCTTAAATATATTTAGTAAAGTGGAAAAATCTCAAAATTATATCCTTTGTACCAGTACTGTGTTATTTGAGCAAAAAAAAAACTTAAGTTACTCATCGAACTATATTTTGAAGTGTAGCGATCGATCAATTTTCTTTCATGATATAAACCTCGTTAGAGGACCGCGGCAAATCGGCGGAAAGCCAAAAGGAATTATTACCAGTTGGTCGTGCCGACGCTTTCTTCTGTAGCTTCATGACTCATTTCAAATCGACTAACCATTCATTTCAACTTTTTCATACCATATGTTTAAAAAATCTAAAGTATTGAATATTTCAGTAAGCTTTTACCCTTTACCTAACATGAAAAGCAGACGACACTTGCAAACGAACTTCATGAATAACTAATTATTTTCATTTTTGTCTCAAAAACATAGGTTGTGACCCCTCTTTGGAACGAGCTCGACCAGCTCGTCCCAAAGAGGGGTCATAACCTATGTTTTTGAGACAAAAAAATGAAAAAATAATGAAAATTAATTGGCGATTTTTGTGAATAGCGCTGGCCGGTTTTCTACCGTTACGTTAGGTAAAGGGTTAACTCGTAACCCTCTGGGTATTTTCAAGATATTTTTCATTAAATCTAGTCATGGCTGCTGCGATGCAGCCGTGACTAGATTTTACGAAAAATTCATCTAATTTTAATAATTCAAGGAATAATTGGTGAAAATATTCTTTCAGTTTACAGGTGACAAATTTGAAAAACTTACCCAAATAATTCTGATTTAGTGGCAAGAGAAATCCTGTTCTGGGCGGGAATATCCGTCAACAACATGCAAGGAGATAAACTCGTCAGGTTTTCTTCGAGATAATGCTGCCGGTTCCCAGTCGGTATTGTCGGATGTGGAAGAGTCTGTGGAGACTGAGGTGGAAATGGAAGCTGCCCTCTCGCCTCTTCCTGATCCCCACTCGCCTCTACCTTCTAAACCAGAATGCCAGGACGCGGACGACAGGATAGAGAACATCTTACGGGAAAACAAAATACAAGGGGACCTTCACATGCAAGAGATGGACAGGAAATACCAAGTATTCCTCCAACAAGTCGAAGAAGCCAAAAAACTAATAGACGCCAGAAACCTACAACAACAAAAAACTCAGCAATCACCCACAACCACTCCAGACTCGGCTAGGATCAGACCCTACAAAACTCACCAACCACCATCAGGCAGCCCACCAACAACACCAACTACCACTGTCTCTCCTTCCAAACCTCCACCTCTGAAAAAGAAGCAGAAAAGACACAAGCGCCGCTAACAACCCACATCTTCTCCTCCTTTACCACAGTCTGACACTTCAGAATTCTACAGCTAATGAGGGTCGAAAGGGGCTTGCTCCCCAAATCGTCCCTGTGCGCCTTCAGCGCGCGAAACCATTTGATTCGAGATAATGCATATAATTTTGATTGACGGAATTCACGTAGCCCTGTCCAACAAGATGTGAAGGAGAAAAAAACCTCCCTATACCAAATGAGAGAGAAAAGGGACGCTGATGTTTTCGAAATTTTGCCTTCAGGGTGAAAAATTTATCCTGAGAAAAAAAATAATCCGGTATTTGTTTTCAAGTACGCTGAATAGACATTTACACCAGTAGTACTTCAAAATGCAAGAAAATGACGTCAGTTTAAAAATTAATACACCATCCATGGCTGTCAATTTTCACCATTGGAAGAGAATTAAGGTAAAGTTTTCCCCCACACCATTAATTTTATAATGCTCTCAGTAGAATTTACACTAAGGGTATGGGAATTTCACACAAATATTGAAATTTCGAAATGTTAGTAAATTTGTTTTATCAATGGGCTCTTCATTTCTTAACTTCCGACGTTCATTTTCCCGCAGAGTACCATAAAACAGAAGCTGGCTTTTTACATTTTGTCCCCAATCAGCTTGATTGCTTGACATTATTCTCTGTCGAAAATCATTTAAAAATAACAAAACGGCGTTTTTACCGTCTGTTGAAGTTCTGTAACTTTTTTCAGTTCATTATATCAACAATGTGCGCATCGTGATATATAATAGAGGCACTGTCGACCCGCGTTGTGTCCTTGCATGGGCAAGGCACTTTATCCCGGTTGCCTAGATGGTAGGCATGATGACGCAGTGTACTAAGGCGCACTGCACGTCGATGGTGCACATGTCTTCAACCGCTGTAACCCTGCTTGAGCGGAGCTTGAACAGAGTTAGAATGTTGAGGAGCTGACAGTTGCTCGTCGTTGCTCGGCGGTTCTCACCGGGTACTCCGGCTTCAACCGCCCGTAAAACTGTCACGGTCATGATTAGCCATTGTGCATAAGTATGTGACCTGAAACTCCAATAAATAAATAAATAAATAAATAAATAAATAAATAAATACAGGCACTGTTCTTTTCATTAATATAAAGGTCAAGGACGTGAAGTTTGCTACTTTTTTCGAATTATTGTAAAACACATTCACTATACCATGAGCCAAAGTGAACACTTACTGATGGTAGGTGTGATGCTGATAGATACAGTTAATGACGGATTATCTGTGAACTTACTGCTTTTACCATAAAAAATCCAGATTTCCGTTTGTACCAAAAAAGATAATTAATAATTAGATTTAATTAATCTGCCCATTAAAATCAGGAATTAACGCAAAACAGGAAATTTATTAACAGCGGCCTTAATGTGACGTCATTTTGGCAATTCAGTTGAAAGAACATTAATAATACTGAGAACAAACTGACTTTTGCACAATGTTTGCGAAAATGGATTTTCTTCTCAGTTAGGATTTTCGCCAGAGTATGATTTCTTAATCCTTTATCCAACGCAGACGATATCAAAATTTATTATTTTAAATATCATTTTTTCAAATTTTTCCAAAAATTTCAACAAAACCATATCATGTGACCCCTCGTTGGAACGAGCTCGACGAGCTCGTTCCATCGAGGGGTCACATGATATGGTTTTGCTGAATTTCTTTGAAAAATAATATTTTTTCAACTGCTGAATTTGCATATTACGCGGGCGGATGCGGCCGATTCGTTGGGTAAAGGGTTTTAACTTGAGCCTTACTTGTCGAACAAAGGTAACAAAACATTAAACTATGTCCTTGTCAAAAAGTGTTGTGCGCGAGTTTTTTTATGTTTTAAGTATAAATTGGTCTCAATGGAGGGACATAGCTAAGGGGGTACAAGAAGTGTGACACCACCCCAGTATTCTTTTCCAGTTGGATATTTCGTCTGGATTGGCATCTCATATATTGATTCGGTCTTGTCAGTAATTTTGTACACTTTAGTACGCGACTGTACTTGATACTTAGATTTTTGTCACATACACAGTCGGTTATGCGAATGGAGGTCTGAAGGGCGTGATTCCGGTTGTAGGGGACCCCGGCATGACTAATTTGGAGTACGGTGTGTGATAATTAAATAGGAAGTTGGAAGTCCCAAACGTCACAAAGTCCTTGTGCGTATTTTATTTATCTGCAAATAAATTTCCCAAAATTCTTGAGTTTGTGTCCTTTTAATTGTAGTCCCGACAAACTATTATATTCCAACTGCAGATCATCAAGGCATGCCTCCGAGGAAGGCATGAATTGATCTCAGAGGTCCCGGGATCGATACCGGGACCTCTGGGATCGATCCCCGGCCGGGGATCGATCCCAGAGGTCCCGGGATCGATCCCCGGTCGGGTAAGTTCTCGAGGTGTCCGAACACTCTCTGTCAGCATCAATTGTGGGGTTGATGATGTAACAGCGTATTGTCCTATCGGGTGGGGACGTAAAATGGCTGTCCTCTGTGCGGAGAGAGACACACTTTCGTGCAGACTAAAGATCCCTTCGTAGCATTCGAGAAGAGCTAAGCCACGAAGTTGCCGCTGTGAAGGCCATTGGGCCAAGGAAAGGCGTTAATATAAACTGCATAACTTGTTCGCCAATCCTTGTAAAACAAATAAGATTAAATAAATAAATGCATTGATCATGCTGTTGGAATATTTTATCAGACGGACATAAGCCATCATAGTGGGGAAAATTAGACTTACACTCCTCCCCATTCTACAAATGGATTTCCAAGAACTCTTGAGTCTTTTTACCATAGTCCAAGATGACTAATGTTCCAACTGCACATCATCAAGGCATGACTTCGGCAAGGGCGTGCATTGATAGAGCAGTTGGAATATTTTATCAATCGGACATAAGCCATCATAGTGGGGACAAATTAGGTTTACACTCCTCCACCCCGTCAGTTTGTCATCTTCGAACGCCCTCGCCTCGATGCAGACCATATTATTACATATTGCACTGCAATATACAAATCTGAGAAATCATGCCGTGTCGAAATAGAAATTTTAGAAGAAAATTACTGAAAATCACTTCATCGCATCGGAAACTAATTAATCATGACGAGACTTCGTCAAACATTCTATCCACTTATAATCCATTTTTACTCGGTTTAGTCAAAAAATAACTTTTTTTAATATTTTTGCCTTCAAAACAATAATTAGTCAAACAGAAACAAGTTTTACAGCCTTGTCTACAGTATTCCATATTTTCTGGAATCGAAAATGTTTTCGTGTTCCTCGACCAGCAGTTTGTAAAAGAAAAATCCGACGCAACATCCTACATCAGTACCACAGATCGACCCACAGTCAGCTAAGTTTTATTCTCAGAATATACCCACTTCTCATTCTGCGAAAAATGTCTCTGCTTCTGTGAGAATCGAGTGAATTTTTTTCGAAAATGTCCACCTCTCCTTCTGTGAAATATATCTCTATTTTTGTGATGTTTCTTTGAAATTTTCTTGTTGCTGTTATTCATCGTCACTTTGGAATCCAAGTGAGTTTTATTTTTTGCCTCACTGTGTTTGTTGCGCCCTTCACTTCTGAAGTAAAGTTTTTCATCCTTAGATTTCCTATATATATCTTGTCTATGACGTGGACGCAAGATTGTTTTGCTGTAGATTACGTGGCTTGCTATTTGATGTGGCTGATGAGTTATTGTCAAAGGAGCTCCGAACGCTTCATTATGCTCTAGAAGACTCCCGTACAACAGAAGCATCGCAATAGCAAGACCACACCAGAATGTACCGAACAATACACATAAGGCTGCTAACTTAGTACCCTTCGAACACTTTATATATTCTGACATCATTGCGGATGTTGTGTACTGTAGAATACTCTCATAACAATGAATTATTGTGTTTGTAAAATATATTAAATTTCCCAGTCTGTACAAGAACTCTAACTTTTAACTTGATGTCATAAATTATTGCGCGTTCAATATCCTCCGGAGCACATGTTCCTCGAACAATATCCGAGAAAACAGAATAACAAGAAATCACGACGCTTTCATAGAGAGTTGATAGCTGGTTTTCTGAACTACTAAGAGCTTTTTTTCAATAATAGTACTCCAAAGTGTGATAATAGTCCAATATGCAACCAACGTTGATAATTCTTGCATTCGTTTTTTGTCGCATGTTGTCACAGACGTTTTATCACAAATCAATGTTCTATGACAGTTCTCCAGAGATGGTAATTCCGGTTCCACTCTCTATGGAGAAAGTTTTAAGAGTAATAGCTTTGAAGACAATACCACGTTTGTTGTGGTGTGGGTAATTAAAGTTGACAGACAAGACCATTTTCTTCGTTCTGTTTTTTTTTCTATGAAAATATGGAGAAAGAAAATACACAGAACAACACATGAGTTGAATGGGTTAACCGATATGGTACGAGTGTCAGCGCGGAAGGATAGAACGAGAGGCCGTAACCCATTAACACGCATGTGTCTTTCTGTGTTCATCATAAACCTTCACGTCTATAAACATAATTATTAGGGCTGCAACGATTCATCACGATTTCAATACATCGCGATACATTTGTACACAATACCCATATCGTATCGTTTCATGTGTATCACGATACAAACGATACACTTCCAGAAGGTTGGCATGATGTAGTCAGAAGTTGCATTTTCAAGCTCAACAAGTCTATTTTGTGATTTTCCAACTCATAATTCCCCCACAGGAGTCTGAAATTCTATCAGTAGAGCTGTAATTCACTTTCAACGTGAAATTTACGTTCCCAACGTAATCCCCGGAAAGGGGATTACGTTGGGAACGTAAATATCACGTTGAAAGTGAATTATAGCTATACTGATGGAATTTCAGACTCCTGTGATTCAATGTGATTTTTACATTGGAAAGGGGATTACATTGGGAACGTAAATATCACGTTGAAAGTGAATTATAGCTATACTGATAGAATTTCAGACTCCTGTGATTCCACTTGCTCATTTGTATTTCAGTAAAATATCAACTCTGTTTAAATTAAAAGCATAGTTTGAGGCAACAGACCTCTCACCTCTGAGTTGAACGCAGACTTCCAGAGGTCCATTGGCTGAAACTTGCTTGTCTTTCTCAAGCACTAAAAAAGAAATTGGATGTTACTGGTGAAATGAAAGTTGGACTCTGTGCAGTTTGGGGGGCTTTTAATACTGATAATTCACTCTCAGTATACTGCATGTAATGTATCGTGAAAAAAACGTATCGTGAAAAAAAATCGCGATACATATTGTATCGTGAGTGAGACGTATCGTTGCAGCCCTAATAACTATTAGGACACTCAGCAATTCATTTGACAACTATCAACAAAAACAGCACATTTTATCGCCAACTAAATTTGCGAGGGGAACCCGTGTTACTGTTTCGTTCCCTGAGTTCCAATGTGAACAGATTTTCATTTTTTCGCCTTATTTAGTGTTGCTGTAGATGGGGATAACACAAAAGAGGCGTATAATAATTTAACTTTTAATTGGTCTTGTAACTGTAAGGCTCGTACGACTGAACACACTCAAATAGTAGATGTTTGACTTCGTAATGGCGTTTGTTTAGAGTAAAGAACAGGAGCACGTGCTTCCTTCTTCCACCAAACTTGACTTAATATCCAACTACATTACCGCCTTAGACACAGAAGTGGTGATGAACACACAGGGCGTAATGTCGATTTAGATATTTTTTATTTTTCAAATGTGTTTCAAAATTTTAGGTTGCTTTACAGCTGTGGATTTATCCCCGTAGGTCCAAGGCCTCAGAGATCAATATACGACAGAAATGAAAGCTAGCTTGAACTTACGTCACAGGTTATCTTCGATGTCGTCAAAAACCTACACAAAATAATAATTTTTATTACTTTCCAAAGTGTGATTTACTGGGATTTCCGGATTTGAATATAAACGATAACTTCACAAGTGAATTATGCAGTCAACAATTGTGTCATGTATCCGTGCGAGCAAACAAAGACGCTTTGCCGTGGATGTAATGGGGACTTCATTGGGTTTTTTTAACCCTTTACCTAATATGAAAAGCAGACGACACTTGCAAAAAAATTCTTGAATAGCTAGTATTTTCATTTTTTTCTCAAAAACATAGGTTATGACCCCCTCATCGGAGCGATCTCGACGAGCTCGTTCCAATGAGGGATCATAACCTATGTTTTAGAGACAAAAAAATGACAAAATAATGAAAATTAACTGGCGAGTTTTGAGAATAGCGCTGGTCGGTTTGGGCGGTCACGTTAGGTAAAGGGTTAAATAATATAATTATCGTTAATAATGAAAAGTGATAAACAGAGTAATCGCTTGACTGGACTGGTGACGTGAAATAATTCATTCGAGGCGAGGGACTATATTGTAAAACACTCGTGCGCATTTGCGCACTCGTGTTTGTACAACGTCTCTCACCTCTCAGGAATTATTTCACGTAACCAGTCCAGTGAAGCGATTACACTCTATGTAGTTTTTATTGTTGTCCACCAGTATTTATGGGCAATTCTTCGCAATTTTGAACTCCAGAAATGAAAAATTATAACATTTTTTAGATTTTTGACGGGCATCAAAAATAACATGTTATCTATTTTCGAGCTAAATTTCCCATTACTTATTTTGCACCTTAATGGATACGTTTAATCGGAACTATAAATAAACTATATTTATGATTTGTCTCCCCTGATTACTGTCAGCGAAAACAACTAATGGAGTTGACTCACGCCAATATGAGTGACAATCCGTATACGGTTAGGATTCTAAGCTAAATCGCATCTCTGAGATTTCAGCGGAGATAAAAAAAAACTCCTTTTCAAAGCAAAATGGATGAAGAAAGATATAGAGGATATCTTGTGTTTTTGAGTGGATAGCGATAATTATCACATGAGTGACCGAGGCAAATGATTATTTTTCGTGAGCGCTCCAAAAACACTAGATTTTCTTTTTATTATACACTTTTTATAAGAATCTGACCATTCTTATCGATAATACCACTCGTTTCAACCTTGAATTGATGCATGAAAGTAAACATCTTATGCGCATTGACGCGCGGAAGTGATTTGATCGATACGCGGAACAGGTTGCGTCTTGCGATCTCAAGATTCAGCTGGCGGGTTTCATGCATCAATTCAAGGTGAATACATATTGGATTATTGCTGGAAATGATCGGTATCCATTCAAAAACACTAGATTTTCTTTTCATTATACGTTTTTAGAACAAATTGATCATGTACACTTGCCTTCATCCACTGCATTAACCCCCTGCACACTGATGTCAAAATATCTAAGTTGCAGGCAGAAAAATTCCCATAATGCAACTAGAAATTTAACCAATTCAATCTCGTTTGACAGAGCTCATTGAGCTCTGTCAAACAAGATTGAATTGGTTAAATTTCTAGATGCATTATGGGAAAAAACAGCTTCCTGAAATTTGGTTATCTTGACATCAGAGTGAAGGGGGTTAAGCAGAGAACTGTAAGCTGGAGAGTATGACTGTTGCTTGATGCTGCTCTGAGTTCTCTCTGGGTACCCTGGACTCCACCACCCGTAAAACTGCCTGACACGGTTTGACCCTGGCTGTTGAAAATGTCGTTAAATTCCAGCAAAGAAATACTAAAGGGTAACAAGGTTTGATATACAATACTGTACTATAATTAAAAAAATAGACAGAAAATTTCGAACAGATCGCGACCCAGTCGCGATCCGGTTGAAATTTTCTGTCCGTTTTTGACTGAGTCGCTATCTGGTCGAAATTTTCTGACTACTTTCTGTCTTTTATGATGATGATGATGATGATGAACACAATCACGAAAAAACGGAACGAAATCCATTAAGAAATCGAACTCTCGAATTTTCTTCAACTTACTGTCACACTTTCTCTAAAAAGACAAAACCAGCATAAACCTCTCCCACTCACTCAAAAATATCCATTGTAATGAAACTTTGATGAACTAGAAACCCATTTTTCTTTTTCCTCATTTATAAAAAAAAAAGAACCAACAACTCCCAGGAAAATGAAAAATCCATCTATCGTCTGCTTCGATACATTAGTTGGAAGTCGTCTTCTGCCCATTTGATTGGTAATTTAGAAAGCACGCACTGACAAACTACCGCAATTAATCACATTCAAGCTCGCATTGGATACTACATGGTTTCTCATATAAAATCAACCAATATTTGTTTCATTGCGTTTAATGTTCCGGTGGTAATATGAAAATTAATTTCAATATTTGGTGAAATAAAAACTACTGCAAACTATTTGAACTGAACAACATCAATCTTCGATTTGTTACGCGATAAAATGTCAAATTAAATTTTAACTTCTCTCGAGCAGTTTTCGTATTTGCAGCTGCAGACTTTGTTTTTATTCTCCAGCTGGGTCAATACTATATAAATTTTACTACAGTAATTTATAGATTTGTGTTTTCGGCAAGTTAATATGAACGGTCGAAAACCATTTATAGCCACACTTTTTAATTAACCGCTTGCCTGAAGTAAATTCCATATCCAACCAGCGCCATTCACAAAAATCGCCAATCAAATTTTATTGTTTTTTTTCAATTTTTGCCATATTGCTCCAAAACATAGCTTATGACCCCTCATTGGAACGAGCGTTCCAATTAGGGGTCATAAGCTATGTTTTGGGGCAAAAATGTAATTTTTTAGTTATTCAAGAGTGTTTTGCAAGAGTAGTCTCGTAGCCGTGTTAGGTAAAAGGGAAAACCTTTACCTACGAACCAGCTGCACCCGTCCGCATTTTTTCACAACTTGAGCAGTTGAAAAAAAATATTTTTCAAAACATTTCAACACAACCACCTCATGTGACCCCCCTCAGTGAAACGAGCTCATCGAGTACGTTCCAAAGAGGGGGTCACGTGATATGGTTTTTCCATTTTTTTTTAAATAAAGAAAAAAAACTAAAATAATATTTATTTATTTATTTATTTATTTATTTATTTATTTATTTATTTATTTATTTATTTATTATGATTTAATGACACTTTCGACAGCCTGGATCAGATCGTGTGGGACAGTTTTACGGGTGGAGGAAGCCGGAGTACCCGGAGAGAGCCGCCGAGCACCTGCCAGACTCCCTAATACTAACTCCACGCAAGCAGGATTAGCATTGGTTGAAGACAAGTGTACCATCGACGTGCAGTACACCTTAGTACACGGCGCCACCGTGACCCCTACATGAGCAGTCGGGATTAAGGGCCTTGCCAAAGGACACAACGTAGTTACCCCTGGCAGGGATCAAACAGTGGACCTTTCGGTTTGTAGTCCAATTCCGTAACCACTGAGCCACCGCGCAGCCAATTAACCCTTTACCTAACATGAAAATTTATTTATTTATTTATTTATTTATTTATTTATTTATTTATTTATTTATTTATTTATTGGTGTTTAAGGCCACATATTTATGAACAATGGCTAATCATGACCGTGACAGTTTTATGGGTGGAGGAAGCCGGAGTACCCGGCGAGAACCAACGAGCAACGACGAGCAGCTGTCAGCTCTCCAACATCGTAACTCTGAACTCTGCACCGCAGCACAGACAGGGTTAGATTGGTTGAAGACATGCGCACCATCGACGTGCAGTACGCCTCAGTACACAGCGTCATCGTGCCCCCATGTAGGCAATCGGGGTGAAGCGTCTTGCCCAAGGACACAACGCGATTGCCGCAGGTGGGATTCGAACCGAGGAAAAAGATGGCGGCAAACGAGTGACACGGTGTTTAATAGCTCTTAGTTTCTGGGATTTGTTTGGTATTCAATTTGACTATGGAACTATAAACTTGCTTTAGTCGGTGTGTCGGAAAGTCTGGTTTGACGATATCTGGGAGAAAATCGGATCGAAAGTTACCGGTAATGTGTAATTCTTATGTTTATTTATACTCAAACGTCACTGTGCATTTCTGATCTAGAATTTTGAACACAACTCACGACAAACTCACAACACACCCGTCGATTGTCAAACTCTTTCTCTTCTTTTCATCTTTTCAACATGTCTGGAAACGAGAGCACTGTTTCATGTGATCATGACCTTGATATGGGTCTGAATAGTGACAATGAAGATACCTCTGATGATGCTGGCCTAAAGGTTGAAACTACTAACAGAAAGCGAAAAGATAAGGTCGACATTTCACCTATTTTTCCTAGATCTGTTCGCAGCCGTTCCATTATTCACTCATGTTCTCAGCCAGATTTATTTCATCCAGCAGACAAATCCTATCTAGGCAACGAGTATACTGTTGAAACTAACTTATCTCAAATTATGCCTCAAATTATTCCAGAAATTAAAAAAGCTATAGCTGATGAAATTCAAAATGAAATGAGGTCCCTGATTGTCTCAGAAGTATTGACCGGAATCAAAGGAGAAATTAAAAGTACTATACAATCGGTAATCCGTACAGAGTTGAAAGATATGTCCGATAGGATTGATTCTACTGTGGAATGTGTCGAGTCCTTAAAAAAAGAAAACAATGAACTTAAAGAAACAATTAAAGCACTATCAACAAAAACTAATAAATCAACAAATAAAATTCTGGATGTCGAAGTTCAACTAGAAGATATTGAGCAGTACTCAAGACGTAACTGTCTAATTTTCAATAACGTTCCGCTGAGCGAGTACACCACGGACAAAACTGATGAGGCTGTCCTTGATATTTGCAATCGCAAATTGGGACTTAATATACAATTAGACCAGATCAGTAGGTCACACCCGCTTGCCAGACAGATGAATCGTAACACGGGTACAGCTGGAAATCGGAATAATGAAACAATGAAATTAATCTGCAGGTTCATCAGTTATAGGGATAGAAATATCGTATATAGGGCTAAGAAAAATCTTAAAGCATTAAATAGTAAAATCTTCATTACCGAGTCACTCACAAGCACTCGTTACAAGTTGATCTCAGAACTCACCAAACTCAAAAAAGAAAAACAAATTGCTACGTTCTGGACCAACGATGGACGAATTTATGCCCCGTAAAACCATGACAAGCCCTAAGGTTCCAATTAGATCGACAGATGATATCATTAATCTGAAGTAATGATTGACCAATTTGTTGTACAGGATTCGCACCTCAAATCTGGGCCTTAACCGGCAAAGCTTGCTCCATATTGCTCATTGAGACGTAGTCTGTCCCGGGCTCTACTGTGCCAACGCCCAAGCGGACGCTAACACAGTGGAAACCGATACAGACTGCGCCTCATGTGTATTCCCTAGTCTGCAATTACTCTAAAGAATGATTGACCAATTTGTTTGTATAGGATTCGCACCTCAAATCTGGGCCTTAACCGGAAAAGCTTGCTCCATAATGTTCATCGAGACGTAGTCTGTCCCGAGTTCTACTGTGCCAGCGCCCAAGCGGACGCTGGCACAGTGGAAACCGATACAGACTGCGCCTCATGTGTATTCTCTAGTCTGCAATTACTCTAAAGAATGTACGCAGGTCCTTTGCTGGGTTGAGCTTTGTTATCACCTACTTCAAGTACTGTTCCCTTTCTTTGGAAATGGGACTGGTCTCATTATTTCCAGATCTAGTGACTCATGAAGCTATGTCCGACCCAAAGGGGGGAAGATTAAACAAATATATACGACATGTATGTATGTATTTTGAATTTAGCTGAATACCGCCCGTATCTACTACTGTGGAAAGTTATGTTCGATCCAAAGGGGGGGGGGGGGGGGGAATATACAAATATACACGACATGCATGTATGTATTTTGAATTTAAATGAGCACCGCCCGTATGTACATTTTTCATTCGCCCAGCAGGAGACGCAACGAATACAGCACTTAGGTCTATAGTGCGCACTTGTGTGTGACAACGTGTGACCGTGAGGCCCAGGGTGCCTGAAAGCGTTTTACGTTAAAAGAAAGGGGCTCTGTAGGTATGTATGTATGTATGTATGTATGTGGGCCTCTATCCAAGGAAGGAATGCGTGCGTGTGTGTGTATGTATGTGCGTGGGTGGGGGGGGGGGTGAGGGTGTGTGTGTGTGGTCGAGGGTGTGTGGCGACGACGGGTACATATGTGTGTGGGAGGTCCTCATGTGCGAGTGTGGGTGTATGTTGGGGGGGGGCCGAAGGGGGGGGGGGGGTCAAGCGAGTGCGTGTCCAATGCGTAGGGTTGTTTCTGCGTGGCCTACTTGGCCTGGAATGAATGATGTTAAATGTATATGCGCGCGAGAACCAGGTTGAATTATACACTCACGAGCCGCGATGGGCCCGCCACCCATGACTGTGCGGCCTGGACAAGCGTACGATGCTATTTTCGAGTCTTCGAGCATGTGTGGGAGGTCCTCATGTGTGAGTGTGGGTGTATGTGGGGGGGGCGAGGGGGGGGGGTCAAGTAAGTGCGTGCCCAATGCGTAGGGTTGTTTCTGCGTGGCCTACTTGGCCTGGAATGAACGATGTCTAACGTATATGCGCGCGAGACTCAGGTTGAATTATACACTCAGGAGCCGCGATGGGCCCCGTCACCCATGGACTGTGCGGCCTGGACAAGCGTACGATGCTATTTTCGAGTTTTCGGGCATGGTCCGCTTGGTACCACAGGTACGCCCACTCCGACTGTTGTGTGGTTCTCGGCCTCAAGTAAACCCTGACCATGTATCTCTTTGGACCAATTAGCGAGAATCGGTCCAAAGAGGCTACAAACGATCGACCAAGCTTGGAACTAACGAACTAACGCACAACACCGGTGATGGGGCCGCAACTCGGGGTCTTCTGTATACTATATTTAGAAACAAAGTAGATCGTGTCTTAGATTATCTTTCATTGCTGACAACTTTTTTAACTAACCCATAATATAATTATCTCTCTGATCTCACCTCCAGTCCTAGTCCAAGCCCCCTATTTTTACTATGAACTTAAACTATTGCCAATCATATTCTCCAACATGTCAGTAATTCTCCCACGAGTCCCATAAGGTTGGCCGACCCTTGGGGACACACGGTATTGTGACACTCGTGTAGACGTAATACCAAACACCAGAATCCACACAAATCCCACCAAACATCTCAACTCTTCAGCTTATGCTTATTTCTGGGTATTCCAGATTATCTCACATTGTATATTCACCTTGTAATTATTTACAACTTCTTCAAATCCTCATCTTTTCTAGATTATCGCCAGAAAATGAAAAAATTTTACATAGACACATAATCCGACAACTCTACCGCCCATTGGGCACACCTAACACAAATCTTGTCTACTGGATAAACGGCATCAGCATTGATGGATCCCATCGCGGCACTTCAAGTTTAACATTGTCTGTTTGTTTTCATCGATGGCCATTTCGCTAGAGCAGTACCGTGCAGCGGTGGGATCTTTCAATGCTGCTCGCGAGCCCAGAAGACGCGTGATAGTAAAGCACATATTTTCTAACCTCTCCATCAGAATATCCCCATCGTACCAGTTTCTAATTTTGTTGCTGATACTGTTATGTAGCAATGACATCGAACTAAACCCAGGACCCACACCACGTGCACACGTTGAAGACAATAAGGCCCTCTCCATCTTCCATTATAATATTCGTAGCCTACGCTCAAAACTTCATAAAATAGAGGAAATTGTTGAGGAGTTTGATGTGGTATGTTTCACTGAAACGCATTTGCACCCAACCTTTAGCTCGGACAATATAATGTTACAAAATTGTTGTACCCCAATCAGGAAAGACAGAGATTCGTTTGGTGGAGGAATCGCTGTTTATATATCAAACCGAATCCACTTTCGTCGTAGAACGGAATTGGAATTTGACGATTCAATAATATGGTTCGAAATCTTATCTAAAGCTAGAAAATACATCGTTGCACTTTCCTACAGATCACAACAATTTGCCTCCCCTGAATATTGGGAACTATTGGATAATTCCATTGAATTGGCCCTAGATATAAACCGGAATATGATTCTTCTAGGCGACCTGAATTCTGACCTCTTGAACCCAAGTTCGAAAATACACGACGTTTTACAACATTACAATCTTCATAATATCATTCGAACCCCCACGAGAGTAACCCCCAATTCTTCGACATTACTGGACCCCATAATTGTTACCGATTCTATTCCTATTATAGCAGCCGATACCATTGATCTCGAAGTGTCTGACCACTTTGCAGTTTATGCCTATGTTGACTTTGACGCTGCACCCATGGAAACATATTATAGAACTATCCGTAACTACAAAAATGCTGATTTCGACATGGCCAATAAATTAATTTCAGAAGCTGATTGGACTCCCATAACTGATGACAGCACAGATATGAATGCAACCCAAGTCACATTTTGCAAAAAGTACCTTGAAATAATAGACAAAACCATTCCGCAATCCAAAATTATCGTACGCCCCCGAGATAAACATTGGTTTACTAGTGAGCTCAGATCACAACTGAGACACAGAGATCGTTTAAGAAAAAAAGCCCTAAAATCAAACACAGATGCAGATTGGAATACCTATAGGTCCGCTAGAAATAAAGCAAATAACATGAAAAAGTACGCAAAACAAAAGTATCTCGACAACCTTGAGGAAAGTCTCAATAGTTCATCCTCCCCTAAGATGTTTTGGCATGTTATTAAGGAGCTTCTCCACAAAACCGCAAAAACCTCAATACCACCCCTATATGACGGCAATGGGCTAAACCCCGATAACCTAATCGTAAATGATGAAGATAAGGCTGAACTTCTGAACGGGACATTTATCAAAAATAGTACAATTAATGACCGAAATAGAAAACTGCCAGTGTTTCTTTCTAAAACTGACGCGTGCTTATCGACCATTAACATTGAAGTAAATGATATCACCGATGCGATTAAATCCCTCCAGTCTAACAAAGCCCACGGACATGACGATATTAGTGTTAAAATGCTTAAGGGCACTGCCGAGACCATATCAGTTCCTTTAAAAACACTTTTTCAGAATTGCTTAGATCACGCAGTTTTTCCAGATGAATGGAAAAAAGCTAACGTCATTCCAATCTTTAAACAGAAAGATCCATCAAATTGTAAAAATTATAGGCCCATATCATTACTCCCGATATTAGGAAAAGTCTTCGAAAAAGTCGTATTGAAGTATGTCTTCACCCATTTTCATGAGAATAATCTGATATATAAATATCAATCTGGTTTTCTACCTGGACATAGTACAACTTTCCAACTACTTGAATTATACCACACCCTCTGTCAATCGCTTGACTCCCGTCTTGCTGCGTGCGCCATTTTTTTGCGATATATCAAAAGCTTTCGAAAAAGTTTGGCACAGAGGTCTTATTTACAAACTTCGTCAACATGGCGTCTGTGGCACACTTTTAAAGTGGTTCGAAAACTACCTAACTGATAGGAAACAGAGAGTACTAGTGAATAATACATTCTCCAATTATTCATTGATGAAAGCTGGTGTTCCGCAAGGATCTGTTCTTGGACCCTTCCTGTTCTTGATTTATATTAACGATATTGCAGAATTCCTCGACTCAGTTGCTCGTTTGTTTGCGGATGATACTTGCTTAACAAATAGTAAACCCAGCTGTTCTGATGTAGCTTCCTCACTAAACCAAGATCTCCAAGTTATCCACAGCTGGTCTCAGAAATGGCTGGTGACTTTTAATCCCGAAAAAACTGAAGCTATTCAGTTTACATACGACCGGTCAACTAACTTTAATGAAACCCTACTTCTTGATAGTGTCCCCATCACTACTGTGAAATGCCATAAACATCTTGGTATACATCTCCAATCAAATCTAAGTTGGGATCGCCACATAACAGAGGCATGTAAGAAGGTTACAGCCCGACTTTCTCAGCTTCGGAAACTCAAATTCATGCTCCCCCGAAAAGCACTTACACAAATATATTTGTCATATATACTACCACTTCTAGACTATGGTGACATCTTATGGGACTCAGCGCCAAAATATCTCCTAAATAGAGTTGATAGATTACAGCAAGATGCTGCGAGAATTATAACGGGTCTCACGCGCTCCACACCGTCTGAAAACCTTCTGCTCGAGCTTGGATGGAGAAAATTGAGCGACCGTAGACAGTTTCATAAACTATGTACACTATATAAAATTATTAATCATGAAGCCCCGGATTTCCTAACAGAACTCCTACCACGGCGAACTGGGGAAAACGCAGCCTACAACTTCAGAAATCCTTCCAAATATAAATTATACCAATGCCGAACAGAAAATTTCAAAAAATCTTTCTTCCCTTCCACAATAGAGCTATGGAACAAACTCCCCCGAGAAACCCAGAATGCACCCACCCTACTTGAATTCAAGCAATTAATCTCGAGCAACGATCCTTCACCTAGACCGCCAAGTTATTTCTGTGCTGGAAATAGGAATGCGAATATATTACATTGTAGGCTTCGAAATGGTTGCAGTGATCTATCCCACGACAAGTTCCTCAACTTTATCTCTTCGACCCCCCAATGTACATGTGGCCACCCACTCGAGAATGCAGCCCATTTCTTTTTTGAATGTCCAAAATTTAATACTCAGAGAGGAGAACTACTGAACGGTCTTAACTTTTGCAATATCACGTCAGTTGATGATTTATTGTATGGAATCCCAGATCTCCCTGTAAAACTTAATTTCTCACTCTTCTTGAAAGTCCAAAGGTTTATCACGTCTAGTGGACGTTTCAGTTAAATCAACAGACAACCCCGCTAATTAAGATTATGTGACATGCGATGGTCCACCATCGGTCACCGTGAGGATGCCTAACCAGCTCATGTATTGTGTGGGACACCAAAAATTCGCATCGTGACAGGGGCCGAGGGTCTGTAGGGGTGCGTGCACTATAACCCCACCTCGCAATTTTGGTTCGAATATTTCAGATAAGGAAACGACCCCTTTATCCAGATCACATGTCGAAATTTGTCTATTGTCATCGACGAGGTGCACCCCGCTCCGACCAACGACACTCTGAATTACCCTAATTAGTGATGTCGTGGCTGAAACAGGGTGCACGTCGTCGGTATTAACGTCGTCGGTATTAACCCCCTTAAATATCGAATAACAACGCCAAATTCTCAAGACGAGAGTGTGTTCGTGACGGCCTATGTTATGTAGCGTTACTATGGGTCCCTGGTACCAAAATATAATATTCTGTGGAAGCAAATGTACCCCATCACCTGCTATCTATTCGACAATAACATCCAAATACTCTGACGATAATCTAGCCAACTATTGTATTATAAATTTCCTAACTTGTCTTTCCAGTTACAATATTTTCAAATTTTTTTGATCCATGGAATTTACTGTTGTAGTTTACCTGATTCATATGTATTGTCATGCCGCGATATCAAATTTCTGTAATGTATCTAGGGAAAGGAGATTAACTAAGTTTTGTAACTTGTTCTCCAATCCTTTTTGTACTTTATGACAAATAAAATATGTTTAGACTAACCGAGGACTACTCGGTTTGCAGCCTGCACCTCTTCCTACTGAGCCACCACGCCCCCCCCCCCCCAACATGAAAAGCAGACGATACTTGCAAATAAAATTCTTGAATGACTACTTTTTTTTCATTTTTGTCTCAAAAACATAGGTTATGACCCCTCATTGGAATGAGCTCCTATGTTTTTGAGACAAAAAATGAAAAATAATGAAAATTAATTGGCGATTTTTGAGAACAGCGCTGGCCGGGTTTGGCCGTTACGCTGGGTAAAGGGTTAAAATAATAAATATTGATATCGTGTGTTTTTGGGGTAAAGGAATAAAATGTTGATGATTCATTTCCGCCATTCACAGTAAAAGGTAGAACAGACAGTTTTAGACAATACAGTTGCAAACATTCTACAGTATTGGCCCCAGAATGTTTTAACCCATTACCCAACGCAGACGATATCAAAATTTATTATTTTTTAAAAACATTTTTTGAAATTTTTCAAAATATTTCAACAAAACCATATCATGTGACCCCTCGTTGGAACGAGCTCATCGAGCTCGTTCCAACGAGGGGTCACATGATATGGTTTTGTTGAAATTTTTTGAAAAATAATATTTTTTCAACTGCTGAATTTGCATATTACGCGGGCGGATGCGGCCGATTCGCTGCGTAAAGGGTTTTAACTTGGATGTTAAAAATTCATCTGAAGTGTTCTTTTACAACTCGCATTTTTGTGCGATTTTTATAGAGTGTTTGGTACTCGCTGAGTACACACACACTCAAATTATTTAATTATATATTTATTATTATTTTATGGGGGGGGGGGGTTAACGACACTTTCGACAGCCATGATCACCCCGTGTCCAAAGACAGACACTTAAATGATCACCGCTCTGCCAAGTGGAATCCAATAAAGGTTCTCGTGTATATCTGACGGTTCGTATTATTATTTTGGGTTAATTCTCTACATTCACTGAACTCATGGTATGCCATCAATTTATTGAGGTTTAACGACACTTTCAACAGGCAGCGTCATATTGTGCCGTACAGTTTTAGGGGTGGGGAAAGCCGGAGTTCCCAGAGAGAATCACCGAGCAGCCGAGAGTAACTGTCGGTCTCTCCAACTTGCTGACCCGGTGTAACAGGAATGGAAGTCCGTAGGAAAATTAGTCCCTCTGGACTATTATTCCGCGGAATTATAGTCCTAGGTCTAACATTTCTTGGAATAGTAGTCCGGCGGACTTCCTACGGACTTCCATTCCTTTTACACCGGCACAAGCAGGGTTAACATCGGCTGAAGGCATCTTCACCATCGACGTGCAACACGCTTCACCAGACTGTGCCACCCATGCTCTCAATGCACCAGTCTAATTCTATAAGGATTTCGATGCTGTTGTTGACTGGAACCAGTCTAACCTTCAAACAGTCCATCGTCTTTCTTTCAGATTAGATCGTCTGGAATATCTCAGTTGGTCGGAAATGCGAACCAACGGTTCGCTTTTCCGACCAACTGAAATATTCCAGACAAATTAATCTAAAAGAGCCGTAAACATTCATTTTCTTTGAATCGACACAGGTTTTTGAATGGAAAATTGATTTGACAAAATTTTTAATAATGATATTGGCAGACTTGTAAACAGAAGGTGTCGTCTACTTTCGCCTACAGTGCACTTTCGCCTACAAAAATTATCAGGTAAAAGTGTAGGCGAAGGTGCACTAATTAAGGTATGGATATTACTAGATAGTTACCTGCTCTACCTACAATAAATGGACTGACCGACCATTTTCTGATGTTATGTGCTTTTTTCTCATGTTATGCGTTTGTTTGTTACAAATAGAACATGAGTGTAATAAAGTTGTTTAACTTACTGGAATGGCCAATGCAGCGCAACAAATTACATATTGGAGCCAAAATTCTATATAAAGTGTCAGATTCCGCTATTATTTCATGGAGAGTTCGCTCATGTGCCTCTCCATGGAATAATAGCAGACTCTGGTGCCACCAATGAAGCGCAACAAGTTACATATTTGAGTAAAAATTCTATATAAAGTGTCAGGTTCCGCTATTATTTCATGGAGAGTTCGCTCATGCGGCCTTTCCATGGAATAATAGCAGACTCTGGTGCCACCAATGAAACGCAACAAATTACATATTGGAGCCAAAATTCTAAATAAAGTGTCAGGTTCCGCTATTATTCCATGGAGAGTTCGCTCATGATACATTCTTTCTTTTCTTATTTATGTATATTCATTACACATTGATGTCTAATATTCTGTTAGAATTAAAATGTTGTAATAAAGTAACTTGACTGCAAGGTTTGTCATTATTTCTATTCCCAAAAGGTCAGTCTATTTTATTGTGGGTAGAGATGGTAATTAGCCACTAATATCTATACCTCAATTAGTGCACTTTCGCCTACACTTTTACCTGATATTTTTTTGCAGGCGAAAGTGCACTGTAGGCGAAAGTGGACTGAACCAAACAAAATACTTGTAAATGAAGATTCGCCACGGCTGTAGTTTTATAATTACGCTCCGTAGTTCACTAATTGTATTAATATCTTGATGTTTTCAAGATTAATTAGATTCGTATTGATTGAAATATTTAGAGTACAAATGGATTACGGAAGAATATCTGTATATCTTTATGAGTGAAGGGACATCACATTGTATCGACCGCCGTCTGCGCGCATACTCCATCAACACTGGATAAACAAAAAGGTTCGGAACAGAATTAGGCTTATGGTCTGAGAGTTTTGTGCCACCGTGCTCCAGCTCTAGCAATTGGTATTAGGCGCCTTTCCCAAGGACACTGTGCAAATGCCGCGAGTTACATCGAACAAGCGATCTTTCAATCTGACGTCCAAGGTTCAAACCAATGAACCACCGAGTTCACATGCTATTAGTTGACCTACTGTTGCAAAGGGCTGTGTAGGAAAAAAAACAAAGCGAAGTTACAATTAAACGTTCTAGCAGCCAAAAATATTATTCGAAAAAAATTGAATTATATCACAGGAGAGCAAAACCCCATGGGGTGAATACAAAGCAGAAACATATTTTAAATAAGTCTAGCTTTAACCCAAATAACCTCTAAAGTATGAAAATTGAAATGCGTTTATTTCCTCGCCTGCAAACACGACCATTCTGTCATAAAAAGAAATGTCATGTATCAGTGGAAATGTTATGTATGAGAGCGAGAGAGGCCAATGAATTGAAGTAGATCCAGGTGGATGGTTTATTTCCCGAAAAACGTTTTTTTGGTAACAAAGTACAAGCCAAATATCTGGACGAATAATTTTATGAAAATCTTCATTCAAATATTTTTAGAATTTCTAATTGAAGCCTCCAGTTACAGAAATGGGGAAAGACTGACCACACGTTTTACTAATTCGCTCTATGGCGATTACATTGTTTCCTTGAATAGCAGTTGGCCTTGAACAGTAGTCGGTTTAAAACAGGTGAATGATGAGAATAACAGTCTGTTTTGCTTTCAACCCTTTAGCAGCCGTTTTTCCGACCAAGAACATGATACGGCATAACTTCATTATATAGGGTGGCTGTACAGTAAATGTGTGGAGTTGACCAATCAATATTTTCAACGTGCAGCTCCGAGGCTGCACGTTGAAAATATTGATCGGTCTACCCTAAATAATGAATATGGACTCTTTTAATTGCTGCCATTGAAATGGCATGGAAGATACCACTAGAGTTCAAAGGGTTGAGCAGGTCCAAAACTTGTTGAGCGTGAACAGGAAAATACTAACAATGATGCAAATATCCGTTGTGATGGAAACATCACAGTAGTAAGGTAGCAAAACTGTACCATTACAAGAGAGAACTCCCTCCCCTTCCCACTGCGTCTTGAAGATGACTGACCTTTGATTTTATGAGTTTCAAATTACAGAAATCGAAAAATTATCAATTTTCTGAACACACCTCGTTGAGTAGCCGAGTAGCAATTAAGAATGTAACTATGAGGCATATATGTTTGTTTCCCCTTGATCATGGAATGGCGTTACGTGGCGTATTGTTGGAAAGATCTCTCACTTTCTTACTGTGTGTGGCTTAACAGCCTTCGATCGTTTCAATTCGCGTAACTTCAAAAGGAGTGTTCGTCTTCTCTGAAATAGTTTGGCAAGTTACTTAATGTGCTTCAGACAATTCCCATTTTTTGTATCCTTCATTATAGGCAGTACTCGGAGTCACGTTAGCATTTAACTCTTATCTCACAACAACGACCGTATCCGCCCAGCGCTGTTCACAAAACCACCATTCAAATTTCATTATTTTGTTCAATTTTTACTTGCAAAACATAGCTAATGCTCCCTCATTGGAACGAGGTCATCGAGATCGTTCCAATGAGGAGTCATAACCTATGTTTTATTCGAGAATTATTTTTCATGTATTGTCTGCTAGTAATGTCAGGTGAAAAAGTGAAACAATAAAGAGACCGGTCCTGAAAAGCGGCGAAATTCAAATCCAACCTTGAAATAATAAACGTCTGGGTTTCTTATTCCGGTAACACGACGTTTCAACAAAATACAAGCGTCTTTTGTTTGCATTGGATTCTATGAACCAAAATGTAGAAAGTGGCGAATGTAACAATATAAGCAATAGTGATAAAGAACGTGCAAAATGCGAACAGAGAAATTTCAAGTTATTCTAAAGGTGAGTGTCGTGGAGGTTTTAATAAACCGCTTTCTGTAATCGTGGTCATCAGCTTGACAAGTGAGCCACTATCTTATAATGCGAACTATTTCACTGGGCTTTTTTATAACCTAGATGGGGGCGCGGTGGCTCAGTTGTTCGAGGTGCAGACTGCAAGCCGAGAAGTCCCGGTTCGAATCCCACCTGCGGGAACCGTGTTGTGTCATTGGGCAAGACACTTCACCCCCATTGGGAACACGGTGGCGTTGTGTACTAAGGCGTACTGCACGTCGGTGGTGCACCTGCTTTCAACCAATGCTAATATATCGGTTTATGGTCATTATTTATTTACCCAAAATTTAATTTTAAATATGTCTTGAGTTTTTTAACTGTACTCTCGAATGAATAATATTATCCCTTTACCCAGTGAATCGTCTGCATGTGCCCACGTAACATACAAATTGAGCAGTTGAAAAAATAATTTTCAAAAATTTCGACAAAACTATATGAAATGACCCCTCATTGGAACGAGCTCGTTGAGCTCGTTCCAATGAGAGGGTCACATGATATTGTTTTGTAATAATTTTTGAAAAAATCTGATAAACTAATTTTTAAAATAATAAATTTTGATATCGTCTGCGTTGGATAAAGGTTTTTCGAATCGCATCATCAAGGCATGCTAATTCGTTCGGACTCTGATGTCTGAAGTCTCGTTTGTGGTACTTATGTTCATATATCTGAACAGTTTTCGATATACCGGTATACCGCGGTATTTTTTTGAATACCGATACCGGTATTCAGTTTTGAATATCGTGCAGCCATAGCAAATCCTCCAATATTGTTGTCACAATATCACGAGAGTCACCTAATAAGGCGTTCTAATGTTATACGGCAAAAAAGCCAAAGACAAGTTCACGGTGAGGGTTGAACATTTTCTCCTCATGCATATGCACCCCCAGGAAACAACAAAAAAAACTTGTTGGAATATTCAGAGCACAACAACACGCACTTTATTTCTTGCAACATACAACTGTGAAAAAACATTAAATGCCACTTAATAATGGCGCTGACATATCGTATACTCTAGCAAATCGCTTCTGTATACATTTATTTATTTATTTATTTATTTATTTATTTATTGGTGGTTAAGGTCACATACTTATGCACAATGGCTAATCATGACCGTGACAGTTTTACGGGTGGAGGAAGCCGGAGTACCCGGAAAGAACCACCGACCAACGACGAGCAGCTGCCAGCTCCCCAACATCGTAACTCCGCACTGCAGCACAGACAGGGTTAGATTGGATGAAGACATGCGCACCATCGACGTGCAGTACGCCTTAGTAAACGGCGTCATCGTGCCCCCTTGTGGACAATCGGGGTTAAGTGCCTTTCCCAAGGACACAACGCGGGAGTCCGAATCGATCGATCGCTCAGACGGTCACCCATCCGAGGACTAACCGGGCTCGACGTTGCTTAACTTCGGTGATCTGATGAGAGCTTCTGTATACAAGGAATGATATACACTTACAAATAGACATTGAATTTTGGAAAAACTAGATACCCATACGTGCTGAGATACTGAAAAAACCTCAACAGAACACACGCATCAAATACCTGTCAACAATCTCAATTATTGAATGTTGACATTGGTAATGATATAATGACAAATTGATATGTCTTTCCTTCGGGGTTAATTCAAAAACTATTTTCTACGGTTAATATTTCATTTAAATATCACAATTATGTCGTTTTTTCTTTAAAAAGGAGTTTTAACCCTTGAGACTTTAATTATCCTGACGTTCAAACGTCACTGGGAATTCAGTTTCTTCAACATTTTTCAAAATACGACCTCAAACGTCCGAAAGTACAAATGAAAGTGTCAGTGACTCTGTAGCTTAACTTGTCTGTGTGTTGTGTTTGATGAAAAGGATAATGTTCAATGTTTATGAAAGGATTATGAAATAAGACAGGAATTGTGATAATTGGGAATATGTTAATTTCTGTTCCCTGTATGCTATGTTTTCAATAAAAATAATATAAGGTTTTGACTGTACTAAAGAACTGAGGTGTGGGTTAATGTGGCCCTCACAGTTAATGTATGTGGCCCTCACAGTTAACGTATGTCAGCAAAAGTTACCAAGTTACAGTGAAATTATTCCAAAAACGAGTCATCCTATCAAGTTACAATGAAATCCCTTCATAAATATGGTCTGTAGACTGTGCGAAAGGTTTTCGGGCTTCAGGCCTGTGTCACCGTCACGGTTGACCGATTGCAACTAAAAGGGACGTCATCATCTCGACATTATACTGAGTCATTCTACCAAGTTACAATGAAATACCCTTACAAAATACGACATGTAGTCTGTACTTTCAGGTTTTGGGCTCGGGCAGACATCATGGTTGAATGATCGCGACCAAAAGGGGACGTTCTCATCTGGGCATTATCTGTAGCGATCCTACGAAGCGAAGTTACAATGAAATCCCTTCATAAATATGACCTGTAGACTGTGCTAAAGGTTTTCGGGCTTCGGGTCCCTGCAGCCCTCACAATTTCCCAATCACGACCAAAAGGGGATGCCATCATTTAGGCATTATATGGCGTCAACCTAACAAGTTACAATGAAATCCTTACACAATTGGACCTATAGACTATGCTAAAGGCTTTCGGGTTTTGAGCACGGGCAACCATCATGGCTGAATGATCGCGACCAAAAGGGACCGTTCTCATCTAGACATTATTTGGAGTCATCCTTCCAAGTTACAATGAAATCCCTTCATAAATATGACTTGTTGACTGTGCGAAAGGTTTTCGGGCTTCGTGCCCCTGTAGCCGTAACAGATGACCAATCGCGTCCAAAAGGGGTACGTTCTCATCTAGACATTATATGAAGTCAACCTACCAAGTTACAATGAAATCCCTCCATAAATATGACTTGTAGACTGTACTAAAGGTTTTTGGGCTCGGGCAGTTGTCACGGTTGACAAATCGCGACCAAATGGGGAAGTTCTCATCTAGACATCATACGGAGTCATCCTACCAAGTTACAATGAAATCCCTCCATATTAAATATGATCTGCTGTCTGTGCTAAACGTTTTTGGGTTTCGGGTTTGGGCAGCCATCACGGTTGACAGATCATGACCAAAAGGGGACGTTCTCATCTAGACATTATACAGAGGCATCCTACCAAATTACAATGAAATCCCTCCATAAATACGACCTGTAGACTATGCTAATGGTTTTCGAGTTTTGGAGTCGGGCAGCCATACCGATTGACCGATCGCGACCAAAAGGAGACGTTCTCATCTAGACATGATCCCAAACCTACATGTGAAATTTCGTGACGATCAGACAAGAACTACGGGGTGTAGCCTGTGCTAAAGGAAAATGTGAACAGACTCGCAGACTAACAGACTTCCGCACGCGTGATGGCAATAGCTTGTTTTGACTTTGTCAAGTTAAGCTAAAAACAAGATATTTTTCACATTAGTGATTATCTGGTTGAGGGCTAGATTATTTATATGGTCTGAATTTGTTATTCAAAATTTGTTTTATTGCAAATTATTGGAGAGTGCCACAGGCACTCTCCAATAATTTGTAATAAAACAAATTTATAAAAACAAAATATTATTTGTGTTTGACTGAATATGAAATTTAAGCAAGGAAAGTGTTAGCTTTTGCTCTGGTATCCTCATTTTTTGAAAGCCCTGATAGTGGCTTCTAGCATTCAACCAGCTAAAAAGTCTCGACAGCAGGATTATGTTAGTATTTTAAGCTGCGATAACATTTGGCTCAACGGTTATCACTGAGCACTATTCGGGAGAAAATAAGAATTTGAGATTAAAACTTTAAAAAATCGAAAAATAATAACAAAATAAATTACCACAAAGTATCAACGTGTTGTTTGATTTCGTACGTAATAACACAAAAAAAGTATCAGAGGGTTAAATTAAACAAAAGATTTCTTACGTAATAACACGTACAAAAGTATCAAAGGATTAATATTACAAGAGTAAGCTTATGGACGTACATACTACTTCACATAAGTCCTGCTAATTCAAACTAGAGAATCCGCAATACAAAAAAAAAATTCCTCCTTTCACACACGGGTCCACATACGCAAGGTATGATACCAACAGTAGCACAGATCGTTGAAGTTAACAGTCGGAAAACACTTGCGCGAGATCGAATGGAGCTGCGAGAGCGATGCAACCCGAGGTTTCCGCTTCTTTGAGAAGTAAAATCGACCAAACAGTAATTCCAACACTGCCGGTGCACACAATATACTCGCTGAAATAATGATTGTTTTTCGAATGCGTGTGTAAGTTCTATCCCTCAACAAAGCTATACACCAATCACAGAGACAGTCTAGTTAGGTAAAACATGGAAGAGAGAGTTGTGACGCCTTCTGTTCAGGACGCGTAAATTCTGATCGATGAATTTGTCCAAGGTTTCGTTGACGCCAATTACCTTTAGTAAAATTAGTTAATGACCAATATTGATCGAATATTAAACTAGTAACCCTATTTTGCTACTTCTGGTCAACATTCCACGACCATAAGTCATAGAGATGGGAGGTATTGGAATTTTAGTTCTGGTATCGGGTTCGGTATTTTTAAGGGAGTATATAGAGAGGAGGGTATCTAGAGTTTTTGAGTGGATACGGAAAATTATCTCATGAGTGACCGATGCAAATGCTTATTAAATTTCCATTTATCTCGGTCACAAGAGAGATAATAAAAGAGTGGTGGCCGAGTGGATAAGTGCGCTGGTCTCTCATGCCAGAGGTCCCGGGATCGATCCCCGGTCGGGGAAAGTTCTCGAGGTGTCCGAACACTCTCTGTCAGCATCAATTGTGGGGTTGATGCTGTCACAGCGTATCATCCTATCGGGTGGGGACGTAAAATGGCTGTCCTCTGTGCGGAGAGAGACACACTCCGTGCAGGCTAAAGATCCCTTCGTAGTATTCGAGAAGAGCTAGGCCACGAAGTTGCCGCCATGAAGGTCATCCCACAAACCCATGACATTGGGCCAAGGAGAAGCGTTAATATAAGTTGCATAACTTGTTCGCCAATCCTTGTAAAACAAATAAGATTAAATAAATAAATAAAAAAAAAATGAAAAGATAATATCCCGTATCCACTCAAAAACGCTAGATTTTCTTTTTATTATACGATTTTTATAAGATTCTGGTAATTCCACTCGTTTCAACCTTGAATTGATGCATGAAAATAAACAGCGCATTGAATCATGGGTACGTGGAAGTGATTTGATCGATAATTGGAACAGATAGTGTCTTGCAATATGAGTCAGCTGGCGGGTTACTTGTCCAAACATGGTCTGAAGGTCTGTAATATAAGTTTTGGTTTGGTACGTCCTTTGAAAGGACGTACCAAACCAAAAACTTGTATTACGGACTTTCATGCCATTTTTGGACCATAGGGTTTTATACCTCAATTGAAGATGGATACTTGCGTGAGCAAAAATAACCATTAGTCTTGGTCTCGAATGAGAATTTTAGGTATCCACTCAAGAACTCAGATTGAATTGATGCCTGAAATTAAACAGCTGATGTGCATTGATACACGGAAGTGATTTGATTGATACTCGGAACAGGTAGTGTCTAGCGATCTGATTCAGCTGTCGGGTTTCATGCATCAATTCAAGTGAATATGTGTAGAATTATTGCTTGAAATGATCGGTATCCACCCCAAAACACTAGATTTTCTTTCCATCATATATATATAGAAAAACAAATTATCATTTCCAGTGATAATGTGACTCGTATTCACTTTGAAGTGATACTTTGAAAGCCGCCATCTTGATTGATACCGTGAAAGTGAAAATGTCATGTTGAGAGAAGGTGAGTGTCGGTCGATGTTGGCATTTTCGAAAAATCAATTCAAGCAAGGTGTCAAAAGCTCCCAGAGGATTTGCATTACGGCATGCTAGAGTTTCGAGTACATTACCAGAAATGTGATATTAAGTGGAATGAATTATTTTAACAAGGGGTGGGTAGGAGTACACCACCCCATCCTCATCTGGATGATATCAATACACCTCGAAACAAAAACAACTGAAGAATGAATGCCATCGTTCCCTCACTTTTTACGATGCGACCAGCAGGCATTTGATATTATTCCGCGGTCTGGCAATCAAAGAATATTAGAATCAAGAATTTGATTTGTACTACATGGTTCGAGTAAAAAAGAACTTGACTAGAGTATTTTGTGCAAAAATGGCATTCCAAAACATCCAAGAATAACCTTGACCTTCCTTTTGCAAAAGCCACCATTTGTGTTTTTCCATTGCATGTCATTCCCTGACATTGACTTGTAAACTACTGCCGAGCAAACGAAGCTGGGGGCGGGGTTGGGGGTATTTCTTCTAGTCACAAGACTTTTAGTGGCAACTGATACAGACACTGACTTGCAAACTATTGCCGCGCAAACGAAGCTGGGGTGTGGTTGGGGGTATTTCTTCTAGTCACAATACTTTTAGGGATAACTGATGTGACCATTTACCTAACAAAGGATGAAGTGGACTGTCAATGCGTGTTATAGAATTTGTCTTCAAACTTTACGATTATACCTCCATAAATCTAATCGAGACACGTGTTATTTCGGGGTCTTCCTGTCTACCCAGCCACTATTGTTCTGGTGGAAGTGTGAAACTTTTCTTGATCAAAGAAATGCCGACTACAGTTTTCTTCAAATTAGTGGTTTGTTCTGTTGGGAATTTAACTGCAAATTCAGAGGGCTGGGTGAGCAAGAAAATGACAAAAAGAAACAAAAATTATTATTAATTATTTATCATATTTATAAATACACATTAATTATAATAATAATCATAAATAAATAAATAACATTAACCCTTTAAATCCCGATTTCCTGGAGTGATATTGTCTTTGTGTACATTTACGGTGAAATGGGTTCGTTACAATATCAATATACAGAGAGGATAAAATAATAACTGCAGTCTGCAGCCGTCTGGCTGCAGACTGTAGTTATGATTTTATCACCAATGTCTCGTGGACAGACCTCTTATAATAACACAAAAATGGGACGAAATTATGCCTTGGAGCGAAAAATCGGTCTTTCGAATCCAAAGTTCTCTGTTTTGATATATCAACCCATCAATTAAGACCGGAGATGAAACATAAGCTCTCTGTTTTGATACGGAGTATAACCTTCGCCCAGGTGTTAATTAAAACTAGTGGGCTGGGTGAACAGGAATAACCCGTTATTTCTTAAATATATACCAACTACGCCGACCACGACGTAGGTAAGATCATGGTTTCTAAATAAAGATTCGTGAGTTATTGATCTGACTAGAACATGAAATGGCTGCATCATACAAAAAAACCCACTATATTCTTTTCCATTCAGTTGTCAACTCATCTTTTGTCAAAAAACGGTGACCTGCCATGGCTATAGATTATCTGTCGACCGATATGTTGAGCTAGTATTAGGGATGCTTTATTAATTGGACTGACAGAAAGTGACAACCATTAGTCTTGTACTGGAATAAAGAATTCGCTTAAAGAGCAAGCCAACAATCAATATGGCCAGAAACATGTATTGTTCTCCTTCAATATCTTTCCCACATGCACACACATTGCCAATCATCCACAAGACTGTACAACCAGCATTACGAGGGAGCGCGGTGGCTCAGTAGGTAGTGGTGCAGGCTGCAAGATGAGAGGTCCTCGGTTCGAATCCCACCTGCCGCAACCGCGTTGTGTCCTTGGGCAAGACACTTCATCTCCATTGCACGCGCGGGGGCACGATGACGCCGTGTACTAAGGCGTACTGCACGTTGATGGTACGCATATCTTCAACCAATCTAACCCTGCCTGTGCTGCAGTGCGGAGTTACGATGTTGGGGAGCTGGCAGCTGCTCGTCGTTGCTCGGTGGTTCTCTCCGGGTACTCCGGATTCCTCCACCCGTAAAACTGTCACGGTCATGGTTAGCCATTGTGCATAAATATGTGACCTTAAAAAAACATCAATCAATAATCAGCATTACGAAAATTGTTTATTATCTCCCTTGCAATAAAAGGTGAAAACCACAGCATCCCATCAGAACAGAAACTTATCATACTCACGAAAGTCACTATTGTATGGCAGGTAGAGCATGTACCACAAAAATAATTTTTTTTAATTATATTTAATTTTTGACGTGTTCCAATAAAATAATATCAAAATTTACAATTTTAAATATCATTTTTTTTTAATTTTTCAAAAAATGTCAACAATACCATATCATGTGACCCCTCATTGGAACGAGCTCGTCGAGCTCGTTCCAACGAGGGGTCACATGATATGGTTTTGTTGACATTTTTTGAAAAATAACCTTTTGTCAACTGCTGAATTTGCATATGACGCGTGTGGATGCGGCCGATTCGATGGGTATATATATAAAGGGTTAAATCACTATTTAGAAGAATTTCAGTACTTTTCAGTATAAACACTCCATATTCTGACCAAATTCTTGTCATGTTTGGAAAAACTTCACTATCGTCCTGGCTCAAATTTCCATTTTACTTGAAATTTAGGGCTTCGAATTTCCGGTTATTGTAAACTGATGAATGTTGGCGTGGTGAGATACCATCCCCCCCCCCCCCCCAACGCACACACACCCTGTAGCAACGTCCCCGATGAAGGTTTTAAAATTCATGTTGCATTCTCTTTCCACCACCCGGTACCTTCCATACCCATTGTATCTCTACCTCTGTAATAATTGTGTGGTGTGAAACACACGGGGTGGTAGTGAGACATTAATACGATTGCCACAGTAATCTATAATATTTACTGGACTCGTCCCCACTTTGGACTACCTTTGTTTGCCGACTCGAATAATTTGACTGCACACTACACAGCTGGTGGGTTGCTAGATGGCTGACAATTTTCGTCATTGGAAGAGATGTACGGGAAAGTTATCTCCCATTATTTCCTAAATCTGTCAGCAAATTTAATTCAAGGAGTGGAGGAATTTCATAAAAAAAAATTGAAATTTCGGAATGTTAGCGAATTGGTATCATCGAGGTGGGGGCGCGGTGGCACAGTCGGTAGAGGTGCAGGCTGCAAGCCGAGAGGTCCTCGGTTCGAATCCCACCTGCGGCAACCGCGTTGTGTCCTTGGGCAAGACACTTCACCCCCATTGCCCACGTGGGGGCACGGTGCCGCTGTGTACTAAGGCGTACTGCACGTCGATGATGCACCTGTCTTCAACCAATGCTAACCCTGCTTGTGTGGAGTAGACATGTTGGGGAGCTGACAGTTGCTCGCCGTTGCTCGGTGGTTCTCTCCGGGTACTCCGGCTTCCTCCACCCGTAAAACTGTCACGGTCATGTTAGCCATTGTGCAGAAATATGTGACCTTAAACACCAATAAATAAATAAATAAATCATCGAGGTGCTCATTATTTCACAACCTTCAGGAATTTTCGTGTACAGTAGTATAGACATACGGAAGCTGGATTTTCATAATTTTTCTCCAATCAGTTTGAATGTTTGACAATTGTTCTCTGTTTAAACCCATTTACGAATAAGAAAACGACGTTTTCACCATCTTTTGATGTTCTGTAACTTTTTTTCTGTTCATAATATCAACAGTGTTTGCACTGTGACATATAACACCATTAATATGAATGTCTAGAGGGAGAGATTTGGTATTCATTTCCTTCGGAAGTGTAAAAACGCGCAAATTAAAGTACAGTCGCTATTTATTTATTTATTTATTGATCTTTAAGGTCACATATTTATGCACAATGGCTAATCATGACCGTAACAGTTTTACGGATGGAGGAAGCCGGAGTACCCGGAGAGAACCACCGAGCAACGACGAGCAGCTGTCAGCTCCTCAACATACTAACTCTGTTCAAGCTCCGCTCAAGCCGGGTTACAGCGGTTGAAGACATGTGCACCATCGACGTGCAGTACGTCTTAGTACACGGCGCCATCGTGCACCCATGTAGGCAACCGGGATAAAGTGCCTTGCCCAAGGACATAACGCGGGTCTTCGCGGTCGGGGATCGAACTCGGGACCTCTAGCATAGAAGTCTAGCAGTCTACCACTGAGCCACCGTGCTCCCAAACTGAAAGAATATTTTCACCAATTATTCCTTGAATTATTAAAATTAGATGAATATTTCGTAAATCTAGTCACGGCTGCATCACAGCAGCCATGACTAGATTTAATGAAAAATATCTTGAAAATACCCAGAGGGTTACGAGTTAACCCTTTACCTAACTTAACGGTAGAAACCAGCCAGCGCTATTCACAAAAATCGCCAATTAATTTTCAAAGCCAAAGACAAGTTCTCGGTGAGGGTTGAACATTTTCTCCTCATGCATATGCACCCCCAGGAAACAAAAAAGTTGTTGAATATTCAGAGCACGACAACACGCACTTTATTTCTTTCAACATACAACTGTGAAAAAACATTAAATGCCACTTAATAATGGCACTGACATATCGTATACTCTAGAAAATCGCTTCTTTATTTATTTATTTATTTATTTATTTATTTATTTATTTATTTATTTATTTATTTATTTATTTATTGGTGGTTAAGGTCACATACTTATGCACAATGGCTAATCATGACCGTGACAGTTTTACGGGTGGAGGAAGCCGGAGTACCCGGAGAGAACCACCGAGCAACTGCCAGCTCCCCAACATCGTAACTCCGCTCTGCAACACAGGCAGGGTTAGTTTGGTTGAAGACATGCGTAGCATCGACGTACAGTACGCCTTAGTACACGGCGTCATCGTGCCCCCACGCGGGCAATGGAGATGAAGTGTCTTGCCCAAGGATACAACGCGGTTGCCGCAGGTGGTATTCGAACCGAGGACCTCTCGGCTTGCAGCCTGTACCTCCACCTACTGAGCCACCGCGCTCCCTAGTACAGTCGCTAAACTGTGTTTGACTGATAGATATTTTTAAGGACAGATTATCTGTGAAGTAGTTGCTTCTAATTAACATGCCATAAAGGCCAAGTTTCCTTTTGTAACTGTTAATAAACGAAAACAACAGACAGCTCCGAGAGGGGGCGCGGTGGCGTTGCGGTAATCGGTTCTCGTCAGATCACCGAAGTTAAGCAACGTCGGACCCGGTTAGTCCTTGGATGGGTGACCGTCTGAGCGATTGATTCGGACTCCCGTGTTGTATCCTTGGGCAAGGGCACTTAACCCCGATTGTCCACACGGGGGCACGATGACACCGTGTACTAAGGCGTACTGCTCGTCGATGGTGCGCATGTCTTCAACCAATCTTACCCTGCATGTGCTGCAGTGGAGAGTTACGATGTTGGGGAGCCGGCAGCTGCTCGGTGGTTCTCTCCGGGTACTCCGGCTTCCTCCACCCGTAAAGCTGTCACGGTCATGATTAGCCATTGTGCACAAGTATGTGACCTTAAACACCAATAGAAAAAAAAAAAAAAACATACGGGACCTTCCTCTCTTTTCCAATAATTTCAAGGGAGATAACTTTATTAAAAGTCATGACGATATAAATCAGGGATGAATTTGGCATTGTGTTCAAATTGTTAACACAGTGATGGGTTAAAGTTAAAAGGGAATAAATCAACACAGCGACAACCACAGATTCATTCTAACACTTTCTTTTTAAAAATCGACGTTCCCATTGAACGAGTAGACTTACATCTATCATCCGGGTATTTCCTTTTCTTCTACAGACTCTTTATGACAAATAAAGTGATTGGAAATATTCATTGAATTCTAAGATGAATGCAGGGTCACGACACAAGTCAATAGCTGTTAAAGGAACACAACAGCTAAAAGGTAATTAATGCATCCTTAATATGATTTAGTGTGTTTTCTCTGTCGTCTTCCATATAGAAGATTTCATCTGATAAAATAGGATGCGCGAAGTTGTCAGTTTCCATTCTATTCAGCACGAAGGGAACAATATTTCCTAATTACACGATATTTTTGTAGGCAAAAGTACAAACAACTTTAAAAGCAAATCAATCTTATTCTCCGAGAAAACAATAACAGACGAAAAAGATTTGATTAAAATAATTACTGTGACTATTTACCTAGCACGCAGAGAAGACGACGCAAAAATATTTCTGGAATAACTCAGATTTTAATTTTTTTGCCTCAAAAATACAGCTTATGATTTTTCATAGAAACGATCTGGATGACTCGTTTATATTAACCCTTTACCAAACATGAAAAGCAGACGACACTTGCCAACAAATTCTTGAATAACTAATTTTTTTCATTTTTTGTCTCAAAAACATAGGTTATGACCCCTCATTGGAACGAGCTCGTGGAGCTCGTTCCAATGAGGGGTCAAAACCTATGTTTTGAGATAAAAAATGAAAAAACAAAGAAAATTAATTGGCGATTTTTGAGAATAGCGCTGGCCTGTTTTTTGCCGTTACTTTGGGTAAAGGGTTAAGGACCACAAGAACTATTTTTCTATTCACTCAAATATATGGTGAGAAAATATTTGAAATTAAAGAAATTATCGCACTATTTTGCTTGTGCTATTAATTAACTCTTTACCTGCTGTTGGTTTGTATTCCTACCCCGGAAGCAAATCTCTTGTTACCACAATAAGATTCATTTGGGTATTTTAAATTCCATTTACCCAGTGTAAATTGAATCAAAGTTTTGCTCAATTAATTTTTTAGTTAAATTTCCAAAAAAAATTAATTAAATCCAGTCACGTCTGCTTTACAGCGGTCGTGACTGGACTTGATAGCGCTTGCGAGTTTTAACCCTTTACCCAACGTAACGACCAAAACGGGCAGCGATATTCCCAAAAATCACCAATTAATTTTCATTATTTTTTTCATTTTTTGTCTCAGAAACATAGGTTACGACCCCTCTTTGGAACGAGCTCGTCGAGCTTGTTCCAATGAGGGGTCATAACCTATGTTTTTGAGACAAAAAATGAAAAAAATTAGTTATTCAAGAATTTTTGTTGTAAGTGTCGTCTTCTTTTCGTGTTAGGTAAAGGGTTAATGAACGAAAACAGCAGACAACTCCGAGAGCTCTCTGTTTTTGTTTATTGGAAGTAACAAAGGGGAAGCGCGATGACTCAGTGGTTACGACTTGGACTTCACACCGAAAGGTCCACTGTTCGACCCCCCCCCCCCCCCACACACACACAGGGGTTAATCAGGGGTTACTACGCTGTGTCCTTAGGCAAGGCACTTCATCCCGATTGCCCATGTGGGGGCACGGTGGCGCCGTGTGCTAAGTCATACTACACGTTGATGGGACTTTGTCCTCAACCAATACTAATCCTGTTTGTGCTGAGTTAGTTCGTTGGGGAGTCTGGCAGTTGCACATCGTTGCTCGGTGATTCGCTCCGGGTACTCCAGCTTCATCCATCCGTAAAACTGTCCAGAACGAGTTGACACTGGCTGTCGAAAGTGTCGTTAAACTCCAATAAATAATTAAGTACATAAATAAAAGTAACAGAGTGAAAATCACTCATCTAAAAATTTCTTCAAGGGAGATAACTTTATCGAAAGTCGATTTTCATGACAAGATAAATCGGGGATGCAAAGGATCTTCAGCCTGTGCTGAGTGTGTCTCCACACAGGAGACAATCATTTTATGCCCCATCCTACAGGACGTATGCCGTGACGAGAATAACCCCACAAATGATGCTCTTAGGGTGTATTCGGACACTTCTAGAATCTTCGACCAAGGATCCAACCCGCACCTCAGGCTTGAGATACTAACGCATTTATTCGCCCTGCCACACCTCTCTCCGTCACTAATTACTTGTAACCCGTAAAAATTGGTCGCATTTGTCTCCCAACGTTAACACAATCGGCTAATCGATTAATGGTGTGGGAAACATTTGTCGGAAATGATTCCATCAAATGAAAAAAAAGACGGAACAATTGTTCTTTCTGGAAGCTCGACTCCTCGTAATGAAAATGAAAATCGCTAAGTTCTATATGAAAGCAAATCGATGTTCTTTATGCAATTTCATAAGATTTGATCTTCATGAGCAAGGCTTCAAGAGAAATATTTGATGGAATCTAATTCAACGCGGTCCTGTTGTAATCACATAGGTTTTCCATCACTTCATCAATTACTGTTTAAAATCAATACCATGAAAGTACTATAATGCGAACGCTGCTGTGTACAGGAAGCCAGTACGTCGCAGTACAGCGTAAGATAACGGATTAGAACACCAGGGGCGCTCAATTTGACTAAAATCTCTTAAATATGTCTTGTTCTGAAAAATTTAAGTAGATTATATTCAGCAAAGCTTCTGGTGGCATTTTTGACATAAATCTATTTCAGTCTCGATTTAACCCCCAGTACACTGATGTCAAAATACCAAAATTTCAAGAAGCCATTATTCCCATAATGCAACTAGAAATTTAATCAATCCAGTCCTGTTTGACAGAGCTCAATGAGCTCTGTCAAACAAGACTGAATTGATTAAATTTCTAGTTACATCATGGGAAAAATTAGCAGCCTGAAAGTTCGAGATTTTTACATCAGTGTGCAGGAGGTTAAAATGCAGTAGCTGACAAACGCCGGTGCAAGCGATAGCGCATAAGGAGCGCCCGGAGTATAATATCTATACATTTTTGGCGTTCCTTCATTACATATACGTGAAAAATACTGTGCGTTGGGAATTTTTGAAAGGTTTGCTCCACAAAATACCACTTCAATGAATATGTGCCAGGATTTGGTGTTTAGTGGCGCTATTCCATTCATAGAGGCGGCACAAGCTTCAATGAATATGAGATGGTGAATGCTGGTTATCAAAATTGGGGCAGTTGGGGGCCAACGATGCCCGACATATTATCGGATAAAGATGTGCACATTCGACTTGGAGTCGGGGTATTGGTGTTGATCAGTCTATTGTAGAAAAACAACCCGGTGTGACAGGAATGGAAGTCCGTAGGAAAATTAGTCCCTCTGGACTATTATTCCGCGGAATTATAGTTCTAGGTCAAACATTTCTAGGAATAGTAGTCCGGCGGACTACTATTCCTAGAAATGTTAGAACTAGGACTATAATTCCGCGGAATAATAGTCCAGAGGGACTAACGTTCCTACGGACTTCCATTCCTTTTACACCGGCTCCAAAATTTAAGGCTCCATTGCGACGCGCATTGAAAGCTGGAAGCAAGAGAATTTCGGTGTCTTTTCTCACTTTACTCAAAGGACCGTGCTGGAATTAGAAGAGAAAATCTTGTGGAACCCTGGACGCCCTGAAATGTTAATTTTATCAGCTAACAATTGGTCTGGAATCAAACTAAGAAAAAAGTTCAAAAATAAATTGCATCAAAACAGTTTTTCACAAATACACTTCCACCTCCCCCACCCACCAACTGTATCTAAGCGTTGAAAGGCCAAGGCTGATTTTAGCGACCGAAAACACAATAGCTTATTGCCGGAGTTTATGTCATTACGCGGATGATGTGCAGTTGAGGGACAGCTTTTTCGGAAGAGATCATCAACAAAAGCTTATTATTCTTTAAAATCTTTGTTTCCATAGAAGAACCAGACCATTTCCTAAAACGTTTGACTCTTTAGCTAACTTAACGAATATGTTCTGCCAGAGCTATTCCCCAAAATCGCTATTAAAACGTTATTTTCCAATTTTCCTTTCACAACAGAGCTTATGCCCCCTTCATTGAAACGAGCTTTTTGAGCTCGTTTCAATGAGATGCCATAAGCTATGTTTTTTTTAATTAAAAATTGAAACATTTTAGTAATTCAAGCTTAGTTTTTCAAGTACGATCCTAAACTGTTTGAGGTCTAGATTATTTTTGGTGGTCTGAATTTGTTGTTAAAAACTCTTCAGTAATTTGTAATAGAACAAATTTATATTAACAAATATTATTTGTGTTTGACTGAATATGAAATATGGGCAAGAAAAGCGTTGGCTTTTACTCTGATGCCCTCAATTTTATGAAAACCCTGATAGTTGCTTCTAGCACTCGGCCAGTTAACCCTTTACCTAACGAATCGCCCGCATCCGCCCGCGTAATATGCAAATTCAGCAAAGGAAAACGTTGGCTTTTGCTCTGATACCCTCAATTTTATGAAAACCCTGATAGTTGCTTCTAGCACTCAGCCAGTTAACCCTTTACCTAACGAATCGCCCGCATCCGCCCGCGTAATATGCAAATTCAGCAAAGGAAAACGTTGGCTTTTGCTCTGATACCCTCAATTTTATGAAAACCCTAATAGTTGCTTCTAGCACTCAGCCAGTTCACCCTTTACCTAACGAATCGAACGCATCCCCGCGTAATATACAAATTCAGCAAAGGAAAACGTTGGCTTTTTATCTGATACCCTCATTTTTATGAAAACCCTGACAGTTGCTTCTATCACTCAGCCAGTTAACCCTTTACCTAACGAATCGCCCGCATCCGCCCGCGTAATATGCAAATTCAGCAAAGGAAAACGTTGGCTTTTGCTCTGATACCCTCAATTTTATGAAAACCCTGATAGTTGCTTCTAGCACTCAGCCAGTTAACCCTTTACCTAACGAATCGCCCGCCTCCGCCCGCGTAATATGCAAATTCAGCAGTTGTAAAAATATTATTTTTCAAAAAATTTCAACAAAACCATATCATGTGACCCCTCGTTGGAACGAGCTCGTTCCAACGAGGGGTCACATGATATGGTTTTGTTGAAATTATTTGAAAAATTTTAAAAAAAATGATATTTAAAATAATAAATTTTGATATCGTCTGCGTTGGGTAAAGGGTTAAGGTGTGAAAAGGCAAAAGCTTTAAATGAATCAGATCCCGCCAGCTCACCCTGAACGCTAGGCCGTTACTATTCCTTTTCGTCGTTCGTCTCCAACCGAATTCTACGCTCTCTAGAATGAACTCCATGTTCAAGTGTCATTGAATGTGAAGGAAATGGATAAATGCGATATTACATTGGTTCAGTCACAGAAAATTCTTTAATATGAATGAGTTGGTGGGAAGTGTTTCCGAGACCTCGTAGACATTTATTTGCCATTATGTCATAAAATCATTATAGTCTTAGTTATGATATCAACACATTGAAACAATTGTTACTTTTATGCATTTATCTTATTCGACCTTTGCAAGAATGACGCACGTGTGTGGATTTTTTCTTTTGATATCATTTTTATTTCATCATTTTGATGACAATGACCTTTTAATCTATTAATGTAAAAACAACATGTTCGTGATAATACAGCTTCTGGGAAAGTGAAATTTTGTCATTCATCTACTACAAGGCCAAACTCATTGCCAGGATAATTCAAATGGCTGCAATCGCTTTTTATCAATAGATAGATACAGAAAGAGAGAGACAGAGAGAGAGAGAGAGAGAGAGAGAGAGAGAGAGAGAGAGAGAGATACAGAGAGAGAGAGAGATACAGAGAGAGAGAGAGATACAGAGAGAGAGAGAGAAGTGTGATCTCGTGTGACGTGCATTGAGTTCTTGTGCAGGACACTTATTCTAAATTGGTTTTGGGGGACGCGGTGGTACGGTGCACCTTCGACCAATGTGTCCTGGAGTCAAGTCCTATTTGTACCTGATTGGAAAGTCGAAAACTGGAAAGAACTTTGTCGGAGAAATGGATCTTAACTTTTGAAATATACAGGAATTGAAATGAATTATCTGACACCATATTGTAGTATGAATGGGTGGGCATGTAATGTTGTATGAATTGCGTATTCAACTTTGCAAGCCCATCCCAAATTTGTAACCCGACATGTCAATCTATAATTCTTTTTTCAATTCTTATAATTTCATTTAAAGTACTTGATAACGTTGTTTAATGGTTCAGTTTTGCAAACTTGGATTAAACAGATGTATAGCCGAACTTATTTAACGTGACGAATTTTAACACATTCGTCATCATCGAGCAGTACTACAAACACGTATCCTCATGTCAAATTATTTTGTATATATTTGTTACCAAAATAGGTAACCCCACTTTTCTGTATACGAGGGTCAAACAAACAGTGTTCACACTGGTCCGATACTTTTTGGTGCCAAATGTAATTTTTGTTCGGAGCCAATGAGAATAAATTAACCGTGTATTGTTCTTTTGTTAAAGCCAAATAGAGCCTGATTCTAAATGACAAAAAATTAAGCATGTGTCATCCTTTGAGTGCAACAAGGCGCCATCTGCAATGCTAAAGCATTGCAGATGGCGCCTTGTTACACTCAAAGCACCATATTTTAATTTTGTGTTACCTCGCTCTTTTAAGTATTTTAGTTACAAAAAAACACAAAATAAATAAATAAATAAATAAATAAATAAATAAATAAATAAATAAATAGGCCGGAAGGATTATAAAAAAGATTAAGCAAGATAAGTAACAAAGAAATGTTTCGATAAGAATTAGATTAAATGGATTAACAAAGAATCATAAGTGTACCAATTACCTTTACATTACTTGAATGTTGGTTATCTCATCTGTGTCGTCAGACAACGATTTTATAGAAAAAAGACGCACAGAAATAATAAACCCCAAAGCCTTTGAGACCTGGCAAAATTATTAATTTTGGCTCAAAATCTTAGTGTCCAGGGTTGTATTTTTGGTGCGAGACGACTTTTTAGAGCTATTGGCGTCATTGACCTCGACGGCGTGAACAATGCATATATACCACACGGTTGAAAATGCACGTCACCGTCCGACGTTTATTCTGAACACAGTCAAAAAGCTACTTTTTGAGCGCATCAAGGCGGTTTTTTTTTTGGTTTATTACAAGCATGTTCTATGTAATTCCCATCTACCACAACAATAAACCATGCCGAAAATGAAAATCTGTTCCGCACATATGTGCGGAACGGAAATCGTTGACGGACTATTTTTAAATAGAAGCGAAATTTCACTGCAATTTTCTACAAATCGTGCAACGCTATTGCAATTTAAATCGCTAGCGATAGCTGAAAATCGTTCCCTGAGTTCCAATGTGTTCTATGTGCCAATGGGCACATAGAACACATTGGACCTCAGGGGACGAAATAGTAACACGGGTTCCCCTCGCGATAAAATGTGTTCTTTTTATTGATAGTTGTCAAATGAATTGGTGAGTGTCCTTCTAATAATTGTTTTTTATAGGCGTGAAGGCGTGTAATAAACACAGACCGACACATGCGCGTGAATGTGTTAATCGATATGGCACTTGTACAATCGCAGGAGAATAAAACTCGAGGCCCGCGGCCTCTCGTTTTATCCTTCCGCGCTGACAGACGTGCTCTATCGATTAACCAATTCACACGCGTATGTCGTTTTGTGTATATGTTACTGTACACATTTAAATACTTCATGAAAATTCCGCGGTGCGTCGAAGTGGTACAGTTAATGTAAAGTCTCGAAAAATAAAAGAAACCTCAAATACTTGAAGTTTAAATAAACAGGCTGATAATGTTGACTGACCAACAAGGGTTATGAATTTCACACAAGTCTTCGATTATTACAAAAGTTTACTGAGTTGATTAATATGCATGGGATATTAAAAAATGATCTAGATTTAAACAAAAATGCAATCAATGAGTTTTGATAAACTCATCTCGACCAATCAAATTGCATGAAGTGCGTTTATTACAATATAATATAATATAATATATCGTACGATAATTTATTTCAATTCTTATCATTTAATTTACACACCCATCTCACATTCATTCTCAATATATCGGCCGATAATTTATTTCTGTTCTTATCATTTAGTTTGTTGTGGTTGATTACTTAATAATAATAACACTTTGGCCAGCCGCTGATTTGTCGTGGTTCTCGGACGAGAAGGCCATGGTTACCCCTGTACTCCCAACTGCCTCCCTATTCCCACGCTTCTCCTCTCCTCCCAACACTCGGAGTCGAACTGCTTGATGACATCCCTTGCCCCATTCTTCCCAATCTCACCGATTAGCATATTAACCCCCTCCTTTGAGTCTCCCCCTAACCACATGTCCTACATTCTCCCGTCCCACTTCCCCATTATACTCCCAGTGAATCTGATTCTTTTAGACTGATACTTTGGGCATTCTAGAAGAAAGTGTTCCAGGGTCTCCACCATGTCCAAGTTACACATTTGGCACTCTCTTTCACCGTCTTTCCCAATTTTTCCCCTCAGCTCCAGGGATCGCGACCTCAGCTTGAACAACAGTGACCCCCCACCCCCCAAAGGTGCCATCGAGGTACTCTTCAAAACCTGGCTTCTCTTTATCGCGCAGGCCACCCAAAGACCTCTTTGATTTTACCCACCCTCGCCAATTACGGTTACAATCCTCCATGACCCTTTCTCTGACGATTTTTTTTACCCTGGTTTGCCTCAACGTCCAGGTCCGAGATTTCCAATGAGTAGTTCTCTACTAGCTCCCTCACTTGGACCATCCACCCCGTTTTGATATTTGAGTTGAAAATTCTCAGGAACATTACTTTACACCATCGGCTGTCGGGGAGATTTACCAAATAATTAAGATAACCGAGCTTCAACAGGTCTATCCTGTCCTTGATCCTCATCCACCCAAGCTCACCCCTGATTGCTTCTAGCGCTGCGGCATTACTCGACCCCGTTATCCATCGGCCTGCATCGTTCTGCAGGATTTCTAAGCTCTTTACGGCCGTCTGGTTTAGAGGTACCACTTCCGTACCGTATGTTATACTTGGCAGCCCCACAACTTACTTCTTTAAACGGTTTATTTCTCATATTGGGGTGAATACATATATAGACGAACTTAAAGATTATTGCTGAGACGTTTCACCATCAAACACCAGCACAAACACGCCTCCGTGTGTCAAATTAATTTGTTTGTGAACATGGAAGCCCACCTTCCTGTACGCGGGTTAAGTTAGAGCCGAAAAACTTAGCTTCTCAGAAAACGTACCCTTGAAGTGAAATTCTATGTTTTGTAACATCAACTTTGATCCTACACTCAACTGTATGATTTTGTTTGTGACATATCACCTCAGGGTGTTGTGTTACTCCATAGCATTTCACTGAATTGTATCTACCGGTTGCAAAGTTATGGTGAAAACAAAAGTTGACTAGAAAATGAACCTCGAAGTGAAATTCTATTTTTAGAAACAACAATGTCGACTCCGACGCAAGTGTCATGGTTTTTGATTGTGACATATCCTCTCAAGGTGGTGTGTTACCCCATAAATTTTCGCTGAATGTTCTTCAAAGGTTAAAAAGTTATAGCCGAAGCAAATAAAGTTAATAAAGGGGGAAAATACCCCTTCAGTTCGGTTGTGACACGCTTATAGCCATAATCACAGAATTTACAGAGACTAAACTTCGTATATCGGCTCACCTTTAACATTTGGCGTTCACTGTCAAGTATCATTGCAACTGACCGAAATATTTGGAGTCATAAATAGCGTCAAAAAGGTACAAAAAGTACCCTTTCTTCTGGTGACAGCTGTACACGCCAAACTACAACAGATATTATGAAATCATGCATACAAATAGACCACTGATGATACTCGTGCGCAGCCATGTTTCACCCACACTTTCATAAAACTCTTCACGTCACGGCGTTCAGTACGATCGGGACGGAAAGGGTCAAAATTGCATTTCAATGCATATATCGTCGCGTGAGAACCATAAGGTTCTATCTTCCAATGGAAGATAGAACCTTATGGTTCTCACACGACGATATTTGGAATTGGGCGACATTTCAGTACCCGTTGTCCATACATCTTCCCTTCTTTGCTGGGCGCTTCGGCGAGGGCCGTGCTTCGTTGAATGGCTTCTGTAAATTCGCTTTGCGATTTCAAAACCATCCAGCTTTTAGTTTTGTTCTCTCTGTGTCGTTTTCCAATTCATAATTAATCAAGGGGTAATCGGAGATAGTGCAGATGAAAAGACAACATTTTTTATTGACCAATCTATATTGTGATTAGGGAAACACATTTATTGACCAAAACTTTACCGTTACAGAAACCTGTTTAATCATTAACTATTTACAATGATTTCCAAGCAATAAAAATTGTTTCATTATAATGTCAATTGGATGTCCTTCATTTAGGTAATGTATATACAGCGAATCAATAGGCAGCCTCCTACAGAGAATTGTTTAGTCTAGAAGGTTGCACGAGCTGCGTAGATGCTGCAAAGGATGGGCCAGAAACGTCTTAACCCTTGACCTAACCATCACCGTCAAACCGGGTTTGAGGGTGACGGACAGAGTAAGGGTTAAATTGCCGTGAATTGTTTTTGCCCCCGAAGTCACGGCCACTATACAATCACGAGGGAGAAAAAAGAGGTGTGCTTTGATCGGTCCTAAAAATGCAATTGAAAACTGGTGTGTTTTTTTTATGGGAATTCCCCGAAAAAATGTGTCCGTGACCGGAAGTTTCCTTCATGTCAATTTTGGCTCTTATTAGTTGCATGCCCACCCCCCCCCCCCCCCCCCCAATTTTGAGGACATAAATAGTTGTCTGAAAGTCTATACTTAACAAAGATACATGAGTGTCCAAATTAAAATGAGCCGATTATATTTTTTTCACATGAACGTTATAACAGCCGTCTGCAGGAAAATATTTAGTACATTTGTAGATCTTCTCAGAAAAAAAACTAGCAAATCGCACCTTTGATATTAACGGAATGGACAGTGTATGTATTATACGTCATGATGTGCACATTGTTGATATAATCGGACCAGAAAAAAATACAGACCATCAAAAGATGGTGAAAATGCCGTTTTCTTGTTTTAACCCTTTTACCCAATGCAGACGATATCCAAATTTATTATTTTAAATAACATTTTTTTTAAATGTTTCAAAAAATTCCAACAAAACCATATCATGTGACCCCTCGTTGGAACGAGCTCCACGAGCTCGTTCCAACGAGGGGTCACATGATATGGTTTTGTTGAAATTTTTTGAAAAATAATATTTTTTCAACCGCTGAATTTGCATATTACGCGGGAGAATGCGGGCGATTCGTTGGGTAAAGGATTAAATGGGTTTCAACAGAGAATAATATTGAAACGTTAAAACTGATTGGAAAAGAATTGTAAAAAGCCAGCTTCCGTATTTTTATACTACTCAACAAGAAAATGCCCGAAGTATGTGAAATGATGCGCACATCGATCAAACAAACTCGTTAATATCTCGAATTTCAATCTTTAAATGAAATTCCCATACCCTTTGAGTTAAATTTAGTGACAGCTTTCGAAATTTGAGGGGAGCTAACTCTCACATAAATCCCTTCCAGTGATGAAAATTGTCAGCCATGTTCGATCTGAAGCAGAGAATTCCGCGCACGCGTAGACTGGGGTGATCAAGGCTGTCAGATACGCGTTTGATAGAGAATTATCAGCAGCTGATGATTGGCTTTTTACTGATTGATAATAAGTAGACGTACTCTGTATAATTAAGGGTTACAAGAGACTGGTTCTGTTCCAGTATTGTGGTCTTCAGAGCTGACAACCCTTTTCAACTTTCTCTTCGAATAGAACAAGCAATCGCAATATCGCCATACATGAATGACATGTCGAGACATTTAGTATTTGTTCGTTTTCTTCCAATGACAATGTTTCAGAACCAAAGCTTATATTTAAGAATTACGTCTCCAGGAACTTCCATCAACTTTCCGCATTCGTTCTGAAAAATCTTTTATGAATAAATAACCCTTTTCTATAATTTTACCCTAATGTACTTTTCACTCCAGAACTATGAACTGGCATCGTTAGCCAATTTTTAGTAGACTTTGGCCATGGTTAATTAATTTTCAGTTTCGAGTTATTCGCCTCATTTTGTTTTTTGTCCGAAATAATAACGCAGTTTAGTTTAGTTTAATGCAATCAACCAAACCAATTAAATATTTATTCACTCTCCTTGACCACATAAGCGGTATGAGAGGTATATATGTGTGTGTACATTAACGTATATTGTATAACAGTCAGTATAAATTGTTATATATTACCAAGTATAAACAGAAGTAGGATATGCCAAAAGGCAGCAAGACTCATCCTCAGTATAAAACCCACTCCAACAGAAATCGATAAAATATCAGAACATCTCCAGAAACTGAAATCTCTTCCAGCCTGAAACCACAGTTGTAGGATGTCGGAGGAATCGACTCACTGCGTCGACTCCAGTGGCACGACCACGTCCGCGAGTAGCTATTCAGCATTTCACTTCTCGACATAGCATCGCTTGGTCACTAGAGTGATCGATGTCCAACTGTGACATAGAACACTCTAGCCCCCATCCGACGATATGGTGAGCCACAAGACTGTAGAGACCCCCAATGTACCTCTACTCGATTTAAAATTCACCCTAAATTGATCATAACTTAGAGATACTTTATCGTTACCTATAATCTAACAACTGTCAGATTTAAATGTTAGTTTGAAATGGAACACCCCTCGCTCAAACACCCTTGGGAGAAGAAAATTAGACGAAAACAAGGATGCTTTAAAGGGCACCATGTTCAACATATCACGATAAGGTAGGTACGCAGGTACTATGTCTCATATACCCTATGCCCGCTGCAGACCTGGAAGAGAAAATTTGATATTCACAATTAACGCGTCTCCTCAGATTTCTGACTGGGGTTAGGTGGGTTTTATACTGTGCATATCACCAAAATTAAAACTGAGATATCAACGGGGAAAAGACTGGTGGATTCGTGCATTTTGTATAATGCTCATCTTGTCATAACATTAACAACTCTAATAAACTGGCATAATTTATGAAGGACTGTAATATTTTTACGTGAGAACTTAGAAGAGCTCTCTGTATTTAAAAGCCGAAGGACGTCTATGCGTAAAGGAGGGTAAGTACATTTTTCTTTCATCGTATAACCTTTGGCATTCCATAACGTAGTGATACTCGTCCCCAACCTTTCCCATTGGGCACAGCTTACAAATGCGGTCTTGTCTTGGGATATGTTTCCATCGACCTGTGTTAATCGGCAGGTGATGATTAGATGTGATAAATTTACCAAGGGTAAAGACATCTGTTAATGGCAGACGGGATATATAAAATTTCATTTCTAAGTTGTGATCGAGTAACCTGTAATTATCGTACAATGTTGACCTGGTAACGCTTGACCACCACTCTTGACGGAACTGGTCAGTCAGGATATTCTTAACTTCAGCTATCAAAAATCTTGAGTTTCCACAATTTTGAGAATACCAAACGTGGGATAATCCGCATGTGTCTAGTATATTCTTAACATTTAGAAGCCACTGGCAGCAGTGTTTATTATTAGTCATTAACACATTTAAATAATTGTAAAGGATAAGATTTTTTTTTGTTTCGGGGCTATTTATTAATCTACACCAGTAACTAATAATTCGACATTTTATTTCAATCTGTACTGGAGTCGTCCCCAATTCACCGTAAATAAATATGGGTGGCGTACTTGGCTTTAATTTCAGAATAAATTTTAAAAATTTATGTTGGAACTTTTCTATTGATAGCATATTTTGAAACCCCCACACCTCACAGCCGTACAGCAAGATCGGTTGGATTATTTTATGAAACAGGTCTAACTGAATATCAAACGGAAGAGAGAAGTGTCTTATTTTTCTGACCACAGAGTACATCGCCTTTGCAGCCCTTTCCACTGGGTCTTTCTTGGCCCTAAAGAAGGAACCGTTCCTGTTGATGACCACGCCTAAATACTTATAGTCATTGACTATGAGTAGTAGAAGATATGGGAAATAGGCCTGTTCGTCCGGAGGGCTGGGCCGGAGATCTGGGCCCGGAGTCCTGGGTCGATGACGTCATCTTAATTAAAAAGTTACGTAAGGTAATTAACGTCACTTAATTAATATTTTTTTTTTAATCACTTTAATAATAAATGTAATTAATGACTGTTGCATAATTAATGTAATTAATGTAATTAATGAGTTTAATTAGGGTTGATTATAATAATTAGTATATTAATAAATGAATTAATATTGACGTACTGGACATATGCGCATGCTATCGGTTGACTGACCCGCAAAATTGAACACTGCGTGTCTGGGTGTCATTAAATCGATTTTTTCTTTTCAAACGCCAACTACTGACAGATGTTGAAGCAATTAAATCTATTGTCACACTTTAACGACCGGTCATAAATATCGTTAGACTGGACATGCTATCATGTATTTAAAAATCAATATATCACGTGACAAGATGTGTCTTGCTTTTACCTGAAGACTGTGAACGACTCCATTGTGGCTATTTTTATAGGTATAATTTGATTTAATAACTTGGCGTGATTCTTACATATTAATAATGCAAGTTTATTCTTCTCGTTTTTATGGCTGTCGAAAAACTCTCATAGACCAAGATATTCTGATTTTACCCCTCACGCGATAAAGTATTTTTTTAACGGTCCGATTTCTACGTTTTGACGAGTTCTCAAAAAAAAATCACAAGAGAAATCGCCATGAGACTACTGTACACGGGGGAGAGGCTATACATGGCTGTACTTTATGCCCCAATACTTTGATGAATTAACGGATCATCTGAAAACCCACCAAGAAGGTGCTTTGAACTGTCAATTTTGTGTTTCAATAGCAAATTCAACAAAAGAGAGAGGCAGTGTACATCGAACAGACGTCGATGTCAAGATGTTCCAGTGGACGTTTTGTCTGAAATCCTATACTAGGAAAGATACATTAGAAAAAAACATGGACAAATGTCAAAACTCGACATTTAACTGCGCGATTTGCGGGTTTCAGCTGATTCAACTTAACCGTCATCGCGCCACAAGTAGCAGAAATGCACAACTCGATTGGCCGGTGGAGACGTTCCTCATCAAATAAGGGGGGTCAAACGAGGTTATGAGGAGGGGTGAAGGAGACAAGTGTGCGGTCATATGTTTAAAATTTTAATAACCTTAATTGCTATGATGTAATCCCCTTAATAAATAGCGTATATTCATTTAATATAATATATTAATAATTTTCGTTAAATAATTCATTTTTTATTCCGCACCCCTGTATCCCCTCACAGTACCTAAAACTTCCATGAACGCTCCTCCTCCAGGTCATCCAATACTAAAAAACTTTTGGAAACCGCTCTCCCCCGCCCCCACCATAATCTTAAAAAGAGTTGCTTTGTCACAAACACACACTTTTTTAACCAATCAGACACCTCCGTTATCCCACACCCTCACCGTCACACCCCTGTATCCCCTCACAGTACCTAAAACTTTCCTGAATTCCCCTCCACCAAGTCATCCAATACTAAAAAAAAACTTTTGGAAACCTCTCTCCCCCCTCCCCCAGCCCTCACAATAGCTAAATTATCTCGAACCCCAGTTCAGTTCTCTAAATGTAATGGACATGTCAGGCCCCCGAATACGCCTTCTCCACAATTTTGAGCGATGAAATTACCCCGATTAGTCTCCTCTCATAACTTACCACTCTCTTAACCCGTATTTACTATGAGATTGTCCCCCTAATAAATAGCGTATGTTCATTTAATATAATATATTAATAATTTTCGTTAAATAATTCATTCCACAAGACACTTGTCGAAAAAACAAAATGGCGGATTAGTTTGACAGAAATACGCGTATCGATTTATTCAGGAATGTCTGTCGGTTGTGTCCTTGGGCAAGACACTTCATCCCTATTGACCATGTGGGGGCATGGTGACGCTGTGCACTAAGGCGTACTGCACGTCGATGGAGCACCTGTCTTCAACCAATGCAGACCCTGTGTAGAATCTTGACAGTTGCTTGCCGTTGCTCGGTGGCTCTCTCCGGCTTTCCCCACCCGTAAAACTGTCGTGGTCATGATTAGTTATTGTGCAGACCTTAAAATCCAATAAATAAATATAAATAAATAGTCGGTTATCAAAACAGCCCTTAAGTGTTTAACAGTTAATTGTGGACCAGTGCGTTTAAAAGTGAAAAAAATTAGGTGATAGCATACGGACTGTGTTTAATCATAGAAAAATCACACCCGCGCTATTACTAACCTGTATGATTTATTTTTGAATGTTCGCTGAAGAATAACCCACCCATCTAAGTAAAAGCATGAAAGAGCTACCATTATCTTATTACCTATGTGAGGTGGGGGTGGTCGGTAACGTTGTGTACTATGGCGTACTACCTTCAGCCAATGATAACCCTGTGTAGAACTTTGACAGTTGTTCGCCTCTGCACGATGGTTCTTTCCGGATTGCCCCAACTGTCGTTAAATAAATGAAAAAAACTACAATTCTATAATAACAGGCCAAGACCCCTTCGTTTTGTCAGGGGGAAAATCAACAGTACTTTCACCCCCCTCATTTTAATAGTTGAAAAGTGCTGTTACTCGATCAAAAAAAATGGTAAAAGGATATGCGACTCTATATTAGCCACCCAAATTTGCGAGACTTGGGGAAAATATAACCCACCTAGAGCTGCACCAAAGCTACGTACACTATTCGAACTCCCGCATTGTGTCCTTGGGCAAGTTAATTTACCCCGATTATCCACATGGGAGCACGATGACGGCGTGTAATAAAGTGTACTGCACTTCGGTGATACGCATATTTTAGAACAATCTAACCCTGCTTGTGCGGATTTCCGACGTTGGTGAGATGACAGTTACTCGTCGTTGCTCTGTGGTTCTCTTTGGATATTCCGGAGTCTACCCGTAAAATTGTCACATTTAATTATAACTTGAACTTGATGTCCGGGTGTAATGAAATAGCGTATTTTCTGCAGACATTCTAAATAAACGCAGCTGGTTTACAGACCTGTATATATTTTTTTCAACTGAGTAAAAATATAGGACAGTTACTGATGTAAAACGCCGATTAGTATGTTTAATGAATCTAACTACGCCAGTCCGACCGACCCTTTGCCCACCATGATCACAACAAACGTTTCAATTCTCTCTCTCTCTCTCTCTCTCTCTCTCTCTCTCTCTCTCTCTCTCTCTCTCTCTCTCTCACCGATACAGTACGGGTGGAAACTAATTGCGTTCAAGCTGTTGTTTTTTTCGAGGTTTTACCACCTCCCTTACAGCGCAAATCGAAATGAAATCTGATTCACTGAACCATACTACAGTGCATGTCAAAATTAATTTTTGAACGCCATTTTTTCTATGTGCCGCTATCAGCAACTATGACCATAGCGTAACTTTGTGGTAAAATGTTTATTTTTGTACAAAACTCAAGACCTTTCTCTGACAAATGCCTATATAAAAACAAGATAATACGTGAGAATGCGTTGTGTACCTACATTTTGTTGATAAAATATGGCATGACCACATTCCCGGATATTATTAATGTACCCGCTTAATAACAGCCGAATATTTATCGGATCACAGTTTTTGATTTGAATAATTGCCGATTTTTGTATTAAATCACATTCAGTAATTTATGCAGATTTCCTGAACTGGGCGAATGTCAAGAAAGGCACTCTGTAGTTTAGGAGACACCACAAATAAAAAAAAATAAAAAATCTGAGATATATTGCATTTTTTTTTAATTATCCATATTAACCAGAAGTCAAAACTAGTCAAATTAATTAGTATTAAATTACAAATGGTTATGAAATTTGCAGTAAAATGAACACTGGTATATGCTGCTGGCCGCATTTTAGGTGTCTGTAATAGCTGTTGTTCAGAATGTCACCCTATTGGTGTGAGTTTTCGCTTTTTCGTCCAGTTTCATGAGAGCTTCCACGAAGTCCGTTCCACATTCGCAATCTTTCCCAGGGGCCATTCTTCAAAGGCTGGTCCATCGCAGCTTTACTGAGATATTGTTTTCTGGACGACAATGTTCAACGCGTTCTGGGTTTCCGATGAGACCCCTTGGGATATTTCGATCTTTAAGGATGTTTGCCAAAATTTTCCACCCTGTCGGTTGAAAATCTTTTCTTTTTCGCAGCAGATCATTTATTAGATCACACATATTGGAGCCCGAAATTGTAATGCCGTTATACACGAGTCGATCTTTCTCATCCCAGGATAAATTGGGTATATTCTTTATTATCTGGAGTAACAAAAGCGCCTTCTGCTGCATGGAATTTGGTATAACGGCTAACCAGTCCGGATGATTTTCCACTGAAAAACTTGTCGTTAAGGAGTGTGGTTTGGTGTTTTCTTTGCGTAAATTTGATTGGCGCTGAAAGATTGTCTGGTTCAGCAGCCCTTTCTCTTCAGAACCCGATGTTGAAGATTCAGGAATTGGTCTCATACCCTGGTCTATGGGCGGGACAGCTACAGCATTCAGGGGTGCGCGTATTTCCTGCAACTGTTCACTCCCCCATGGTTCAATACACTGAATTCTGCTTGAGGGGAGGCTGATTGAGTCATCTATAGGTTTTGCCCTCAGTGATTCCCCCATCACTAGCGATTTTACTGGCTCTAGCTTATTTGCAAGCCCCAAAATATTTCCACTTGTTAATGCATTGTTCCAACTAAAGGCTGATTTCATATGCACTGGAGGATAGGGTGGCTGGTTACAGACAGATCTGGTTGTTAGCTCGGCTGTATTTGGGTTCGCTCCCCCTATAGTGTGTTTAAAATTTATATTTTTGTGTAATTGTCGTCTGTGTCGATAATAATGAGTTTTATGAGAGTAAGATTTTTGACACAATTCACAGACGTAGCGCGCGTTCATCCTTTTCAGAAGCGAGTTAATAGAGTGGCAATACAGTTCCAACACTCTTCCATTTATATGTATGAATAGGATGGGTCCCACCCCAACCTGTCAATCGCTGATTGGCTAATTATATATCAAGATAAGGTGGGTTCTACCCCAATCTGTTGATCATTGGTTCCTTCAAATTCTCACACAGTGCATTGTGGGAAATTCCAGTGGTAGAGCTCTGAGGTAAAATAAGTTACAAATTGATATAGTTTACTTCAAAAAAAGAAACATCAAAGTCACATTCATGACAAGCCGAGGTAGCACATCTGAACCACCAACTCTACACTGTTTAATCAGATAATCCATTTAATCAGATAATTACATGTGCATATCGGTTTTTCATTGGTTTTTCATCAGTTTCCATCGATTTTTCATTGTTTTTTATCGGTTTTTCATTGGTTTTTATCAGTTTTTATTGGTTTTTATCGGTTTTTATCAGTTTTACAATTCGATAAAACGGTTTTTAGTGATTTAAATCACGTAAAATGATCACTAATTACCACTAATTGGTCACTAATGGTCACTAATTGCCACTAATTAGTGACCAATGGTCACTAATGGTGACTAATTGCCACTAATTAGTGACCAATTGGTCACTAATTACCACTAATTGGTCACTAATGGTCACTAATTGCCACTAATTAGTGACCAATTGGTCACTAATTACCACTAATTGGTCACTAATGGTCACTAATTGCCACTAATTAGTGACCAATTGGTCACTAATTACCACCAATTGGTCACTAATGGTCACTAATTACCACCAATTGGTCACTAATGGTCACTAATTACCACCAATTGGTCACTACTGGTCACTAATTGCCACTGATTAGTGACCAATGGTCACTACTGGTCACTAATTGCCACTAATTAGTGACCAATTAGTGGTAATTAGTGACCATTAGTGACCAATTGGTGGTAATTAGTGACCATTAGTGACCAATTGGTGGTAATTAGTGACCATTAGTGACCAATTGGTGGTAATTAGTGACCAATTGGTCACTAATTAGTGGCAATTAGTGACCATTAGTGACCAATTAGTGGTAATTAGTGACCAATTGGTCACTAATTAGTGGCAATTAGTGACCATTAGTGACCAATTAGTGGTAATTAGTGACCAATTGGTCACTAATTAGTGGCAATTAGTGACCATTAGTGACCATTGGTCACTAATTAGTGGCAATTAGTGACCATTAGTGACCAATTAGTGGTAATTAGTGATCATTTTACGTGATTTAAATCACTAAAAACCGTTTTATCGAATTGTAAAACCGATAAAAACCGATAAAAACCAATAAAAACTGATAAAAACCAATGAAAAAACCGATAAAAAACAATGAAAAATCGATGGAAACTGATGAAAAACCAATGAAAAACCGATATGCACATGTAATTATCTGATTAAATGGATTATCTGATTAAACAGTGTAGAGTTGGTGGTTCAGATGTGCTACCTCGGCTTGTCATGAATGTGACTTTGATGTTTCTTTTTTTGAAGTAAACTATATCAATTTGTAACTTATTTTACCTCAGAGCTCTACCACTGGAATTTCCCACAATGCACTGTGTGAGAATTTGAAGGAACCAATGATCAACAGATTGGGGTAGAACCCACCTTATCTTGATATATAATTAGCCAATCAGCGATTGACAGGTTGGGGTGGGACCCATCCTATTCATACATATAAATGGAAGAGTGTTGGAACTGTATTGCCACTCTATTAACTCGCTTCTGAAAAGGATGAACGCGCGCTACGTCTGTGAATTGTGTCAAAAATCTTACTCTCATAAAACTCATTATTATCGACACAGACGACAATTACACAAAAATATAAATTTTAAACACACTATAGGGGGAGCGAACCCAAATACAACCGAGTTAACAACCAGATCTGTCTGTAACCAGCCACCCTATCCTCCAGTGCATATGAAATCAGCCTTTAGTTGGAACAATGCATTAACAAGTGGAAATATTTTGGGGCTTGCAAATAAGCTAGAGCCAGTAAAATCGCTAGTGATGGGGGAATCACTGAGGGCAAAACCTATAGATGACTCAATCAGCCTCCCCTCAAGCAGAATTCAGTGTATTGAACCATGGGGGAGTGAACAGTTGCAGGAAATACGCGCACCCCTGAATGCTGTAGCTGTCCCGCCCATAGACCAGGGTATGAGACCAATTCCTGAATCTTCAACATCGGGTTCTGAAGAGAAAGGGCTGCTGAACCAGACAATCTTTCAGCGCCAATCAAATTTACGCAAAGAAAACACCAAACCACACTCCTTAACGACAAGTTTTTCAGTGGAAAATCATTCGGACTGGTTAGCCGTTATACCAAATTCCATGCAGCAGAAGGCGCTTTTGTTACTCCAGATAATAAAGAATATACCCAATTTATCCTGGGATGAGAAAGATCGACTCGTGTATAACGGCATTACAATTTCGGGCTCCAATATGTGTGGTCTAATAAATGATCTGCTGCGAAAAAGAAAAGATTTTCAACCGACAGGGTGGAAAATTTTGGCAAACATCCTTAAAGATCGAAATATCCCAAGGGGTCTCATCGGAAACCCAGAACGCCTTGAACATTGTCGTCCAGAAAACAATATCTCTGTAAAGCTGCGATGGACCAGCCTTTGAAGAATGGCCCCTGGGAAAGATTGCGAATGTGGAACGGACTTCGTGGAAGCTCTCATGAAACTGGACGAAAAAGCGAAAACTCACACCAATAGGGTGACATTCTGAACAACAGCTATTACAGACACCTAAAATGCGGCCAGCAGCATATACCAGTGTTCATTTTACTGCAAATTTCATAACCATTTGTAATTTAATACTAATTAATTTGACTAGTTTTGACTTCTGGTTAATATGGATAATTAAAAAAAAATGCAATATATCTCAGATTTTTTATTTTGTTTTTATTTGTGGTGTCTCCTAAACTACAGAGTGCCTTTCTTGACATTCGCCCAGTTCAGGAAATCTGCATAAATTACTGAATGTGATTTAATACAAAAATCGGCAATTATTCAAATCAAAAACTGTGATCCGATAAATATTCGGCTGTTATTAAGCGGGTACATTAATAATATCCGGGAATGTGGTCATGCCATATTTTATCAACAAAATGTAGGTACACAACGCATTCTCCCGTATTATCTTGTTTTTATATAGGCATTTGTCAGAGAAAGGTCTTGAGTTTTGTACAAAAATAAACATTTTACCACAAAGTTACGCTATGGTCATAGCTGCTGATAGCGGCACATAGAAAAAATGGCGTTCAAAAATTAATTTTGACATGCACTGTAGTATGGTTCAGTGAATCAGATTTCATTTCGATTTGCGCTGTAAGGGAGGTGGTAAAACCTCGAAAAAAAACAACAGCTTGAACGCAATTAGTTTCCACCCGTACTGTATCGGTGAGAGAGAGAGAGAGAGAGAGAATTGAAACGTTTGTTGTGATCATGGTGGGCAAAGGGTCGGTCGGACTGGCGTAGTTAGATTCATTAAACATACTAATCAGCGTTTTACATCAGTAACTATCCTATATTTTTACTCAATTGAAAAAAATATATACAGGTCTGTAAACCAGCTGCGTTTATTTAGAATGTCTGCAGAAAATACGCTATTTCATTACACCCGGACATCAAGTTCAAGTTATAATTAAATGTGACAATTTTACGGGTAGACTCCGGAATATCCAAAGAGAACCACAGAGCAACGACGAGTAACTGTCATCTCACCAACGTCGGAAATCCGCACAAGCAGGGTTAGATTGTTCTAAAATATGCGTATCACCGACGTGCAGTACACTTTATTACACGCCGTCATCGTGCTCCCATGTGGATAATCGGGGTAAATTAACTTGCCCAAGGACACAATGCGGGAGTTCGAATAGTGTACGTAGCTTTGGTGCAGCTCTAGGTGGGTTATATTTTCCCCAAGTCTCGCAAATTTGGGTGGCTAATATAGAGTCGCATATCCTTTTACCATTTTTTTTTGATCGAGTAACAGCACTTTTCAACTATTAAAATGAGGGGGGTGAAAGTACTGTTGATTTTCCCCCTGACAAAACGAAGGGGTCTTGGCCTGTTATTATAGAATTGTAGTTTTTTTCATTTATTTAACGACAGTTGGGGCAATCCGGAAAGAACCATCGTGCAGAGGCGAACAACTGTCAAAGTTCTACACAGGGTTATCATTGGCTGAAGGTAGTACGCCATAGTACACAACGTTACCGACCACCCCCACCTCACATAGGTAATAAGATAATGGTAGATCTTTCATGCTTTTACTTAGATGGGTGGGTTATTCTTCAGCGAACATTCAAAAATAAATCATACAGGTTAGTAATAGCACGGGTGTGATTTTTCTATGATTAAACACAGTCTGTATGCTATCACCTAATTTTTTTCACTTTTAAACGCACTGGTCCACAATTAACTGTTAAACACTTAAGGGCTGTTTTGATAACTGACTATTTATTTATATTTATTTATTGGATTTTAAGGTCTGCACAATAACTAATCATGACCACGACAGTTTTACGGGTGGGGAAAGCCGGAGAGAGCCACCGAGCAACGGCAAGCAACTGTCAAGATTCTACACAGGGTCTGCATTGGTTGAAGACAGGTGCTCCATCGACGTGCAGTACGCCTTAGTGCACAGCGTCACCATGCCCCCACATGGTCAATAGGGATGAAGTGTCTTGCCCAAGGACACAACCGACAGACATTCCTGAATAAATCGATACGCGTATTTCTGTCAAACTAATCCGCCATTTTGTTTTTTCGACAAGTGTCTTGTGGAATGAATTATTTAACGAAAATTATTAATATATTATATTAAATGAACATACGCTATTTATTAAGGGGACAATCTCATAGTAAATACGGGTTAAGAGAGTGGTAAGTTATGAGAGGAGACTAATCGGGGTAATTTGATCGCTCAAAATTGTGGGGAAGGCGTATTCGGGGGCCTGACATGTCCATTACATTTAGAGAACTGAACTGGGGTTCGAGATAATTTAGCTATTGTGAGGGCTGGGGGAGGGGGGAGAGAGGTTTCCAAAAGTTTTTTTTTAGTATTGGATGACTTGGTGGAGGGGAATTCAGGAAAGTTTTAGGTACTGTGAGGGGATACAGGGGTGTGACGGTGAGGGTGTGGGATAACGGAGGTGTCTGATTGGTTAAAAAAGTGTGTGTTTGTGACAAAGCAACTCTTTTTAAGATTATGGTGGGGGCGGGGGAGAGCGGTTTCCAAAAGTTTTTTAGTATTGGATGACCTGGAGGAGGAGCGTTCATGGAAGTTTTAGGTACTGTGAGGGGATACAGGGGTGCGGAATAAAAAATGAATTATTTAACGAAAATTATTAATATATTATATTAAATGAATATACGCTATTTATTAAGGAGATTACGTCATAGCAATTAAGGTTATTGAAATTTTAAACATATGACCGCACACTTGTCTCCTTCACCCCTCCTCATAACCTCGTTTGACCCCCCTTATTTGATGAGGAACGTCTCCACCGGCCAATCGAGTTGTGCATTTCTGCTACTTGTGGCGCGATGACGGTTAAGTTGAATCAGCTGAAACCCGCAAATCGCGCAGTTAAATGTCGAGTTTTGACATTTCTCCATGTTTTTTTCTAATGTATCTTTCCTAGTATAGGATTTCAGACAAAACGTCCACTGGAACATCTTGACATCGACGTCTGTTCGATGTACACTGCCTCTCTCTTTTGTTGAATTTGCTATTGAAACACAAAATTGACAGTTCAAAGCACCTTCTTGGTGGGTTTTCAGATGATCCGTTAATTCATCAAAGTATTGGGGCATAAAGTACAGCCATGTATAGCCTCTCCCCCGTGTACAGTAGTCTCATGGCGATTTCTCTTGTGATTTTTTTTTGAGAACTCGTCATAACGTAGAAATCGGACCGTTAAAAAAATACTTTATCGCGTGAGGGGTAAAATCAGAATATCTTGGTCTATGAGAGTTTTTCAACAGCCATAAAAACGAGAAGAATAAACTTGCATTATTAATATGTAAGAATCACGCCAAGTTATTAAATCAAATTATACCTATAAAAATAGCCACAATGGAGTCGTTCACAGTCTTCAGGTAAAAGCAAGACACATCTTGTCACGTGATATATTGATTTTTAAATACATGATAGCATGTCCAGTCTAACGATATTTATGACCGGTCGTTAAAGTGTGACAATAGATTTAATTGCTTCAACATCTGTCAGTAGTTGGCGTTTGAAAAGAAAAAATCGATTTAATGATACCCAGACACGTGATGACCTGTGCGGGTCAGTCAACCGATAGCATGCACATATGTCCAGTACGTCAATATTAATTCATTTATTAATATACTAATTATTATAATCAACCCTAATTACACTCATTAATTACATTAATTATGCAACATTCATTAATTACATTAATTACATTAATTATTAAAGTGATTAAAAAAAAAAAAAAATCATTAAGTAATATTAATTACCTTACGTAACATTTTAATTATGATGACGTCATCGACCCCCTCGGCCCCCTCCGGCAGAACAGGCCTATTTTCCATATCTTCTACTACTACTATGTCTAGTTGTTCGCCTTGTATTACGAACTGATGTGAAGGTTGGCTTCCGCCTATGACCATTACTTTTGATTTCTTGGGGTTAATTACTAGTTTCCATTGGGAACAATAATCTGAAAACTTGTCCAGGGTTCGTTGCATATCAGAACTTGTCTTAGCTAAAAGCACGGTATCATCGGTATAGAGGAGAATGAGCAATTTAATAATGACTGATGTTTCTTCTGCTATTTGGGTTTCTATATTGGAGAGACCTTTGGTGGTATTCGTGGATAGAAATGATTCTAAATCGCTAAGATATATAGAGAAAAGTAAGGGTGATAAATTTCCCCCTTTCCTAACGCCCATCGTGGAGTAAAAATTCTCAGATAGTTCGTTTTCAACTTTTAGTTCGTTTTCAACTTTTACTTTGGATTTAATTCCTTTATACATGTTTATTATAGTCCTCAGGATTTTCCCGTCGACCCCCAATGCCAATAGTTTTTTCCATAGACCTACCCGCCAAATGGTGTCAAATGCTTGTTTAAAATCGATGAATGTACAATACAGTTTTTTTTCCGAGAAGTTTTGTTATTTCTGAGATAAGGTATAAGGACATAATATTGTCTAGGGTTGAGTAGCCTTTCCTAAATCCAGTCTGTGTTTCACCAAGAAAATTGTTTAGTTCAACGTAATCGTTTAGCCGTTTATTCCGAATTTTTGTAAACAGTTTACCAAGACAGCTGAGGACTGTAATAGGCCTGTAGTTTTCAGGTTCTAAAGGATCCCCCTTGTTTTTGTATACTGGAGACACAATGCCAGTCAGCCACACATCAGGAATAATTCCAGTGTCCGTCCAAAATAATATTAAAGAAAGGTTCATAAATGGGCAGCATGAAGTTAGCAGTGGCCTTAATATGTTCATTTAACCCTTTACCTAACATGAAAAGCAGACGACACTTGCAAAAAAAAATCTTGAATAACTAATTTTTTTCATTTTTTGTCTCAAAAACATAGGTTATGACCCCTCGTTGGAACGAGCTCGACGAGCTCGTTCCAACGAGGGGTCATAACCTATGTTTTTGAGACAAAAAATGAAAATATTTTGAAAATTAATTGGCGATTTTTGAGAATAGCGCTGGCCGATTTTGGCCGTTACGTTGGGTAAAGGGTTAATATATGATCACAACCACCGGATTTATTTGTCGTGAGACTGTTTATTACATTCAATATTTCAGTGCTGGTTATTTTCATGTTCAGTGGGTGGTCAAAGTTTTCATCTGGGCTAACTGTGGGTTCTTCATCATCAGTGTAGCTGTATTCTTGGGAGCTTTTAAGAAAGTTATATTTATCATTAATTGCAACTTGAGGCTTAGATTTTTGATTAGTACAATTTAAGATATTCCAGTAATCACGGGGGTTACTCTTCTGTAAAGTTTTTAGCTTATGTGACACATTTTTATTATATTTCTTAACAACAGATTTTATACATTTTTTATATGTTTTACTTTTAATTTTCAGCATGGTCTTAGTATCAGTGTCCCTGTATAAAGCATGAGATCTCATGGCTTTTTGGTATTCCCGTCTCCCTTTCTTATAAGTATCATCAAACCATAGTTTTCTATTTGTGTTTACTTCCTTGTTTTTATTGTGCCCGAATGTCGCTTCTGTCGCAGACAAAAATAGATCGCTGATTGAATCCGCAATTACATTTGCTTGAGTTTGACTAAACTGGTTCGTGTCGCGTCCAGCAGCTGCTACAATTTTGTGCAATTCATCAACCAATCCCTGGACGATGTTTTGCACAAGGTCGTTCGCCTTGGGCGCTGACCATAATTTGGGAGTAGTCTTTTTTATGTTTTTTGTATTGGGATCACAATTTCCACCGAGCCTTTCCCCCGTATTATTATTAGCTGATTGGGTAGGGATCTGCGAATCACAAATTTCTTTTCGAATCGAATCGTGTCCCTGATATCGACATCGAATCGAATCCCGAATCGAATCTTAAAAGACAAGTTATTTCATATTGCATCAAACGGAAGTTACGGAACACTGTGATGACCCTTACGCGATGGAGTGAACACCTTAAACACCAATAACTAAATATTCTCTGTAGCACCATCGCTGAAACAGCTAGACCTATTGTCCATAGTTTTAGTTTTTGAAGGCCTAACTTGTTACTATTCACGTTCTTGAGAACGTGAATAGTAACAAGTTAAGCCTTCAAAAACCAAAACTATGAATAATGTTCTGGGCCAAATTCACACCTTACCTAACAATTAAACATTGTCAATTACTAAAATAAATAGGAATGGAGCCTACATGAATGAATTTTCTAATGACAGTTTTATCCTATTTTTGTTGGAAATGTAACAAATTCAAGTTAGTACGAGAGATTCGAAAAAATCGAATCCTGAGACTGATTCGGGATCGATCTCGAAGCATACGTATGGTATCGATATCGAATCGAATCTCAAATATTCGCAGGACTCTATGATTGGGGTTTTTTGATTATGATTTCTATGGGGTTATGTACGTCTGAAAATAAGCTTGAAAAATCGAAAACGGAAAATTCATGTATAATGTCAAAAAGTGTATTGTAGATATACAGTAGTCGACCACGCTGGATCCCTTACATGTTAAGTGCCCAATACCTTTATCTTTCCTTATTCTCCCGTTATTAATATAAAGATTACAAGATTTGCACAGCTCGATAATGGCAGTTGCACAATACAGATATAACAAATAAGAAGATATAATAAACATGATGCATAATATAAAGTACTAATGACTTATTTCTTTAACGCGGTGATCTCGCTTACAGAAGAATGACCAGATCATGTTAACCCTTTACCCAACGAATCGCCCGCATCCGCCCGCGTAATATGCAAATTCAGCAGTTGAAAAAATATTATTTTTCAAAAAATTTCAACAAAACCATATCATGTGATCCCTCGTTGGAACGAGCTCGTCGAGCTCGTTCCAACGAGGGGTCACATGATATAGTTTTGTTGACATTTTTTGAAAAATTTGAAAAAATGATATTTAAAATAATAAATTTTGATATCGTCTGCGTTGGGTAAAGGGTTAAAAATAATATTAATTGATTTACTATCACAGTTTTTCAATATATAATAGTATTTCTCCAAATCATTTAATTGTTCAAATTCTTTGTTTTCTTTTATAATTTCTTCGAACCCCGTTTTCCTAATTTCGACATATGCCTCACAATACATAACAAAATGTTTTTCGCTCTCTATTTCAACGGTATCGCACATCTGGCATCTCCTATCATTTAGGGGCGTTGGGGGTTGTTTTATGTCTACCCTTTTCTATTTCTAAATTATGGTTTCTAACCCTAAGTCTAGTAAACAGTTCACGGGCCTGTCGAGATCTGGTGATTTTCAGATAAGGTTCAAGCCTGTATTCATTTTTAACTAATCGATACGTTCGTAACTTATTATTGCCTTTCATTTTGTCATCATTAAACATATCTTTAGTAAATCTTTCTCTATGCTGAGAGTCTAGTACATCTTTCAGGCATTTTCCATTACTATTGGTTAACATATTAGCATCGGAAACTTTGATATTGTAACGAGATAACTGAGTTATCCAAGTTTTCGGAAGTTTATATTTGAGTTACTCCTTGAATGAGTTGGAGAGTATTTTATCGTCAGCAATTTTGGATAATTTATCGACATATTTATGGAGATGTAAGATAGCATCGTTCATAATAGGATATCTACCCAACTCTCCACGTGTTGCGTGATTAGATGCTTTTCTATTCAACATTAATATTAGTTTACAAAATTTCAAGTGGACTTGTTTATAGGCTGTAATGACCGTAAAAGGAGTATTAAGGTCAGGGGACCATATCTCGCAAACACATAATAAAATAGGCTTAATCAATTTATTAAAAAGTTTACATTTCACATCAAGAGTTAAGTCAAGTGACTTTCTGAGAGAATTGTAAGGAAAAACATTGCTTTCGATCTTTTTGTACTTAAATTCTCTTGAACTTGTTTCGTGTTTCCATTGTACAGTACGTGGAGAGTGTATTATCACTAAATCACCCGCAGAGTGGAGATTCCACCCAAGCAATAATTGCAAATTTGTTGCAAAGCATAACAAGTACAGGCAAAGTTTCAACCAATGGACCTCCGGGTTAAACCCGGAGGTCCATTGGATGAAACATTGCTTGTGTTTTTGTCCATATGTACAAAATTTGAAGTATTTATATTGATCTATGATATCTAATTTCGTTGTTCCAATACAAAACGTAGGATCTTTTTTTATGTTTTCTATTTTTGAAAATCGTACCTTTTGTTTTATTAATATTGACACTAAGTTGTTTTTATCCGCATAGTGTTCTAACTTCTGAACACATTTATTCAATCCGCATGTTCTTTATTATTGGCTCCGCAAATGGGTCACCCCCTTTATAGGACTAGGAGAATACACCATTTCATGTTTCTTCCTCATCCATTGAAATTCCAGATTACTGCATCATTTTGCCAGATTGCTATAACAATCTGGCAATAATGAGGCAATTTATTTATTTATTTATTGGTGTTTAAGGTCACATATTTCTGCACAATGGCTAACAATGACCGTGTCGGTTCTACGGGTGGAGGAAGCCGGAGTACCCGGAGAGAACCACCGAGCAACGGCGAGCAACTGTCAGCTCCCCAACAAACCAACTCCATACAAGCAGGGTTAGCATTGGTTGAAGACAGGTGCACCATCGACGTGCAGTACGCCTTAGTACACAGCGTCACCGTGCCCCCACGCGGGCATTGGGGGTGAAGTGTCTTGCCCAAGGACACAACGCGGTTGCCGCAGGTGGGATTCGAACCGAGGACCCCACGGCTTGCAGCCTGCACCTCTACCAATTGAGCTACCGCGCCCCACTAATGAGGCAATAGTCTGGTGTTATTAAGGGTGAAATATTGACTAATGGTACGTTTTGTTATAGGTTGTTCTATATATAACCCTGGCCATTTATTTATTTATTTATTTATTTATTTATTTATTTATTTATTTATTTATTTATTTATTTGAGTTTAACGACACTTTCGACAGCCATGGTCACCTCGTGTTTGAACAGTTTTACGGATGGAGAAAGCCGGTATGACAGGAATGGAAGTCCGTAGGAAAATTAGTCCCTCTGGACTATTATTCCGCGGAATTATAGTCCTAGGTCTAACATTTGTTAGACCTAGGACTATAATTCCGTGGAATAATAGTCCAGAGGGACTAACGTTCCTACGGACTTCCATTTCTTTTACACCGGAGTACTCGGAGAGAATAAGCAAGCAACAGCGAGCAACTGTCAGACTCTCTAACGTACTTACTCCACACAAGCAGGGTTAGTATTGGATGAAGACAAGTGCACCATCGATGTGCATTACACCTCAGTACACAGTGCCACCATGCCACCACGTGAGGAATCGGGATTAAGTGCCATAGCCAAAACCCTGGCCATTCAAAGTTCTCAATATGTTATATCACTGCGTCATCTGTAAATGCAATCGCATTTGTTTGTTTTTTTTTCTTGCGTTCGTATATTGCAAAATTAAAAAAAAAACTCAGCAAAATCAATCGCTTAAAGCTCTACCATTAATTGCTTGCAACAAATCTCTTGTGTGTCTAAATGTCGAGAACATGTTTGATCAGCAGACAATGTTTACTCGATCATATTAAAAAATCTTTTTTTCCCTGCCTGTAATTGTCACTTCCTTGTTATATCTACATGTTGAGCAATGGATTTAATGTGTGACAATATGGCAGTTATAGATTTCTTTGCTCCAGCCTGTGGGGCAAACAGGCAACATAATTTGTTCATTAAATTTGCTCAGCATTTAACTTAACAGATTGATCATAATGTGTTCGACAGCTTAATATGGATTCGCCACCCTACCCCGCTAAGTGAGATAAAATGTTAAGAAAATTGAAATTTGTTTTTAAATCAAGAATTATTATTCTTCATGTAAATAAATAAATAAATAAATTAATTAATTAATTAATTAATTAATTAATTAATTGTTTCCAAAAAGGAATCTTGAAAAAAATTAAGGTACCCCTTGTTAGGTTGTCTATTTGTTTGTCTCCCAGCGGACAATTTTCGTCATCAGAAGAGATTTACAAGAAAGTTAGCTCCGCTTAGTTTCTAAAGTTGTCAGTAAGCTTTACGCCAAGGGTATGGAAATTTCATATAAAATTAACATTTTGAAATGTTAGGGAAGTTGTATCATCGATATGCGCATCATTTCACAAACTTCGGGTATTTTCCTGTACAGTAGTATAAAAATATAGAAGCCGGCTTTTTACAATTTTTTCCCAGTCAGTTTGAACGTTTGACTATTAAAATTAAGATAACGGCGCTTTCACCATCTGTCGATGTCCTGTAACTTTTTTGTGTGTATAATACAGACACTATCCTTTCCATGGGGGGGGGGGGGGGGGGTAGTGTCGGGGTAACCGGTTCTCGTCAGGTCACCGAAGTTAAGCAACGTCGAACGCGGTTAGTAGTTGGATGGGTGACCATTTCAGCGACTGATTCGCGCTCCCGCGTTGTGTCTTTGGCCAAGGCACTTAACCCCGATTGCCTACATGGGGGCACGATGACGCTGTGTACTAAGGCGTACTGCACGTCGAAGGTGCGCATGTCTTCAACCAATATAACCCTGCCTGTGCCGCGGTGCAGAGTTCATGGTTACGATGTTGGGGAGCTGGCAGCTGCTAGTCGTTGCTCGGTGGTTCTCTCCGGGTTCTCCGGCTTCCCCCACCCGTAAAACTGTCACCGACATGATATGACCCTGGCTGTTAATGTGTCGTTAAACCCTAATAAAAAATGTCTAGAGGGTAGTGTTTGCTATTTTTTACCCCGGGAGAATAAAAAGTTACGAATTAATGAAAAAACACGTTCGCGAAAACAAAGAGCCAGAGTGGACGGTTACTTGATTGCTTTCAATACCTTGCGATAAAATGCCAAGTTTTCTTTTGTAACTTTTAATAAACGAAAACAACAGACAGCTCGTAGAGCTGTCTGTTGTTTTCGTTTATTAAAAGTAACAAAAGGAATCTTCCCTTCATTTTCTACTGATATCATAGGTGTTTTCTCAACAACTATACGCTTCTTAATTGGATCTTTCTCACTCGTCTTCTAATTTTAGGGGAGATAACTTTATCGAAAGTCGATTTTCATGACGAGCAAAGTGAGGGATGTTTGGTGGTACATCACAGCGTAGCTAGTGATAATTTTATTTATTTATTTATTTATTTATTTATTTATTTATTTATTGATGTTTAATGTCACATATTTTTGCACAATGGCTAATCATGACCTCGACAGTTTTACGGGTGGAGGAAGCCGGAGAACCCGGAGAGAACCACCGAGCAACTGTCAGCTCCCCAACATACTAACTCCACACAAGCAGGGTTAGCATTGGTTGAAAACAGTGCACCATCGACGTGCACTACGCCTTAGGACACAACGTCATCGTACCTCCACGTGGGCAATGGGGGTGAAGTGTCTTTCCCAAGGACACAACGCAGTTGCCCCAGGTGGGATTTGAACAGAGGACCTCTCGGCTTGCAGCCTGCACCTCTACCTACTGAGCCACCCCCCGCTAGTGGTAAATCGGGTAATAGACGCGCGCTCATATATTGGGGGAGAGAAGGCAGCCGCGAATAAGACAAACGAAGGACGGCATGGGGATACCAGGATAACACTCAATCTGGCTATGGCATCTCCAAACAATATACCAACTTAGAATTCACAATGTATACGCTCTATGATTATACTTTTTATTTTCACACTTTTTGGTTGTTCATTAATTTTGTCTGTTTTAAGATAGATATAAAAGAATATTTTTCCGGAAGTGGCACACATCACGTGCGTAACTTATTTATTTATTTATCCCTTCACTGATGTTTATGGTCACATATTTCAGCACAATGGCAAATCGTGACCGCAACATGGATATAAAGTCAAGTCCAGTCAACGTTTATACCCATGTTGCCTATTTATTTATTTATTTATTTATTATTTAGTTATTGGTGTTTAAGGTCACAAACTTCTGCACAGTGGCTAATCAAGATCACAACATGGAGATAAAAGTCAAGGTCAGTCAATCGTCTATACCCCATGTTGCCTATTTTAGGGGACTCGCACCCCAAGTATTAGTGACTGGGTCCTATTTTACCAGTGAAACAGAGCTTGTTTACCACAGTAAACAAGCACTGCTTCACTTCCCGGGGTTCCCATGGGGACCCATGTTGCCTATTTTAGAGGACTTCCATCCTAGGCATTGGTGACTGGGTCATATCTTATCAGTAAAACATATAGATTGTTTACCACAGTAAACAATCACTGCTTCACTTCCCAGGGTTCCCACAGAGACAGTTTAGATCGATATTACTGTTCTTTTTCGACTTGTTTGTTGTTGTTTTAATTGCACGTAAAATATGCTTTAAGTTAAATTAAAATTTCGCTGCGAATGAATGATAATAAAAGGAGTTCATGCTGTTTCACGAGTACAGGGAAATCTATGTTTTCACTCGAAGTTCTGAACCGCCAATGAAAATATGTATTTTCTTGAAGTCAATGGGGAAATAACTCTATAGAATTACATTTATTGATTTATTGGTGTTTAAGGTCACATACTTATGCGCAATGCCTAATCGTGACCGCGGCAGCTTTACGGGTGGAGGAAGCCGAAGTACCCGGAGAGAACTACCGAGCATCGACGAGCAACTGTCAGCTCCTCAACATTCTCTGTTCAAGCTCCGCCCAAGCAGGGTTACATCGCTTGAAGACATGTGTACCATCGACGGTATGCCTTTGTACACCGCGTCATCGTGCCCACGTGTAGGCAACCGGGATAAAGTGCCTTGCTCAAGGACACAACGCGGGTCGCCCCGGACGGGGATCGAACGCGGGACCTCTTGCATAGAAGTCCAACAGTCGACCACTGAGAACTCAAAAGAATGAGCCGACCGGCATTTATACTACATGCTACAATATGATCATATTGATCTGACGGTTTCAGTACAACGTGCACGCACGTCATATAATAAGTCAACGTCTGCTTGTCGTGCACATAATTATTTATTGGGGTTTAACGACACTTTCGACAGACAGGGTCACCCCGAGTAGACGGTTGTCGTACATCAATACCTCATTACTAAACGCATGTTTTCAGTGGCAGAATTCATTTTTACTCGCCCTGTTTGAAAGAAAGTGTTCGTGGTCTAAAGTTGTAGCTATTTCGTTCATAAGAATCGCAAGTAGTGAAGGCTGCCACTATAGGGACAAGCATTTAACACTGAATTCCCTGTACCCCAATGGTGCCACTATAGAGGCACATTTAACATAGGATTCTCCATAGGGTGTTGTCCTTATAGTGGCATTTTTGTCCCTAAAGTGGCATTTTTGAAGGTAGGAAAAAGATTTTAAAATCTTTTTCCTACCTTCAAAAATGCCACTATAGGGACAAAAAATGTTAAAATCTTTTTCCTACCTTCAAAAATGCCACTATAGGGACAAAAATGCCACTATAGGGACAAAACCCTATTGAGAATCCTATGTTAAATTTGTCCCAATAGTGGCACCATTGGGGTATGAGGAATTCAGTGTTAAATGCTTGTCCCTATAGTGGCAGCCTTCACTACTATCGCAACCTCTGTTATTCAATACCGCAGGTCTCATCGTGTCACGCTAAATCCTTGATGCTCTCGTAAAAAGGAAGACCTGTTCATAATACTATCCCTCACACTACAGGATGCGCAGCGGCTTAGTGGTTACGTCATTGGAGTTCAAGCCGAATGGTCCACGGTTCGATCCCCGGTAGGGGTAACTACGTTGTGTCCATGGGCAAGACACTTCACCCCGATTGCCCATGTGGGAGCACTGTGGCGCTGTGTACCAAGGCGTACAGCACGTTGATGGTGCACCTGTCTTCAACCAGATTATTATTATTTTTCTCTTTTTTTGGAGAGGGGGGGGGGGGATCCATTGTACACATTCCTATTACTTGATATAATACGCTCCAAAATGCACGCTTTTCGTTGAATTTGTAATGAAGCCGAGTCAAAAGGTGATGTGAGAGTATTTCCGTCTTTCATTACGTCGTTAACCCTTTACCTAACCCGAAAAGCAGACGACACTTGCAAAAATAATTCTTGAATAACTATTTTTTTTCATTTTTTTGTCTCAAAAACATAGGTTATGACCCCTCGTTGGAACGAGCTCGACGAGCTCGTTCCAACGAGGGGTCATAACCTATGTTTTTGAGACAAAAAATGAGAAAATAATGAAAATTAATTGGAGATTTTTGAGAATAGCGCTGGCCGGTTTTTGCTGTTTCGTTGGGTAAAGGATTAAGAGCCCCATGGGAAACCATACCAAAAAGTTTCATGTGTTCCATATTTATTTCCATTTGCAAAGGAAAACTGATCTAATGTTATTGGAATGCGGGAAGTACCGGTACATTTTAAACTACCTTGACCTGTGGGTTTTGACTGGGAATCTTTTGTTTGAAGACTTGCTTGATCTTCCCACAATTTTTCACAAAACGTGAGTTTGTGTATAGGTGGAATTGTGGGGATATTATTAACAACCAACTCCCCACTAGAAATGGGCGGTGTTGGCATTTTGTGTTCGGTATGGGTTTTAGTATGTTTAGGGGATATACTTCGGTATCGGTTCGGTATTAGATGTCCGACTTGACTGAGATTTGCCGATAGTACCAAAGAGGAATTCACATCAGGAAAAACAGAACAAGTTATTGTGGTATCATTCTACCACGATGCTATAATTAACACTGCAAATGATCCCAACAGCATTATTCTTTTACAACCACAAATTAGGGCTGCGCGGTATTTGATTTTTCAATACCGAGTACTGCCATTAGTCTCAAGTATGTAATTTTTCAGTCTAACTTTGATCCGAGATGAAATTGGTTAGCCCCACATACATCTCATTTCTAATTTTCGTGGCACACGTGGACTATTTTAATCGATAATACCGTGAATGTCGGTATACCGATTAAGTTGAAAATTGCTCGGTATTTACTCGGTATCGACAAAAATACCGAGTTTCGGTAAAATAACGAATCACCGTGCAGCCCTACCACAAATCATATCTACAGTAATTTTATGACTTGCTCTAAACGCATCTTAATGTTTAAAGACCTATTCCAGGCTTTTTCAATCTCAGAACATGTGCTCTGACCATGCCATCTTTAGGAGGTCCTGCTGACAATATACAAGGCACTTGGGCAATGATTTCTAGTGTGGTCTTGGCTGCCTTAACGGGCAGCCAAGATTTGACTAATAATCATTCCTAAGCAATTCGACACGTACGGGTTGTAGTCTAGTGGGAATTCGGGACAGTTGCCCACTCCACTGAGGGTTAACTCTTTGCATGCTGCTGGCGGATATTCCTGCCCAGCATTGGGTTTCTCTTGTTACTGAAATAAGTATACGCTGGGCACATTTAATCGTACCCCCCCCCCCCCCCCCCCCCCCCCCTTGTAAACTGAATGGATGTTTTCACCAATGATTTCTTGTGTTACATCTAGATTAATTTTTGAGATAACAAAACTGAAAAGAAAATCACTTCTTTCATGAAAATGAACCTTTCAACTGTTATCAAGACTAAAACAGAGACATATAAAATACCGGATGCAGGAAAATTTGAAAATTCTGACAGTTTCAGTATTCAACGATTGATTCGTTTCAGTTTTCGGCATCTTCGTGATATCAGTATGGGTTCCGGTTTTCGGTATACAGTACGGCCGACGTGGACTGGTTAATCTCCATGGGTGGGCAATATTTCCACGGACGCTGTAATAATAGATTTCAAACACTAATTATAGGAATAATCATCAAAAAAAAATAATCGTTAATTGAAATTTTGCTGATGATAATTTTTATTACCTGGTAAACGCATGCGTGGACATCACTGCCCGCGCGTGGATTATGACCAGTCCGCGACGGTTGTACTGTATTGCCCATCTCGACACCCCACGTGAGCCTATTGTAATTTCGGAAGACGGCCGATTCAGTTTCCTGAGAATCAAATAAAAGACAGCAGAATGTGAAAGCAACGAACACACCCACCACACAATTGTTCAATAATTTGATTTTCTTTTGATGTCAATCCTGCCAGTTCTGTTTACTCTCGCTGACAAAAGATTTCTCGAATTTTACATTATCTAAATTAGAATCAGTTAAACTGATTTATATCACCATGTTTTACATACTCATCAATGATTTAAAGAAAAACGATCAATGGTCGCGTAACATCAATTTTGAACTGAGTTCGCTTTGCTCTGAGAGCATAACGAATTGTTTGATGCAGGGCTTATATTTCATCTAACTTTGGGAGAATCCATTTGGATTCTTGCGAAAAGGGTTGCGAGAATCCGTCCCTGCACGCTAAAAACTAAAGTGTTAAAAACTACACTTGAAGTGCTGTATTTAACACTTACTAAGTGCTGAACTAGCAATTGGTTCAAGTGTAGATATCCCAGAACTTGACAGGTGTTACAATAATACCACTTGACAAGTGTATGTCCCGACACTTAAAAGGAAACAACGCAGATGACGCGGATCAGGCTCGAACTCCCGAGCCTGACCCGCGTCATCTGCGTTGTGTCCTTTTAATTATGTACCCATCAAGCGCAAATCAAATTATGGACGATTCTGGAAGAACCACCAATGCTAGACACATGGGAAGTGCCATCTATTCAAGTTTCAGATGTCTGACGATTGTAATGCCTAAGTGCTTAAAGCATTGCACTTTGAGTGTTAAAATCAAACCCTAAGAGTTAGAATGGGTTTAACACTTTGAAAGTGTCAGTCTTAACACTTTAGTTTTTAGTGTGTGCTGTGAGTGTCCCAGGATCCCATGAGGCTACCATGGTTGAACCCCTGATATATACTGATACCCCTTGTAAACTCTTTATCCAACGCAGCTTTTTAATTTTTAAAAACATAAACTGAATTTGATATTTGTTTTAAAAAATAAGCAATATTTACCAATAAAACATTACAAATATGGATGTCACTGGAACCGGCTCATTGCGCCGAATCCAATGACAGCCATATTTGTACAATTTTATTGACAAAGTGTCAGGATATTTCAGGTCATGTTAGCCTTCTTGTATTGGTTAATTTGACGTCGCTATGTTAGGTAAAGGGCGAATTGACTTAATTATTTTCATGCGAATCCAAACAGAGCTGCAGCGAGAATCTACATGGATTCTCGCTGGTTTTGTTGCGCGAATCTTTGCGTGAATCGATTCTCGAATTCTCGTCGAAATATAAACCCGTTTGATGGGCGAGATTACGACTCTTGTATGAATACAGTTTCCTGGCGGTGATGAAAAATGTATGTGTCCGGAGACAGCTCATACACGACATTCACCCATCTATTTTTGCCATTTTTCTTACAGTCTATGCAATTGTTTTTTTTAATCCGTGTACACCAATTACATATCATCTAAGCAGGCAGTATACATTTGTTGTAGAAACGCACAGAAAGTTTTGTCTTCCTGCAGTTTCATTGACAATTCCAGTACTAGCATTTCACATTCAGTTTTGGAGATTTCCCAAAGAACGCTTTCCGAAAACGACAGGGGTGGAGGAGGGTGTTCGACAGGCTCGGTGGGTGCATGACCATTGGTGCATGATCAATATTCCTGAAATGTATATATTGGGACTTATCTTGTATTTGTTATTGTTAATCTGTTGCTGAGTGTCTGCAGAGCTAGATGTGTTCCACGTTTTAGGTAACGTGACGCAATTCCCCCAAAATTCCCTTTCAAATTTTATTATCGATTCAATTTTTCTCTCTCAACAAAAACTCGGTTTTTCACTTCAAGCAATAGCGTATGAACCCCATTAGAACGCACACACTGAGCTCGTTATTTAACCCTTTACCTACCATGAAAAGCAGACGACAATTTCAAAAACATAGTTTATGACACCCTCATTGGAACGAGCTCGGAGAGCTCGTTCCAAAGAGGGGGTCATAACCTATGTTTTTGAGACAAAAAATGAAAAAATAATGAAAATTAATTGGCGACTTTTGTGAATAGCGCTGGTCGGTTTTGACCGTTACGTAGGCTAAAGGGTTAAAAGAGCTGTTTTGCAAATGTTTGCTATTCGTGTAAGGTGCAGGTATTAACTAACATTGGAGGTAAAGTAATTATTTGCCGAGAATTACCCATGAAGACAAAAATAATCCAGGTAAATTTAGCTCTAAGAATAAAGCATTACAAAGCATAATTAAACTTTCAGCTAATGGACCTCCTGGTTTAACTCTTTGAACCCGAAAGGCCACTTTTCCGGGCCAGGATCGTGACACAAATCGGATTCATAAAATAGACAGCTGCTCATTGAATTTGTGTGGCGCACACACACACACACACACACACACACACACACACACACAAACACACAGTCTTGTTTTCCCTACATACCGAGGTACCCCATTGTTTGTCCTTTGTGTGGACTAACGGTTTCTACCTCGTTTTGCCGGTACAGTTCTGGGAAAACAACCGAGGTAAAGGGTTTCTTTTGTCTTTTGTACCTCGGTAAGGCGAAACACGCAAACTCTTTTGTCTAGTTACCTCGTCAAGTTGGTAAGACAAACCCACACACACACACACACACACACACACACACACACACACACACACACACACACACACACACACACGTAACAAATATTGACTATTCCAGTTGATGGCTCTGAAATGGTATGGAATATACCATCAGATTCCAAAGGGTTAACTAGGAGATCCTTCAACGGAAACTTTGCCTGTACTTATCACCACGGTTCACAGAGCCACTGTTTTGTTGGATACAGTGTTTGGGGTGGTTAAGAAGTTAACTGCATCCATCCTTTAATGATGGGCGTGTGTTTTGATTGACCACTTACGATTCTACCCAAAAGACGTTATTCCATGAAATTTAATGCTTTTATATTTTATCGCAAAAACTGCATTGCGAACACTGCAGTCATAGCATATTTAAATTGTCTCCCTTGGTTTATTTCCGGTATTGGCCTGAAATATCGCGCGCCACCACCTTCGGCGGGAAGGCCTGGTACCCTTAAAATAACACCGTTGAAAGAGGTTTGTATGCCGAAATTAGTTTCACAAAGACATCTCTACAACAATCAATTGACTGTGGACTCCTGATGTGCCAACGACACACACACCCAAGTAACGAATATAGACTATTCCAGTTGATGGCTCTGAAATGGTATGGAATATACCATCAGATTCCAAAGGGTTAACTAGGAGATCCTTCAACGGAAACTTTGCCTGTACTTATCACCACGGTTCACAGAGCCACTGTTTTGTTGGATACAGTGTTTGGGGTGGTTAAGAAGTTAACTGCATCCATCCTTTAATGATGGGCGTGTGTTTTGATTGACCACTTACGATTCTACCCAAAAGACGTTATTCCATGAAATTTAATGCTTTTATATTTTATCGCAAAAACTGCATTGCGAACACTGCAGTCATAGCATATTTAAATTGTCTCCCTTGGTTTATTTCCGGTATTGGCCTGAAATATCGCGCGCCACCACCTTCGGCGGGAAGGCCTCGTACCCTTAAAATAACACCGTTGAAAGAGGTTTGTATGCCGAAATTAGTTTCACAAAGACATCTCTACAACAATCAATTGACTGTGGACTCCTGATGTGCCAACGACACACACACCCAAGTAACGAATATAGACTATTCCAGTTGATGGCTCTGAAATGGTATGGAATATACCATCAGATTCCAAAGGGTTAACTAGGAGATCCTTCAACGGAAACTTTGCCTGTACTTATCACCACGGTTCACAGAGCCACTGTTTTGTTGGGTACAGTTTTTGGGGTGGTTTAGAAGTTAACTGCATCCATCCTTTAATGATAGGCGTGTGTTTTGATTGACCACTTACGATTCTACCCAAAAGACGTTATTCCATGAAATTTAATGCTTTATATTTTATCGCAAAAACTGCATTGCGAACACTGCACGCATGGCATATTTAAATTGTCTCCCTTGGTTTATTTCCGGTATCGACTTGAAATATCGCGCGCCACCACCTTCGACGGGAATGCCTCGTACCCTTAAAATAACACCGTTGAAAGAGGTTTGTATGCCGAAATTTGTTTCACAAAGACATCTCTACAACAATCAATTGATTGTGGAATCCTGATGTGCCAAGGACTTTCGTTAATTTTCAGAAAATACCAAACCAGAGTTTTAATACAGTGTGCGTTTACTGATTGGTATTTCGTCTCATTAGATACAGAAGTGGGTGTTTGAAAAAGTCATCCACGTTTCAACAGAAAATGAAATTCTTTGGGATTTAAATACTTTTGTGAAAAAATGGTAATCATGAAGCAAAATGGTGGAAATTTGGAAACAAAGACCCGGTAAAAAGTCTGTTCTAAATACAACATTATTAGCGGGCCAAGTGCAAAATACATTTTTTCCCCACAATTCACGCAACAGATTTTGTCTTGGCACTTAAACAATCCCCGTTTATATACCGCATAGTGCATTGAGTAAGCTGGCGCCTGGCTTTTAATTAACACTTTGAACTCTTGTTGTAGCTTCCATGCCTGTTCAATGGCAGCAGTTAAAAGAGTCCATATTCATTATTTGGGGTAGACCAATCAATATTTTCGGGGCTGCACGTTGAAAATATTAATTGGTCTACCCCACACATTTATTGAACATCCATCCTATATAATGACATTATGACTCATCATGCCTGATCGGAAAATCGGCAGCTAAGGTTCAGAGGGTTATGTTTTGTTTGGGTTATCGTGGTCCACTGGGGGTCATAGATTTGGCTTGAGAGGAGAACATTGAAAATAACACTAGATGCATTTTCCCAATTGGTAAGATAAAAAATAAATCTGCCCTGATATACCACAGTACATTTTCATTTGTAATAAAAGTTTAGATCTTTCTGTTGACAGTTGGCCACATTTATTTTTGACGAACTAGTAAATATTCCTTTGACGACCACTAAAATTAACTTAGTTGAATGATGATCGATTGTTGTTCACTATGATCTCGCAATTAATATTTCAGCCGGCACACGCTCGCCTCGGGGGACTCTTCGTCATAGTTCACCTACGGGAAAAAACTTCAAAGGACAAAGGAGATATGGGCATATTTATAATTAAAACGTAAAGTTACAAATACAAAACGGGTTTGTCGGCTTTTATTTCAACTATTTAGTATAACTCTGTTGCTATTTATTTATTTATTGGTGTTTAAGGTCACATACTTATGCGCAGTGGCTAATCGGGACCGTGAGAGGTTTACGGGTGGAGGATGCCGGAGTACCCGGAGAGAACCACAGAGCATCGACGAGCAACTGTCAGCTCCTCAACATTCTGACTCTGTTCAAGCTCCACTCAAGCAGGGTTACATCGGTTGAAGACATGTGCACCATCGACGTGCAGGACGCCTTAGTCCACGGCGTCATCGTGAATTTTGTTGCTTAATGGTACTAAAAATCCTAATGGTCTGACTATATAAACTATTTTTTTTAAACAATTGACTTGCAAAATTCGGAAATAGTGTGTTTCTCGTACAAATGCAAGCCTGTGACGCCACTATATTCATTAAGCCTTTGAAATCGTAAGGCCGCTTTTTTTGGTACATGAAGATACTACTTCTGAATTTCATTAAGTTGAATGGCTACTAAGTTGATGCGTGAAGTAGAACAATCAATATTTTCAACGTGCAGCCCCAAGGCTGCACGTTGTAAATATTAATTGCTCTACTCCCAAATAATGAATATGGACTCTTCTAATTGCTACCATTGAACTGATATGGAAGATACCACCATAGTTCAAAGGGTTAATTCACGTTGAAAATATTAATTGCTCTACCCTCAAATAATGAATATGGACTCTTCTAATTGCTACCATTGAACTGGTATGGGAGATACCACCATAGTTCAAAGGGTTAATTCGCGTTAAAAATATTAATTGCTCTACCCTCAAATAATGAATATGGACTCTTCTAATTGGTAATATTATTGAACTGACACAGAATATACCACCAGTGTTCAAAGAGTTAATTCAGTACACTGTATTTACTCCGTGTTTATTAAGTTTTTACTGGTTTGATTTCAATTAATATTTTAGGATTTTTTTCCAGAAGTTATACATGTTGAAATTAAATAGGTCCTCCAAACAAATCTAGAAAGTTGACGCATGTTTTGATGACAAGAAATGAAAAAAGTAGTTAAAAAAAAACCTTGTGAATGACGCTGGCCGGATCTGACCATTATGGTGGATACAGAATGAAACTTTAAATTATTACATTGTCCCACTGCTATGAATACATAAGAACTCAGGATGTCTAAAAACTATTAGAGAGTCTGACATCACGATTACCATTTCTTTCAGTGGAACCCACTCTATATTGTGGGAATGAATCGACAGGTCGGATATTGCGATGAATCAAAATATAGTGTGATCAAATAATTATCCGACTGTTACTTTCATCAGAGATCACAAAATAAACATGTTGTTGAACCAGAGAAAATGTTGCACTTGGTTCTCTTTTCTGTCTTTACAGGCTTCTTTGTGCTTTCGAAACTGACCGGAAGTAATTTCCAGCAGTCGATCTATGAGGTATCACAGAACTAAATATTTTCCCATAGGCGACCATAACGTTCAGGCGGAAAAAAATATGATCGCATCACTTTAATTTTGGCATTCAAATATCTCTGTCAAGTATAGCCCTTCAGACAACTTTTTCTGATCTGAAAACAGGGGGGTCATGCAACAAATAAGAGAGAAAAACTGACACAAAGGGAAGTACTGGTCACGTGCACATATTTTTCAGGGAATTCCCTACAAAAACACACAAAAAGTAAATTGTATTTTTTAGGCCCCAAAGTCATCAAATCACCCTCTTTTTTATCAGGAATATTCATCAATAATGCAAGATGTCAATGGAATGTTTCAAACTTTTATTGAAACAATGGATTTTCCCAAGGCTGTTTATTTTTAGAGATTGCAACATTTCCGAGTGCAACATTTTAAGGCGGTTCACTCTAATTTCAATATTTAATTCCGCGATACCATAAGCTCGATACATCACAAAGTAATGTTCCTGCTGAAACTAAAACCAGTTTATCTGAAAACCTGACTTGTTTTGCAAAAGGTAATACTGTGAACATATGCAAGGGGTCTCTGACACAATAACACGTTAGTTCAGTCTCACGTAGTAAAAATAATTACCGGAGGCCGATACTATGAAACTTTCACAATTGTATTTTCTGGAACTGTAATTTCTGGTTCTGACTTTAAATGGGTTAAAATGAACCATTAGCATTTTAAAAGATTTGGCAATTTGCCAGAAGGCAAATTGCCAAATCTTTTAAAATGCTAATAATTCATTTTAGTCAGTTATATTAATAGGTAGAAAATACAATTCCAGAAAATACAATTGTAAAAGTTTATAGTACAGGCTACAGAACACGTTACCATGTTACTGTAATGTTATATCCGGTCGCCTGCAGCAAAAAGCAGAATGGCTTTTTTTCTCATTATTTCTGTCTAAATTTCAATGCTAATATTTATCATTATTTATTAGAAATGATTTTTTTTATTTCCCACAATTATTCGTTATCAAGCTCAGCAGTTATGGCTTCACATTCGGCTGATATGACACCGATATCGGCCGATATAAACCAAATTAGCGTTGTCCTCCGTGATGCGTTACAAGACGCAACCCATTTGTTTGCATGGAAATGTTTTGACTTATTCATCGAACGAATTCAGTACAATTGTCTTTGCTGTGCATATTATTTATTTATTTATTTATTTATTTATTTATTTATTTATTTATTTATTTACTGGTGTTTAAGGTTACATACTTATGCACAATGGCTAATCGTGACAGCTTTAGAAGGAAGCCGGAGTACCCGGCGAGAACCACCGAGCATCGACGAGCAACTGTCAGCTCCTCAACATTCTAACTCTGTTCAAGCTCCGCTCAAGTAGGGTTACAGCGGTTGAAGACATATGCATCGTCGACGTGTAGTACGCTTTAGAACACGGCGTCATCGTACCCCCATGTAGGCAACCGGGATAAAGTGCCTTGCCCAAGGACACAACGCCGGTCGTCCCGGACGGGGATCGAACTAGGGACCTGTAGCATAGAAGTGCAACAGTCTACCACTGAGCCACCGCGATCCCGCTGTGCATATTAAAATGGAGTAGTTTGAAGCTGAGTTTTTGTATGGTGAGGAATTAATGGTGGCAATAAGTAAGAATTGGTTGCATCAGGAGAGAAAAAACGAGAATTCAACTCCCCCGGACGGGGATCGAACTTGGGACCTCTATCATAAAAGTCAAACAGTCTACCACTGAGCCACCGCGCTCCCACTGTGCATATTAAAATGGAGTAGTTTGAAGATGAATTTTTGTATGGTGAGGAATTAATGGTGGCAATAATTAAGAATTGGATGCATCGGGAGAGGAAAGAAGAGAATTCAACTCAAACTAAGATTCAGAGTCGTAAGCGGAGATTCCTCGAAGAAGAAGAAGAGATAGTTCCCAATGGGGAAGCCAAGACGTTCGGATAACTGAACTAGGAGAAGAGGAAACCCCCCGACTTTGTGAAACGAATGAGAAGCAATAGCACTGTTAGAACGCTATTGTCGTAAAGCGTATAATGTGGAGAAAATTAGCTGACTCAAAGCGCTTGTTAACTTTGTACATTTATTCACATTTAACGGTGGAATAACCAACCGTACTTCTTTCTCAGCCGGTATAGCCAGACTGTTGAATTCCGGAAATACATACATTTTATAGTGAAACAGTTACTCATAACAACGGTTACTTTTTAACATAAATCCTAAACAATAATTAAACCCATTTGGAGAACAGGACTTGTTATCAAGCAGCTTGTATTATTATAGAAGGACAATTGCTGATTACCAGCTTATGTATACCTTATAATATACTCGACAATACAAACACTGAAATTGCTGATTAATCGCCAAAACAATTAGAACCTGGGTTTTCATAATAATTTTGGAAAAGCATCTTGGAATTTTGTTCTTTTGAATTTCACTTCAAAACCAGCCTTTGACAATATTACCGATGTGAGAACATTTCGTACCTACTTGTTGAGGTTTAATAAATAAAGAGGTTATTACTTAGTAAGTTTCATCTAGGCCGAGATATCAACCCCCGGGAACTTCACATCAGCCTTCGACCTTCGGTCGCAGGCTGATATGAAGTTACCTCGAGCAAATATCTCAGCCGATATGAGCGGTACACATATCTTCAGCTAACCCAACAAAAGCGAGGTAAGTAATGTGGAGAGTCCGACAGTTACTCGGCGCTGCTATGTGGTTCTCCCTGGGTACAACGTCTTCCTCCACCCGTAAAATGGTCGGACGCTATATGAACCTGGTTGATGAAAGTGCCGGTAAAACTCTATTAATAAATAGACAAAACTACATGTATGTTTCAATGAGTCGTTTTGTATTCAATGAGTCAGATGTGCGTAGGAAGAAAACGTCGAGACCGAAGGTCGAGACGTTTTCTTTCTACGCACATCTGACGAATTGAATACAAAACGACTCATTGAAACATACATGTGGTTTTGTATTTATTACATGACCCAAGCACCTACTGACCTGATTTTCTTTTCTATCAACGGTGGTAAACACCATGCACTTTATGCAGTCGCCTTGCATAAAAAAAGTCCCGGTTGGAACAGGTTGGTGTGCAATACGGAATTCCGTATTGCACAGCCGTATTGCACGCCGTATTGCATAAGAGAGACTGCACGGGCACGTAATAAATACATATAATACATATAAACAATAGATGGCATCGGTGGGGAAGTAGAGGGTTATTCCTAAAACTAGTTTATAATAAAAACCGTAAATTGAATTATCGTGTTGTTATATGGAAATGAATGTTTAATGGCTTGTCGAAGAGAAGATAATTCGATTTGGCTATGTAGCTGCCTCTATAATGATGAAACGAGCGACTTAATTATTAGAATGTACTAAGGGAAGGAAGTGGCGATTGTGGACGTGACGTTAAAACTACAGCGTTGATCATAAATCAAACGGCGAAGATCGATAGTAAAATACCTTTCAAACACACACTGAAGCTTTTGAAGTCCTTCGATTATTTGTTGAACGAAAACTATCGTGAACATGTGCGCTAATCGACCGGGAAAGCGCGCCTGTTTCCGGGACAGAGAGAATTCGTAGATTGGCGTTCAGTTTCGTGGTCATTTTATTTGATATCCAAAATGACATTCGAAACAACGCCCACTCGAGTTTTAAATTTATCATCAAAAATAGTATGAAATGCATGGAGATTCTGTGTATATATTGAAAGTTTGGAACGGCTGAGAAATTAGATAACCGGTGGCCTCTCGAGCAATATTAACTTTATAAGCCTGTACATTTTGTCCATGCTATTGTGCAACTATTATAGTTGTCGCATGCACAAAACATATTTTGCAAAGACTACAGGAACAAAGTAGTCACTTCCGGCGCGTTACCAGAAGTAGTTCTGTGGTATCGGTATACATAATGGTGTGTGTCTCACAATACTGATGTTACTCATCCCTAATGTCACACGAAGACAAGTTATTGAAATGTATAATGCAGAGTTTTAGCCATGGAAATTGAGACTGGACTTTTTCGGGACCGACATGCCTGCCAATTTTCGTCATTGGAAGAAATTTACAGGAATGTTAACTCCCCTTAATTTTCTAAATTTGTCAGTAAATTTAACTCTAAGAGTATAGGAATTTTATACAATTAAACCCATTTAAAAATTTCACCTTTTTTTGATGTTCTGTAACCTTTATTTCCGCATCGTGGCATTTTAAACAGACACTATCCTTCCGATTAATATAAGCGTCCAGTTGGTGTGATTTGCTAGTTTTTTCCTGGGAAGAATAAAAATGTGCATATTACTGTAAAACACACTCGCAAAACAAAGAGCCGAAGTGGACAGTTACTTCGTTACTTTTAAATAGCTTGCCATGAAACGCCACGTTTCCTTTTATAACTTTTATTAATCGAAAACATCAGACAGCTCTGTGAGCTGTCTGTTGTTTTCGTTTATTAAAAGCAGCAAAAGGAAACTCGGCTTTATTTTCTACTGATGTCGTAGGTATTTACTCAACGATTATACGCCTCTCAATTGAATCTTCCTCGTCCATCTAATAATTTCAGGAGAGAGAAGTCAGGGATGGGGGATCCTCTTTGGTAACCAAAACCTGTTAAGTTCGAAAAAACTCTACCGTAACCAAAATCTGTGAAGTTCGAAGAAAGTATGCACCATAATTTCAGAAACCCAAAATACCAGACGATTTGTTATGCACCAAAGACCTATTCAAGCTGCTGGAATTAAGGCACTTTATGCAGGCCTAACAATATACATAAACTACAGTAGTTTAGTACCTAAATGTATGCATGTATTGACGTGTTCAGGACTTGGGATAAGTGATCAATCATCAGAGGCTTTGGTCTTTCCATTAAAACCTTAGTCCCGAGAACGACGCTGCCCCAACTTCCGTCGTGCATTAACCCCCCGATTTTTATTTATTTATTTTTTTATTTAAAAAGGAAACTCAGAGAGAATCACCGAGCAGCGGCGAGCAACTACCAGACTACTGACGTACTAACTCCATACAAGCAGGGTTAGCATTGGTTGAAGTCAAGTACACCATCGACGTGTAGCACGCCTTAGTACACAGCGCCACCATACTCTCACGTGGGCAATCGGGATTAAGTGACTTATCCAAAATCACAACGCAGTTACATCTGGTGGAGATCGAACGTTTCGTTTTGAAGTCCAATGCCCTGACTAACCACCGAGCCATCGCGCTACCGATTTCTAGTGATACAACTGTCCTACTTTTCACCGATGACTAGAAGTTACTTGCTTTGTCGCTGTAATTCCCGATTTGTGTGCAGGCTTGGCAATTTCAGGAGAGCGATTTTTTAGCTCTCCTTACTGCCCTTCTGAAAGAATTAAGGAGAGCGAAAAATTGCCCTCCTAAATATTTTGGTCTGGGATGATTGAGATTACATGTATTATGGTCACATTAAATTTTTGTTGTAAAGCAAAAATGTAATTTAACTTCGAAGTCACATAACATCACGTAATTTCATTTTGAAAGTGGTTTTGTGGTAAAAGGTAATGGCTGCAACCATACCCAAACACAGTTGCAATCATTTGAAGTAAAATGGATCACAGCAATATTTTTTTTTCTGTCAGTTTCAAGTTCAACAACTGACATCACAGTTTGAGGGGTAATTATTCAAGCAATATTGACACTATAATATACTACCATTACTACTATCCTGTCACTTGCACCAGGGTGTGGCTGTAGATTCAAGCAGACCTGTTGTCCAAGAAAGTCATACGCCTACCATTACCACCTTCAACCCCCCAAGGGGGGTTGAAGGTGGTAGTGGTAGGCGTATGACTTTCTTGGACAACAGGTCTGGGTACACACACAGGTCTTGTCAAGTGTGTGTTCGGTTGTTGAGTGAGACATCTAGATGTCTAAGAGATTTCGCTTTACCTTAGTAAAGTTAATAAAATCACTGATGTAGTCTGTTGGTTTCAGTTTCAATGAGTTTGTTCAACTGGATACTTAAAATGCTGTGTAAAGCAAATTGCTCTCCTAAGCTGATTGAGGAGAGCGATTTTTTGCCCTCCTGCATTTTTCAGAATGCCAGGCCTGTGTGTGCATGGTAGTAACAAAAATGAGGGAACACCACTTACATGTATATGGCTAACTCTAAAAGACGACGTGTCTCTCAAACTGATTATTCAGGAGTGAACACACAAGGCATTTCATAAGACGACTTGCTTCCAAGTATTAAATGGTTAAACAAGAGATCAGATTATGGGAATGTAATGATGAAGGTTCATTCTTTCTTTATATCGTCAAGTACTTTTGGGTTTTTCGCTGTTTCTCATCATGTTGTGTGTTGCTTTGAGAAGAGTTAGTAACGATAAAGAACATTGAAAAAAAAGAAACCGTTAATCAAGTAGGGGAGATCTTCTTTGCAATAACTGTGTTTCGCCGCTTGGGTACGTAACTGTGTAAGTTACACTTTAATTAACCTATTGAACTCCAGAGGCCGTTTTTTCCGGCCGAGTCACAAGCTATGTCATAATGTCATTAAGTGGGGTGGCTACAAGGTAAAAGTGCGATGTAGACCAACCAATATGTTCAACGTGCAGCCACAAGGCTGCACGTTGAAAATATTAATTGGTCTACCCCCAAATAATTAATATGGACTCTTCCAACTACGGTCATTGAACTGTCATGGAAGATACCACCAGGCTTCAAAGGGCTAACATTTACCGTTACAAATGCGGTTAAAGTGCTGGCAATCAGCTGCCGGTACTTCAACCGTCTAATTTCACAATAAAAACACCGTATTAAACTAAATTTAACAATACCGATCTTTTTTACTTGTCCGATCTTGGGAGCAAAGACGAGGAACTGATATCTATTTTTCTTTATCAGGTCCCACACTCCAATGAAGCTAGTTGGATTTTCCAGAGATCAGTTCCTCGAGACAGAATTTTTTTGTGTTGCTATGGTGTTGTAAGATCATATCAATATTATAACAGTCCTTGAAAATTATAGCAAGAGTCCTTAAAAAGTGCTTAAATCGTGCATAACCCTTTAAGATTTTAATTATCCTGACGTTCAAACGTCACTGGAAATTCAGTTTCTTCAACGTTTTTCAAAATGCGACATTAAACGTCGGAAAAGTACAAATAACAAGATATTTTTCACATTAGTAATTATCTGGTTGAGTGCTAGATTATTATGGTGGTCTGAATTTGTTTTTTAAAACTTGTTTTATTACAAATTATTGGAGAGTGCCCACAGGCAAATTTATATAAACAAAATATTATTTGTGTTTGACTGAATGTGAAAAAGAACCAAGGAGAGTATTGTTTTTTGCTCTGGTACACTCATTTTTTGAAAGCCCTGATAGTGGCTTCTAGCACTTAACCAATTAAGACGTCTTGACAGCAGGATTATATTAGTATTTTAAGCTGCGATAACATTTGACTCGACGGTTGCCACTGAGCACTATTCGGGAGAAAATAGGAACTGAGGTTGAAACTTAAAAAAATCGAAAAATAATAACAAAACAAATGACCGCAAAGTATCAACGCGCTGTTTGATTTCGTACGTAACGTAATCAAAACATTGTCAGAAACCGCAGACCAATGCAATACTTGGAAGACTGATACAGCAGCTTAGCTTCCGAGCCATTCCTGCGGAAATGATTCGACAGAACCGAATAACCGGCAGTTTGTCACACTGTAAAGTAAACGTCGGTTTATTGATTGAATGGATTGAAGAATAACATTAAACGGACTCGACTGGTCTTGATTTAAGAAATAAGACAGCGATACCCTCGGGAAATCAACAAAACAATACCAGATATTTCTCAAATTACCTATGTTATCGCAAAGTCCCTCAAACCAGATTCTTAACCCTGATGTGTTTTATTTCCAGAAGATTTCTTTCCTAATCAAAGAACCAATATATATATATATATATAGAATATACCCATAGTAGCTTGGTGTACCAAATGTTCACCACGAGTGGTGAAGTGGTGTTAACCGCGAGCCTTCGGCGCGCGGTTAACACCACTTCACCACGAGTGGTGAACATTTGGTACACCAAGCTACTTTGGGTATATTTTATTTATACCATGATCGTCAGATTATTAAGAGTCGCTATTAGTTTCTTCTCGATTATACTTAGCACTAGACGTACATACGTGCGAATTTGTTTTTGTTTACATGAGCATCGGTGGGCGGTACTTCCGATGTCAATTTTATCACTGAAACGAAGCAGAAAAAGAAACAGGGCCTTTTCCACTTTAATAACACAATAACATACTATTTCGAGTTATGGATGCTTTATTAACATGCGACAATGCATGATTGTTAATTTTGGGTGTTTTATGGGGAAAACTCATTTAAAAACGTAATAAATAATTGCCGCTTTCATTTCACTCTTCGCGAGGCGACGTGCGATAAATTTAGACAAGTTCGCATTCAGGTCGACGTCACCAAAGATCAACTTGGATGAAGTTCCACTGTAGGTGTAAATTTTAACTACTGAAATCCCATTGCTGTCGTGTTCATCGCGGTTGGTGTGTAAAGCTAAAATTTATGTCATAGGTTTTTTTTATATATATAGTAGAAGAGGTAATCATCGTATAAATACAGTTTAAGTTTAGTTTTCACTCATTTTTAAAAAAATCTGTACCCGTCGTGAAAGGGGTCGGCAATCGGCATCTTGGAAACATTACATATATATATATATAATGTATATATATGTAGTGGTGTGGGGATGAGATTAGAATTGGAGCATTAGAGGTTCAGCCCAGTATTTTTCCATGGTGCACGCCCCTTTCACAATAGGAACAGACTGTTGGCCTGTTTGAAAACTAAAAGTAAGGCAAAATGAAGTTGTGTTGATAGTTAGGATCTTCGTTACTCGTAAGGCTATATCTAGCTAACTCCAACACATTCCAGGCAAAACTTTTTGATTCGACTGATCTCTAAACAATTCAGGCATATTTTTTCATGAAACTGACGATTGGGCCACATGGAACCCGACAGAATGTATTTACAACTGAACTGGTACAAGAGGATTCCAGTTATTCTTCAAAGTATGCTAAGGCATTTTGGTGAGTGCTTTAAGATATATAATAAAAAATATGCGTCTCTAAGTTTACAACAGAACCCACAAACTATATAAGCGAGTGTGCGGATTTATTTATACCATTTTTGATAACATTAAGATCGGAAGGGATTGTTTAAAGAAATTTTCGAAACAAGCATAATGTATTTTTGTGGAGAGTATGATCCAGTAACATCTTACTAGGGCAGCATAATGTATTTTTGTGGAGAGTATGATCCAGTAACATCTTACTAGGGCCCTGCGAAGCTTCGAAGTTCCATTCGATTCGAAATCTTCCCGATGATTCGTTTAATATCGAGTCCTGCTGATTTGAAAATGCTCGAAATCGTCGAGATATTCTCAAACTCCCACCAAATGTCTCCACTTGAACTTTTCTTGTATCGTTAGGTCTCCTGCGGGAAACCTGACGATAAAAGAAAAGTCTAAGACGGTTCCGCTGCCGAAATTACCTTAATTCCGTTTCTGGCATATTCTGTTTTTTGATTACTTGACTAAATAAACGAGTCAAGGTTGAATTCAACACTTGAGTGAAGACTGGCAATATTAATTGTTGTAAGAAATTGCATTACCTACAGTTTTAGTTGCGCCGAAATTCGATTCGTCGACTCGAAATTGTCCGCCTTATTCGATTCAGGATTCGACGCGACTCAAAATTTGAGATTCGCTCAATACCTCCTACCTGAATTTGTTTTAGATAGCACCACCGGTTGTTACTGCGCACAAAGATTAACCTTAAGTTAACACGATCAGAAAACGCCACATTACAAATACCTGCATGACTGGAGATTTTCAAAATATAGCCTACAATGCAAAAATATAGGTTCTCTTTAGAACCAAAATTGGTTCTAATCTTGTCCCTGAGATGGAACCAGTTCTGTTTAAACAGTATTTATTTCAAATCAAATAAATTTACTAAGATTAGCATTCAATTTTAACAGAATACTTGGAGCTTATTCAGCGCAGTCGCCAAACATTTTGAAACAAAGGAGATATGAACAGTTGGCATATCGAAACAATTTTGGTTCTGAAGAGAACCAAAACTGGTTCAATATGCCAACTGCTCATATCTCCTTTGCTTAATAATGATTTGAGACAGCCTCGTATAAGCTCTAAACTTACGGCTGAAACCCACTTAATTTATGTTTAATTTTGTTAATATTTAATGTTAATCTTTATAAATGTATTTGATGTGAAATAAATACTGTTTAAACAGAACTGGTTCCATCTCAGGGACAAGATTAGAACCAGTTTTGGTTCTAAAGAGATCCTATATTTTTTTGCGGTGTACCACCTCTCGTTGGGTCGAGCTCGACAGGCGAACTCGAGAGTCATGCGTTAAAACTTGGAAACAAAAGATGAAAACCAACAAACTTTGAAGTGATTTTTGTGTACAAGGCTTGGCAGATATGGTAGATGTTTAGTAGAATGGTTAATGTTCCACATTACTCCAGTAATACAGAAGATTAAGATAAGATTGCGCTGGAAGCTGAAGATATTACAATTGTATTCTGGAAGATCGTTAATGTTTACGTAAGTTAACAGATTTAGATCGAATGTAGCGCAAACATGAAGATAAATGTCATTAAATCAGGTAATTTCTCAGAAAAGTAAATTGTTTTCAAACGCCAAACTGAAGCAATGAATAATTTAAAAATAATATATTCATTGCCCGAGGGCGTCGTACATTTTCTGATTGCTATACGAAGTGCAATCAATAAACATGTGCCGCGATTAGAGCTCGAACCCTCTACCAGACGTGACTACAGTGGACAGAGAGATAGCTGTATAGATATAACAGCGCAGCTGGTGGTGCCCGATGCATAACTGTGTCACCTAGTGATATGTGAAACTGCCACATTCGAATCGATTTAATTCGATTAAGGTCGCTCTGATTCGGAAATTTTCGAACAGTCGAATATATTTATTTATTGGAGTTTTACGAATCTTTCGACAGCCAAGGTCACTGGTGGAGGAAGCTGGAGTACCCGGACATAACCACCGAGCAGCGGCGAACAACTATCAGACTCCCCAACGTACTAACTCCACACAAGCAGGGTTAGCATTGGTTGAAGCATTGGTTGAAGACAAGTGCACCATCGACGTCAGTAAGCCTTAGAATACAGCGCCACCGCGCCACCACACGGGCAATCGGGATTAAGTGACTTTCCCAAGGACACAGCGCCGTTGCCTCTGTCGGGGATCGACCCGTGGACCATTCGGTTTGAAGTCGAATGCTGTAACCACTGAGCCACCCCAATCCCTGGAATAGTCAGAATGTTCTCAGAATGTTACTGCCTCCTCCTGAACTGTTCTTCTATCATAAGGTCTCCCCAGGCACGTGGTTAGAGGTTTCCGTAGGGTAGTGAATTTCATAAATATCGTATGACCAAAACACGAATTCTTTATCCTCTATATTTTTAATCATATACAATTTCCACCTAATTGGAAATTCACTACCCTACCCCCCCCCCCCCCAACCGAAACTTCTACCTAATTGGAAATTCACTACCCTACACCCCCCAATCGGAAACTTCTAAGTAATTGGAAATTCACTACCCTACACCCCCCCCCCCCCCAATCGGAAACTTCTACCTAATTGGAAATTCACTACCCTACACCCCCCAATCGGGAACTTCTAACTAATTGGAAATTCACTACCCTACACCCCAACCCCACCCCCCCCAATCGGAAACTTCTACCTAATTCGAAATTCACTACCCTACACCCCCAATCGGAAACTTCTGCCTAATTGGAAATTCACTACCCTACACCCCCCAATCGGAAACTTCTACCAAATTGGAAATTCCCTACCCTACACCCCCAATCGGAAACTTCTGCCTAATTGGAAATTCACTACCCTGCACCCCCAATCGGAAACTTCTGCCTAATTGGAAATTCACTACCCTATACCCCCCAATCGGAAACTTCTACCTAATTGGAAATTCACTACCCTACACTCCCCAATCGGAAACTTCTAACAAATTGGAAATTCACTACCCTACACCCCCCAATCGGAAACTTCTAACTAATTGGAAATTCACTACCCTACACCCCCCAATCGGAAACTTCTACCTAATTGGAAATTCACAACCCTACACCCCCAATCGGAAACTTCTAACTAATTGGAAATTCACTACCCTACACCCCAAACCCACCCCACCCCCAATCGGAAACTTCTACCTAATTGGAAATTCACTACCCTACACCTCCCAATCGGAAACTTCTACCAAATTGGAAATTCACTACCCTACACCCCCAATCGGAAACTTCTAACAAATTGGAAATTCAGTACCCTACACCCCCAATCGGAAACTTCTAACAAATTGGAAATTCACTACCCTACACCCCCTCCCCAACCGGAAACTTCTAGGCACGTCCCTGATTACGCGTACATCACCAGTATGAAAGCAGTCTCCCAACCCCCAACCCCCCAAATCACTACAGTTAAAACTAGAAGTCCTCCACGAACTGTGCGCTTATCTAGACATAATTGCGCGTAGGAATTGCGCGCAATTGCCATATCGAATGGCATCCAAAGCACGGCAGGTTCTCCTGGTCACTCAGCAAACACAGGCAGTGTTTCTGCCAATGGACCTCCGGGTTACCCGGAGGTCCATTGGCTGAAACATTGCTTGTGCATAGGCCATATGTACAGAATTTGATAGCCTTACTATGGTCATAAGGCGTAGATTAACGCGCAGATCAACGTGCTATTTGTGAACATTTCATGGCAGGACTTCTAGTTTTAACCTTAAGTATGCTTGCATTTCACTAATCACCCATTGTTGGCCAACAAACCGACCGTGTTGAACAGATTCGACTGACGAAAATTGTGATATCCGTTTTACCGTATCGTGCATTTTTTTTTAAATCGGATTTTACGAATACTAAGGGAAAAAGAAAAAATCGACCACAGAACCTCAATGATTTTTCGTCGGATTTCTCAAATCTGGTGAGAGTTTTTCAAAACGATGAGTATATTTGTTTATGTGTTTTTTACCCCTGACTGGAGAGAGAAACTCGTCAATCAGCATCATTGAACTGCGAGATCAAATTAACACTACCAAGTTGGCGAATCGCACCTCACACATTTGAAAATATTCGACATAGCTGCTTCGCTAAAATCAATTTTATTTCATTTAACAGTTTACCGTTCGTTAGTTTTTTCTAAACATATTTTTCCATCCAAACTGTATGGAATTTATGTTTCATTCCCAATTATTAGCAACAAGAATTACTATTTACGGACTATAACGGACTATTTGTAGCGGAATAACCAACTGTGATTAGGTACTGGAAAAACGTACATCTATTTATAGACAACAAAAACAACTCCATGGCGTCACGTGGTTAGGTTTTCTGACCCCACCTCATAGTATAACTAGTGAGGTCCCAAATATAAGTTCACACGGGCGATGTGCACATAATGGCGCCGTTTCGTTGTTTTTTATACAATATACAGGTTTCGTTGTGGCATATGTAGATGAAGCTAACTTCTTTCAATTGCATTCACAAAAGCCCAGAAACAGAAAGTCTCACTTACACGTTTCTGTAGTGCGTTGCCTCCCAGCTGGATTCAGTTATCAGATTCAGACTGCATTATCACTACACATTTCGTGTACTCATTGCCATTTCTTCCTGGTTCAATGAATTCATCTTCCAACTGACAGAATCCATTCAAGGACAATCAATTCTATAAGTCATCTGCTATCACATCATCTTCCCCTCACAGCCCGTTCCTAACCTATATTTTGACAATTCCCAAAGGAATGTCTCACAATAACTAAGAAAAATATTTTCTCGTGGCTGACAATTTTCGTCATTGGATGATTTGCAGGAAAGGTAGCTGCCCTTTATTTCCTAAAGCTGTCAGTAATTTTAACACAAATTGAAATATCAGAATATCATCGAATTTGTATCAATGATGTGAGCATCATTTCACTACCTCCAGACAGAAGCTGGCTTTTGATAATGTTTTCCACTAATCATTTTCAACTATTATTCTCTGTTGAAATCCATCTAAAAACACGAAAAACGGCATTTTCACCATCATTTCATGTTCAATAACTTTTTTTCTGTTCATTATATCAACAGTGCGCGTATCGTGACATATAATCTGGGCACTGTCCCTTCCATTAATACAAAGTCTAGAAGGTGATATTTGCTAATTTGCTTCCAGGGAAGAATAAAAAATTACTGTAAAAACACATTTGCTACACAAAGGGACAAAGTGGACAGTAAATATCGGGATGTGAGGTAATGATGGGTATTCTTAATGACGGATTATGTGTGAACTTGTTGTTTCTGATTGGCTTGCCATAAAAAGCCAAGTTTCCTTTTGTTGCTTTTAATAAACGAAAACAACAGACAGCTCCGAGAGCTGTCTGTTGTTTTCGCTTATTAAAAGCAACAAAGGGAAACTTGGCTTTTTATACTGATAGGATAGAGGTGTTTTATCAACAAGTACTTGCTTCTTAATGTGATCTTCCTTGCGTTTCGAATAATTTCAAGGGCGATAACTTTATCGAAAGCCGATTTTCTTGACGATATACGTCTGGGATGTGAACGATGGCTCTCACATCACCTCCACCATCTACACCAGATCTGCGGGGTATCCTACCAACGGGACACTCTCACCAGTTAACTTGGGAGGCAACAGCTTTACGGGACGAAAAATAATTATTTTTTTTTTTTTAAAAAAGAGGCTGATTCTTAAATAACAGATATATGGTAACATTTATCTAACATTTATTGGGGAACATAACACAAAACCGAATGGAATTTCACAGAGACGCCTTGCCAAAGCCGACTGGGTATCCCTTACGGAATCTCTAGTGGTGTATTGTGCATCAGCCACTTGGCTAACGCGCACTCTCAAAAGTAATAGCAATGAAATTCTCCCGTGTAAGTAAATAAATAAGGATGGGGTGCTTGGTCTCCGCAAGAACGAAAGCACCCCCACCTCATCCTCAGGTAGTCACCCAACTTAAGATTAGGGACGCATAATGCCACCTTTTCCGGATTTTCTACCTTCCTTGTCATTACCACACCAACACAAAACTACACAGTTTAAGAGAAAGAAAGGGGCTAGATAATAATGTATGGGGCATTAACCAGTCAGCTAAAACTTCAAACGAAATAGGAATGAAATTCCTCCGTGTAAGGTAAATAGATAAGGATGCGGTGCTTGGTCTCTGCACCAGATAAAGCTCTCTCGCCTCATTCTCACGTCGGCACACAACTTCAGATTCAGGACGTATAACGTCACCTTTTCCGGAATTGCCGTTATCGGACAAAACACGAAACCACACAGTTTAAGAGGATCGAAAGGGTCCAACTTTCCAGGACCGCAAAAAACATTCATTCACGGCTAAGGAGGGGGAGTATTTTTGGATGAAAATTTGAAGTGTACATTTGGAAGACTACTTTCCCGCAATAACGTGGAATACTTACGATCCACACGGACAATATATGCGCGTCTCTAATTATATTGTAGCCTGATCCCATTGCCCACGTGGAGGCACGGTGGCGTTGTGTACTAAGGCGTACTGCACCTCGATGGTCCACTTGTCTTCAACAAAAGCTAACCATTCCTTTGTGGAGTTAGTATGCTGGGGAGCCTGACGGTTGCTCGCCGTTACTCGGTGGTTCTCTCCGGGTACTCCGGCTTCCTCCTCCCCTCCCGTAAAACTGTTCGAAAAGAGCTGGCCCTGTCTATTGAAAGTGTCGTTAAACCCCAATAAATAAATAAATTAGCCTGATGTCCATGAACGTTCGTATGAAAGTCTGATAGGCATATAGCAGTGACAAAAAAAAAAGAAACACGCCGTTAAAGAGATATTTTGATCCTACAGCCCTACAGGGTTGTACGATTAACCCTTTACCCAACGAATCGCCCGCACCCGCCCGCGTAATATGCAAATTCAGCAGTTGAAAACATATTATTTTTCAAAAAATTTCAACAAAACCATATCATGTGACCCCTCGTTGGAACGATCTCGTTGAGGTCGTTCCAACGAGGGGTCACATGATATGATTTTGTTCAAATTTTTTGAAAATTTTTTAAAAATGATATTTAAAATAATAAATTTTGATATCGTCTGCGTTGGGTAACGGATTAAACTACAGGCTGATCCTTACCATCGAGTTGTGCCAATGTGTGCCATCTGCTCAACAACTACTTAAGTCTCTGATGTGACTGCCACAGTGACCTGGCTCTATATACTTAGCTTACAGATGTCATATTCCCTTCTATTTCCTATCTCTATGTGTTGGGACAAAAGGCAATGACAGCATCTGCTCTGAGACCGGGTCCCCATTAAGTTTGACTGGCCACACAAGAATCGTTTTCAACCTGAAGGAATCTCCAAAACTGACACGAGCGACAAAGACTCTTTCTTGGTAGACCGCCAACCTTTTATTTCTGCATTTGAACAGTCTGATATTTGATCGATATTTGTTTAAACAGAAGCGTGCCAGGAACAAAGATTTCATACACAGGCTGTCTCAAATTGATGAATTGGTCGAAAATTGATTGTCAAGTACAGTCATGTCTCATATTATATAATCTTGGAAGATACAGTACTGCTTTCACAATTGCATTAGTTTAAAACCAATGTAACTTTCCCTAAAGAATTGCTTGTGGCATTTCCAAGCAATCCTTTGTCATTTCCTGAATAAATATTCAATATTTGCTTCTTTGGTTTTCATACCGACGGTGTTGGGCGAGGTTAAAAGCTCTGCGTACGGTTGTTTTCAGAAAAATGTTGTCAAAAAACTGATGCCGAATAATATAAAAGTTGTGAAAAAAAGAAAAAGATGAAGATTAAGGGTAAATTTCGGCCTTTGAGTGTATCAAGACACGCTTTAGCTTTGTAGATGACACCTTGATGCGCTCCATGATTGACTTTTTATTTGGGTTTAAAGGTACTTTCAAGAGCCAGGTTAATATCGTGTCAGTCTGCTTTATGGATGGAGGAAGCCGGAGTACCTGGAGAGAATCGTCGAGCAGAGGCGAGTAACTGTTAGGATTCCCCAGTTTTAGATCGGTTGAGAGCATGTGTACCACCGACGAGCAGTATGACGAGCAGTGTTTTTCATGCTGGGTATAAACATCATCATGACGTTTGATGAATTGACGCTGTGGTTTTCACGTCACCAAACGTCATCGATTTGTGTGAGTTTACTGTGCTGCTTGACTTGACGCCATTATGGGGGGGGGGGGGGGGGGGGGGTTCTCCTACGTTCCAGCAATCCAGTTATATTGATATCACTGATGAGCACCTAAATGACTGCGCAAAGTGGGGTCAATACTATAAAGCTTTTATGATTGTATTTTCTAAAATTGTATTTTCTAGTTTTGTTTTTAAATGGGTTAAAATGAACCATTAGCATTTTCAAAGATTTGGCAATTTGCCAGTAGGCAAATTGCCAAATCTTTTAAAATGCTAATGATTCATTTTAGTCAGTTATATTAATAGGTGGAAAATACAATTCTAGAAAATACAATTGTAAAAGTTTATAGTACTGGCTCCAGAACACGTTACCATGTTACTGTAATGTTATATCCGGTCGCCTGCAGCACAAAGCAGAATGGCTTTTTTTCTCATTATTTCTGTCTAAATTTCAATGCTAATATTGGGAGCGCGGTGGCTCAGTTGGTAGAGGTGCAGGCTGCAAGCCGAGAGGTCTTCGGTTCGAATTCCACCTGCGGCAACCGCGTTGTGTCCTTGGGCAAGACACTTCATCTCCATTGCCCGCGTGGGGGCACGATGACGCCGTGTACTAAGGCGTACTGCACGTCGATGGTGCGCATGTCTTCAACCATTCTAACCCTGCCTGTACTGCAGTGCGGAGTTACGATGTTGGGGAGCTGGCAGCTGCTCGTCGTTGCTCGGTGGTTCTCTCCGGGTACTCCGGCTTCCTCCACCCGTAAAACTGTCACGGTCATGATTAGCCATTGTGCATAAATATGTGACCTTAAACATCAATAAATAAATAAATACAATGCTAATATTAATCATTATTTATTAGAAATGATTTTTTTATTATTTTTTTATTTCCCAGAATTGTCCGTTATCAAGCTCAGAAGTTATGGCTTCACATTCGGCTGATATGACACCGATATCGGCCGATATGAACCAAGTTAGAGTTGTCCTCCGTGATGCGTTACTAGACGCAACCCGTTTGTTTACATCGAATTGTTTAGACTTATTCGTTGAACGAATTCAGTACAATTGTCTTTGCTGTACATATCAAAATAGAGTAGTTTGGCAAATTGCCATATCTTTTAAAATGCTACTGATTCATTTTAGTCAGTTATATTAATAGGTAGAAAATACAATTCTAGAAAATACAATTGTAAAAGTTGTATAGTATTGGATCCTGGTGTGGTGCGTTCGTTTTTTTTTAAATAGTTTTTCCATGTTTGCGATGGCTTATCAATACGCAATTTCACAATTTGTTCGCCAAAGAAACTTTGCCAGTGAGTTTAAACGGAAATCCAATGGGTTTTAACACTTTACCTAACGAATCGCCGCATCCGCCCGCGTAATATGTAAACTGAGCAGTTGAAAAAATTAAATTTTCAAAATATTTCAACAAACCATATCATGTGACCCCTCATTGGAACGAGCTCATTGAGCTCGTTCCAATGAAGGGTCACATGATATGGTTTTGTTGAAATTTGTTGAAAATTTTAAAAAAATTATATTTAAAATAATAAATTAATTCCTTACTCGACCTGACCCTCCTGCGTCTTCTGGTGACACTACTGGTGTGTGTCATAATCAGAGATCTGTATGGACTTCACTGAGAAATCTGAAAATGATACATCGTCCATTCTTCTGGATTGCAGTGAAATGGATTTAAAAATTGAGAGGAAACTTTAAGTATTTTCACAGGGAGAGGTGTAAAAAATCCAAAGTATGGATTTGACTGCCTGTGTTTCTTTTATCATTGTTGATTAACTGGCTACAGAATGAGATCGATTTTCGAAGTTGATAATGAGATCACACTCGCGTGACAGGCATTTTGGCCTATTGTATTGCTCACGGAAAATCTCCAAGTTACACACTGTGGATCTGACAGAAACATTGCAATTTGTAGAGAGATATTTCAAGGATGGCCTCCAGGGAACTTTAATGTGAAGGAAGTGAGATCTCAAATAAGTGTTTCGGAAGAATTGAGAATTGTCTGGTGGAGCCAAAACGCGGCTCATTTACTCTTTATTCTACAGTTAAAGGGAAAACAAAATATCTCCAAATCTATCCGGACATTTTTACAAACAGCTAAAAGTATTACATCAATAAACAGCTGCGCCATGAGCGCATGATACGCCCGTTATTAATTACAAGAGGGAACCACACAATATGAGTATACATGTGTACTTGTCAGGTTACATATACTTGCCACCAAAAAATCATGAAAATTGCTCAAAGTCCAACATGTGGAAAATTGCCTATATCTTGATGAATAAAGTCCCATAACTCTGGAAAGACAAATCGGACAGCGACACCAACCGAAAGGGAGCTTCCTTCCATCAACATAAACCACCTACCAAAAAATCGTGAAAATCTCTCGAAACGTTCTTGAGTTATCGTACGACGTGTAAAAAATCAACAATTTTCTGAGTAATAAAGTCCCATAACACTGGAATGACTAATCGAACGGCGACACTAAACGAAAGGGAGCTTCCCTCCATCAACATAAACCACCTACAAAAAAATCGTGAAAATCTCTCGAAGCGTTCTCGAGTTATCATACGACATGTAAAAAATCAACAATTTTCTAGGTAATAAAGTCCCATAACTCTGGAATGACTAATCGAACGGCGACACAAAACGAAAGGGAGCTTCTCTCCATCGATATACACCACCTACCCCAAAATCACGAAAATCTCTCAAAGCGTTCTTGAGTTATCGTACGACATGTGACCGGACGGACAGACGGACAGACAGATAGACGGACAGACGGACAGCGGTATACCATAATACGACCGTTTTTTTCAAAACGGGCGTATAAAAAGTGATGTTCTATGCCGTTTCTTGTTTCTGTTCTTATATTTAAAAACAGTAACAGAGGTAACGGCTAAGGCTTCTACATCCACTGCCAGGAAAGAACTATCAATACAAAAATGAAAATGAGCGGACCGGTTGGAATAGAATGTGTCAAGCAGTTGTGACGTCCCAGAATGAAAATGATGGCCAAAATGCATCTGTGCGCTCTGGAGCCAAAACTATAAAACTTTTACAACTGTATTTTCTAGTTATGACTTTAAATGGGCTGAAATGAACCATTAGCATTTTCAAAGATGTGGCAATTTGCCAGTTGGCAAATTGCCATACCTTTTAAAATGCTAATGATTCATTTTAGTCAGTTATATTAAGAGACAGAAAATACAATTCTAGAACAAACAGTTGTAAAGATTTTGAAGTATTGGCTCCTGGTTTCTACAACATGCGAGTGTATTTGTTTTGTTTTTAAAGAAAGAAACGTGGCTCTGTGGTAGACTGTTGCACTTCTATACTAGATGTCCCGAGTTCGATCCCCGTCCGGGACGACCCGCGTTGTGTCCTTGGGCAAGGCACTTTATCCCGGTTGCCTACATGTGGGCACGATGACGCCGTGTATTAAGGCATACTGCACGTCAATGGTGCACAAGTCTTCAACAGCTGTAACCCTGCTCGAACGGAGCTTAGGCAGAGTTAGAATGTTGAAGAGCTGACAGTTGCTCGTCGATGTTCGGTGGTTCTTTTCAGGTACTCCGGCTTCCTCCTTCCGTAAAACTGTCACGGTCACGATTAGCCATTGTGCATAAGTAAGTGACATTAAGCAACAATAAATAAATAAATAAGAAAGAAAGAAAGAAAGAAAGAAAAAAAAACGGCCATAGATCATGCCCAATTCCCATAGTTTTCTAACTGGAACCCGGCCATGTTCCTCGTTTATACATAATATGTCCATCGGTTACAGTCAATCTACAAAATTCCACACCCGACAAGCTTCTTAAATCTTTATCTCAGCCCTGATCATTATCGTCATGAAAATTGACCTTCGATAAAGTTATCTCCCTTGAAATTATTAGATGAGCTCTGAAAGTCCAGTTAAGAAGTAAGCAATTGTTAAGAAAATTCCTATGACATCGGTAGAAAATAAAGTCAAGTTTCCTTTTGTTATTTTTGATTAACGAAAACAACAGAATAAGATAAAAAGTTATTCGTCTCGATTTGACATGAAATCTCTGTACCTCGTTCACTAAAATCGATTAACCCTTTATCCAACGTAGACGATTTCAAAATTTATTATTTTAAATATTATTTTTAAATTTTTTTCAAAAAATTTCAACAAAACCATATCATGTGACACCTCTTTGGAACGAGCTCGTTCCAAAGAGGGGTCACATGATATGGTTTTGTTGAAATGTTTCGAAAAATATTTTTTTCAGCTGCTGAATTTGCATATTACGCGGGCGGATGCGGGCGATTCGTTGGGTAAAGGGTTATCGCCAACAAAACAAAGTCTATTCCTTTACATCCACCACACGATTCTTATCTAATCGGAAATAGATCCATTACTCTAAAAGATATAAATATCTCTCATGTCGGGAAAGAGCATCCTGAAAAGTCCATAAAATTCTTAGATATTAGAATGGGCGAAAATCTTAAGTTTAAACAGCATATATCTGTTGTCTGCTCTAAAATGTCACGAGCCATTTATGCAATTAACAGGGCCAAGAAGACTCTCCCCAAAGAGTGTCTAAAAACACCCTACTTTTCCTTGGTACGCAGCCACTCATTATATACTAGTCACTCCCGGGGACACTCAATTGACACAAAATCGATATGTAATCAACAAAAGCAACCTGTCCGAGTTATTGCCAATAAAAAGCACAACGCACAAACTGATCCCTCGTTTAAAAGTCTTCGAATCTTGAAATTCAAAGATTTATACAAAATGGACGTACTACTGTTTATACATGATTGGCTCAACAAAAAACTAGCTGTCATTATCAATAACACTTTTAAAATGTATACAAATCCTTCGGGAATGAACACAAGGCAATCAGGTAATCTACGCTTGAATAAATACTTTGTTAATGTAGTTATACGTTTTGGGTCCAAATACTCTATTCCCATTGGTCAGCTGGAGGAAAACGTCATGACCAAATGTAATTCATTTTCCAATGAATACATTTGGTCGAACTTTGACCCGCATTTACGTTCAAGTTAATAACTTGTGATATCTCAAAACAACTTACAAGAAATGTCAATCGACAGAGTGAAATTATTTCAGTGATTTTATTCTTGAACTTGTTGTTTCATGGGTGATTATAGTTTACCGATATGTTAAATAAATTGTTTTGAACATTCCAAGTTTCGTTGCGAAGGATGGCAATTTGAAAATTTGGGTAAAATGCCGAAAACCGGCGCTCAACTCAGAGTTGTGCGCTTCGTCTTTTGTGTTAGGGTGGTTTTTCGCCTCGTTCGTTCGTACATGTTTTATTTCGTCTTTCTGCTTTGTTGTTTGGTAAAAAGTAGTTTAAACAGTTACGGAATGTAATTATAAGAATTGAATGCAAATTTTATAATCTTTATTGGAGTATGAACGTGTGGGAATGGGTACAAATTATGTATGAATCCCTATTCATACATAATTTGTACCCATTTCCACACGTTCATACTCCAATAAAGATTATAAAAACTGCATTCAATTCTTAAATAAACCCACAACACAGTTCAGTGCAAAACTTCCTCCCCGCTCATTCCCTAGGTTCTGAAGTGAAATCGAGCCACAAATTTGAAATCAGATCAGGCCCCATTCAAAAAGACGCTAACAGAGAATTTTTTTAAATTCTTACGCCTCAAACATCACCTGTAATAGTCCCATATGTCGGACTGTATAAAATTCTCGTCAACTGTTTTAACCCTTTGCGACCCTCACAAGTTTATCTTAAGGGGACGTCCAACCTAACTTTGATCAAATTTCATGTTTTTTTCTTCCAAGGCTTAAAAAGACACAAAATGAATAACCCCAATAAATTAGATACTAAAATGCTTGGAATGAACCATAGAACATGTGGAAAGTGGAATTTGCCATGGAACTGCTGCCATGTGTAGATAGCACCGCCTGAAAGTCTGCTATGGCATAAGTGAGAGAACAAAATTTTTACAATAAAATACCTCAAAATAAAATAACAGCTGTATTCTACAAACACTGAAGTACATGCTCGAAGAAATCTTTTCCTAATTCTTGAAAGTAATAAAGATTAAGACCAAATGTTATAAGTGGAGTGCTCACTGATTGAAGGCAGACATTTTTTGTTTGTTTATGTTTTGATTTGGGGGAGTTCAACAAAGGTCAACTTGAAGGAGTCCACTAGAAGTATGGAAGGACAAAAGAGTGTCTCCCAAAGTAAAGATGTATGTGTCACTGTGGTGATTTGGAAAGAAACTATGATATTCTCCTATGTAGAATACACTGCAAAGTTATACATTGTAGTTGAATAAATATATTTACAAACCCCCTTCACTGTAACCCCTTTTATCCCATGCATCAATATTATAGTGATTAAATTGTTAAATTTGTCTGGTTTATCAATAAGTAATATAGCTTCGTGTACTCTTGGACACCAATACACTCATGATATCTGTTGGATGAGAAATAAAAGTAACTTTACTTATGCGACATGTCAATGAGACTGACCGATAGTTTTCTTTATTTTTCGGTGATAATTTTTTATGAATTGGTATGACATTTGCTATTTTCTCTTTTTGTGGGAATATTCCTGTCGATAAAGATATGTTAAACAGCCGAGAAAGTGGGTATGATAACTCGATTGAGAAACGTTTTAAGATCGTGTTACTAATTTTGTCCGGGCCACAAGCCTTGGACGTGTCCAATTTAGACAATAATGATTCAACCTCTGAAGGACTAGTTTCAACACTGTCGACAGACCCATCCATACGAATAAAGCTTGGTGATTCCCCATCACTAGGTACGGTGCACTGTCTAGAGAAATAATCATTAAATATAGTCGCAATGTCAGTCGGGGCAATTATAACTTCCCCGCTTTCTTGCAGTGGATGGAAAATATCACTTGTATTTGATTGCTGTCGCGAAAAATGCTTCAAACTTTTCCACCACTGCTTAGAAGAAGGGTTCTTGGTGGATACAAAGGTCTCTAACTTGAGGTTGTAGTTTCTTTTTGCTTTCCTCATACATGTTATAGTATTATTTCTTATTCGTCTAAACTCCTGCCAGTGTTCTGGGTTATTTGTTCGTTTGGCTTTGCCGTGAGCCCTATTACGATATCGTATTTGCCTTCGTACAGCAGCAGTCATCCATGGCTTGTCATTCGGGCGCACTAATATAGACTTTGATGGAGTAAAGTTTTTGGCTGATTCTATGACATAAGTAGTAATGTTTTCGGTAATGTTGGCACTCTCCAATAAATTGTAACAAACTGTTTTTATATGAACCTTTATCTACACAAACAACAAGCTAATGCACACAGTGTGCAGCCATTAAATTCGTTATTAGCACTTTCCGTAGAGCTCTGATTGTGGCTTCTGGCATTCTACCCAGGCCTGAAAATAACAAGTCTGACATTGCATAATGATGTCCCCAGAGAGTGAATTTACTGATGCTATCCCACACAGTGGGCCAATTTATCCTCTAGGTGCCTCTTTCTGTTTAGGTTTGAGACCCTGATTCAGACTGAGGTTCACAACGGGTAAATTTAGTGATGCTACCCTGCTGTGCAGGGTAGCATCACCAAATTCACCCCCTGGGGACCTCATTTTGCAGATGTCAGTCTGCTTATTTTCTGGCTTGACTCTACTAGTTGAACTACTCGTCAGTGATGTGTGCATTGTGCAATCTGTTTTTGGACTTCTGAAAGATATTCCTTCACGCAAAATATCTGATGCCCAGCTGAAAGTGTTAACTTTATACTACTCCGGTATTCAAAGCATACATTAATAAAGAAAGTAGTCCGACTGGGGACAAGTGCTAACAAGAAGTCTCATTAAAACTCCCATCAAATTCTTCGCGCAAATTTGCTTTGTAATAAAATCGACGCAATTAGTCGTTGTGCCAGACGTCGACGTCAATAAATTTTCCAAATCAGATCGAAGAAACTGTGGTATACATTAAATGTGACGTGAAATAAAATCTTTACAAGAATCCCATGAGAAAAATAGTTCTAAATTACTTCATACTAAATCTACCCAGAGACGAACCCATGATTTTCAGAGATGGAGTGGCATGCTTTAGGCATGTGTTGAAACGCGGACGTATCAAATATTGGCCTATCCACGGGCGGGGACGTTTGGCGAACGCAGAAGCAGGAGAAACGATTAACATATGTTTATCAATAATTGTTTTCTACACGTGGTGCGTAAATATTTAGTTGCTCAAAATCCTTTTAATTTAATTATTGGTGTTTAAAGTCACATATTTATGCACAATGGCTAATCATGACCGTGACAGCTTTACGGGTGGAGGCAGCCGAAGTACCCGGAGAGAACCAACGAGCAGCGACGAGCAGCTGCCAGCTCCCCAACATCGTAACTCCACACTGCTGCACACGCAGGGTTAGATTGGTTGAAGACATGCGCACCATCGACGTGCAGTACGCCTTAGTACACGGCGTCATCGTGCCTCGTGTGGACAATCGGGGTTAAGTGCCTTGCCCAAGGACACAACGCGGGGGTCCGAATCGGTCGCTCAGACGGTCACCCATCCGAGGACTAAAAGGGCTCGACGTTGCTTAACTTCGGTGATCTGACGAGAATCGGTTACCGCAAAGCCACCACGCTCCCTCAAAATCCCTTTAATTTCTTAAAACCAACGCACGCGATATCAAAATTTGTTAATGTAACCCTCTGAACCCTAGTGGTATCTTCCATGGCAATTCAATGACAACAACTGAGAGAGTCCATATTCATTATTTAGGGGTAGACCAATTAATATTTTCAGCGTGCAGCCTTGGGGCTGCACGTTGAAAATATTCATTGGCCTACGACACACACATGCACTTTGGATCCACCCTATTTAATGAAATTATGACGTATCATGTTCCTGGACGAAAACGCCACCGCTAGGGTTTAAAGGGTTAATTATTATTTTTTCACATTTTTAAAAATATTACTGCAAAACCATATCCTGTGACTCCTCGTTGGAACGAGCTCAACAGCTCAATTTGTGAATTAAGCGGGCGAACGCGACCGATTCGTTAAGTTAAAAGGTAATGTGTTTACTGCTGTTAATTGGTCTCGTTGGCCAGGGGCCTACGGAGGACAAAGCGCAACAGTTAAGCCACCTGAAACCTTGAAACACGTTTGACAATAAAAAAATATTCCAACTGAGTTCTTGACCTGTATGTTTACCACTACTCGTTTGTTCCACAAGGCTCTGTTGTTGTTTGATGTAGTGTTACATTTGGCAGGGGACGTGCAGGACGTGCACGGGATGTACCCCTGTGGGTACGTTGGTGTAGCTACGAAATATCTTAGCTTTTATTACATGCCCATGCAGTCTCTCTTATGCAATACGGCGTGCAATACGGCTGTGCAATACGGAATTCCGTATTGCACACCAACCTGTTCCAACCGGGACTTTTTTTATGCAATGCGACTGCATAAAGTGCATGGTGTTTACCACCGTTGATAGAAAAGAAAATTAGGTCAGTGGGTGCTTGGGTCATGTAATAAATACCAAACCACGTGTATGTTTCAATGAGTCGTTTTGTATTCAATTCGTCAGATGTGCATAGAAAGAAAACGTCTCGACCTTCGGTCTCGACGTTTTCTTCCTACGCACATCTGACTCATTGAATACAAAACGACTCATTGAAACATACATGTAGTTTTGTCTATTTATTTCAGTTTAGAGGTAGATTGATAGCAGGAAAATTCTAATCGTCCGTTATTTATTTATTTATTTATTTATTTATTTATTTATTTATTTACATCTATCGCTACATCAAGATTCCAACATAGGTTTAAGTCAAGTTTAGACAATCGTTTATACCTGTGTTGCCCACTTTAGAGGACTTCCACTGCAGGCGTTGGTTCCAGGTCCTATTTTACCAATAAATCAAATCAGAACTTGTTTACCACAGAAAACAAGTACTGTTCCACTTTTGGGGTTCCAAATGGGGAATACTCTTACCTGTGTTTGTTTACTGGGAAGCTCTCCTTTGGGTTTTATCGCAATTTCGATTGTAAAGACTGCTAAAATATGCTAATATACGATCGTACCTATATCTTTTTATCTGGAGAGCTTTCTTTAACAGCTTCTCGACAAATAATTACAGGACTGATACTATTTCGTCAGTTCAAAACTCTGTTCAGCCGGTACAATAGCAATCGGTCAGTGAGTTAACATAAACTTACAGAGAGAATAGTGATGGATTGATACCAAATGTTTTTTGCGTGAAAATATTGGAGTGTGTATTACTAATAAATAACTTTTCGTGACCTTGACTCTCAGCATATATATCACTGTCAAATACATAATATTGGCCCAAGACGAAAACTAATTTTAAAAATTCTGTATTATGTTTGTTCAAACATTACAGCAATTTTATTGCCAATCCCTGTATTTCATACAAAAAAACGTGGATTTTGACAACAAAATGAAATGCTGCTGTAATGTTTATCTGTCGTGTTGCAGAAAGTTTTTTTTCGATTCCAACTTGTCAAACACATCACACATTTCTCAGAAGAAAATACATCTATCTTAATTTGATTAAGGGTGCAGAATGTATGTCGCTCTCCCTTCTTCGAATCCTAGCGGTGTGTGTGTTGCGGATCGGGTGCTTAAGGGCGGCGATTCCCGCTTCTGCCTGGCGTATTACATGATCAAACAATGAGTTAAACAAGAGGCGCGCATCGGAGATTTATTTATTTATTTATTGGTGGTTAAGGTCACATATTTATGCACAATGGCTAACCATTACCGTGACAGTTTTACGGGTGGGGGAAGCCGGAGTACCCGGAGAGATCCACCGAGCAACGACGAACAACTGTCAGCTCCCCAACATACCAACTCCACACAAGCAGGGTTAGCATTGGTTGAAGACAGGTGTACCATCGACGTGCAGTACTCCTTAGTACACAACGTTACCGTGCCCCCACGTGGGCAATGGGGGTGAAGTGTCTTGCCCAAGGACACAACGCGGTTGCCGCAGGTGGGGTTGCGCATCGGAGATGCAGGCATCGAGTTGTGGTGGCAATCGGAGAGTGTTGCATGTCACAAACACCGTCGCACTGAGCTCAAAATTCGCAAAAATTGACGCTAAGGAGCTCAAAATTCATGAAAAGGACTAATTAAGGCCCATAACTCTCTAACGAGAAATCAGACCGGGTCAGTTTTCGAACTCGCTTGAGATAGTATTGCAAAAGACCTGTGTGGCAAATATTAGTCAAATCGGAGAACGCTTGTTTAAGTTATTGCGCTAACAGTGTCAGGACGCCCGCCCGGAGCCAGCCGACCGGCCGTCCGCCCGACCACCCGGACGCACACCGACTGGCGCCAAACCATATGTCTCGGTTGTTAACACAACTCGACCACAAATTGAGAGTATTCAAATATGTGAATTTACAGGCATTACCGAAATTGATTATCTGCAACGATATATAAATTTAGAATCCTTTCAGCAGTGAATTCCATTTTCACTCGCTTCTGCCTGTTTCTTCGACTTCAGCCCTTTTGCAACCCGAAGGCTAGCCTTCGGGTTGCAAGATGGTTGAAGTGGGACCACGGTGGTTCGGTGGCTCGGTGGCTAGAGTATGGGACTTCATATCGGGAGGCACATGGTTCTATCCTGACTAGGGGTAACTGGGTTTTGTCCTTGGGCAAGGCACTTAATTTCAAATGCTCATATGGGGACACGGTGGCTCTGTGTACTAAGGCGTACTGCACGTTATATTTCTTGGTGTTTTTAAGGTCACATATTTCTGCAGTTTTAGCGACAGGTGTTCCAACGGGGAACCGCGAAACATTTTAGGGGCATGAATGAAGTACTTAGGGTCAACTAATGCCACATATAAAATTTGGTTCAAATCGCTCCATTGGTTCTTGAAATAGAAATTTTCAGGGGAGCTCGAAAAGTGAGCCCACCCCCGGAGAGCCCAAATATGGACCTATCAACTTTCTTTGAACAACTTTTAATCTTGAATACCAGAGGAAGTTTCGACCTCTAGCACACAAAGCGACCGATTTACCACGAGACTAAGTGATCCGGTCCAACTAGGATGATTTGTAAATGGCCTTTATACCTCGACCGCTACACTACCCTCCCCTTCTTTTGAGATTCACCACATGTGAATCTCACGCAGGTTCATCTCCCAGAAGGACCGAACCACCCGCAGTGCCACCTACTGCTGAGGATCGGACGAGCCCTCAAATGTAACAGGAGGAGAGATAAGTGCGGGAACTGGGTTCGAACTGTCGACCTCTAGTACAAAAAGCGAACGATTTATCACGAGACTAAGAGATGCGGACCAGCCGTCGGCGCACGTGAAATGCAGGAAAAACTCCACTAAGAGTCGTTGACTTCAGTTTCCCGCACGCCACCCTCGTTGTATTCTGACTTAAAATATCATATAACACGCCCCAGACCTCTTGGCTACTGCACAGTACGCTTTAATTTGGCAATAAAGAGTTTTAAAAAAAAACACGGAACCAAAGTGTTAAAAAATCAAAATGATCAATATTCGTCATAAACTAATAGTTGTAAACTGACGAAAAGAGGTTTATTTGGTTCAATTTCAAGACAATCAGACACAAAATTTAATTATACACAACTTTATTAAATTTACATCCATTCTGAACAGACGATTTCTTACCATTAATGACAGTGGCGCCCAAGACACTCCGGATCTTCCATATCTCGACCGGTGGGTGAAAATTTGATAAATGGATATACGAAAATGTCATCTCCTTGATTCTTACGTACTGACGAGGTCAACCTCAGACGTTAAAGAGTGTGTGAGTGAGGTGACAAAAATGGGAGTTACAAAAATGCCATTTCCTTTTTTCTCAAGACCGATGAGGTCAACATGAGGCGTTAAAAAGAGTGTGAGGTCGCCACCGGTAAATATATCATGCCTTAGACACGATTGATTACCTCCTCCCGTGTCATGCCAGTGAAACCAAAGAAGGAATCGGTCTATTTTTCTTACTTCAACCATCTTTTTCTTCTTTTGATAGGGTTTTAACGACACTTTTTTACACCCAAAATCACACCGTGTTGGACAGTTTTACGAGTGGAGGAAGCAGAAGTACCCGGAGAGAACCACGGAGCACCAGCGAGAAACTGTCATACTCCCCAACCTAATAACTCCACACATGCAGGGTTAGCATTGTTTGAAGACAGGTGCTCCATTAACGTGCAGTACGGGGCGCGGTGGCTCAGCAGGTAGAGGTGCAGGCTGCAAGCCGAGAGGTCCTCGATTCGTGGGGGCACGGTGGCGCTGTTTGCTAAGGCGTACTGCACGTCGATAGTGCACTTGTCTTCAGCCAATGCTCATCCTGCTTGTGTGGAGTTAGTATGTTTGGGTGCAGACAGTTGCTCGCCGTTGCTCGGTGGTTCTCTCCGGTACACCGGCTTCCTTCACCCGTAAAACTGTCATGGTCATGATTAGCCATTGTGCAGAAATATGTGAACTTAAACCCCAATAAATAAATAAATAAATAATACTAAACATACATACAAAAATTTATTCAAATCGGAACTTTCATACAGAAGTTCTGTACAAAAAAACAGATTGCACTAATTTCGGTACAAAATGGCTGCCTGCAGCCATATTGAATTTCGGACCGCACCTAAAAACACCCGTTCTCGTCCAACGGTAATAACAAAAGTATCCAAGAAGTTTCGTAAAGATCGGTTCATAAATTCGGCCTCTAGACCGAGCCATATTGAATTGTTGACCGACGGACAGAAGGACCATGACAAAACCTCAAATTTGACTACGTCAAAGTTGTGCTAAAAAATGGTTTGACAAACAGAAGAATTTGCTTTGTGGGACCTTAATATGGTGTTTAAGACAATAAAAGTTTAATCGTGACCATAGAGCTTCAGACAAAAACTTACAAGCAAAGAACAGCCTCGAGCAACAAGAAGAAGACCCGAACGGTTCACAATCTTAATGTCTGTCACATATTAATTAAGTCCGATTCCGAAATTAGGAGGGGTATCCTAGCCCGGATAATATCGAGTAAGGAAAGTCGTTCCAGCCCGGATAATATCGAGCAAGGAAAGTCGTAAATTTTGAACAGCGTTTCTTGCCAAGTTACTTATGTCTAAAAAAGGTGACGTCACTTGTAGGGCTGCACGATATTCAAAACTGAATACCGGTATCGGTATTCCAAGAAATACCGCGGTATACCGGTATATCGAAAACTGTTCGGATATATGAACACAAGTACCACAATCGAGACTCGAGGCATCACAGTCGGAACGAATTAGCACGCCTTGATGATGCGGTTCGAAAAATCGTTACCCAACGCAGACGATATCAAAATTTATTATTTTCAAAATTAATTTATCAGATTTTCCCCAAAGATTTCAACAAAACTATATCATGTGACCCCCTCATTGCAACGATATCAACGAGCTCATTCCAATGAGGGGTCACATGAAATAGTTTTGTAGAAATTTTTGAAATTTATTTTTTCAACTGTTGAATTTGTATATTACGAGGGCACAAGCAGACGATTCCTTGGATAGAGGGATAATATTATTCATTCGGGACCACAGTTAACACTCAAGACATCTTTAAAATTAAATTGTGGGTAATTAAATAATGACGATAAACCGATATTTTTGTAATTACACCGGTATTCAGTCGATATTGGTTTGAATACCGGTATATATCGGTTTATCGATATACCATGCAGCCCAAGCCACTTCACCGGAAACACCGTCTAGGTCATAGGGCTTGTGCAGTATGTAATATTTCATAAATTTACTTTTATTTCTCAAGTGTGTTCGAGCTAAGTTAACGTTACATGTGTGAATGAAAATTGCTATTTGTGGAGAGCTGGAGCCACGACTACCATATCGAAGCTACAGTTCTATCATACACTAACTGGATAGATTTTTAAGACTGTCGCCCCTGGGAATATCCAAGCCATTTTAGCACAAAGTCCAGGTATTTCCAACGAGAGCAGCTTTCTGGTACTGAACGGAAAATGTCGGAACAAAATACTTTTTCAGTTTTGTATTGGTGTAAAGTCAAACTGAAACCATTTCAACGAATTTCCTCACACATAGTCTTAATATTGAATTGATTTCCTCACACATATTCTTAATATTGAATTGATTTCCACATCATGGGACATAATTCAGAACTCGAACCCATCAGGGGAGATAACAGGCTAGTATTTCATTTCAAGTTGAAAATCCATCAAGAATTGTGTGAAGCGCGCTCATGTGACAAACTGAAACTGAAGCCGATTGGATACGTATTCGGTTGACCTGGAAGATTCTGTTCTTGTTGATTATTCACCTTGCCCGATTAGCAGACGATATTCGGGAAAAAATCTCAAATAACTAAAAACGTCATGTTTTGCCTCAAAAACATCGTTGAGGGCGTTCAAATAAGGAATCATAATGTCATTGAAGCAGAAAGTGGCAAAAAACCAATAACATTTGAATGAATGATTTTATGAATAGCGCTGGAGAGATATTTCCGTCAAGTTAGGTGATGAGTTAACCATTTTACTGTTACTGCCACGCCCACTTTAGCCATATATGGAGGACATCTATGTACGCCTCTATGCGAGGAAGTTTAATGGAATTTATGACATATTTGAAACTCTATCATCTGATTAATTGTTGGAAAGGGCTCTCTGAGCCCTTTCCAACAATTACTCATATGATAAGTGTGATCTGCGCATACCAGAGCGTACAGATAATCATCATAAAATAGGTCACAATATTATATCTCACGTGACCTTCTAGACTCCTGATTGGATGAATGCTGCACTCCTATTTCGTGTAGTTTGCATCCACAGAACTGACCAGGCACTATACCCAGGCACTACACGTTTTCTATTTTTAGCACACTACTATATCAGTTTTCTTTTCATACTGGGCGAATAAATCAGGCTAAATTTAAATATCGATTCACAGAGGCACAACATCCACAAAACAACCCGGAAAGAAATCATTGGGGAAAAATCTATCGCTTTTCCGTTGTTGAAGTCACATTTTCCGAGGCGTTCATTTTATTCCTTGAGAAGATGATCCATATCTCGTTTCGAAGAGACTGATCCATACCTGGGTCCAACTTTCACGAGAACGCGTCCGGATATGAAAAATCGTTTGTTTCGCTGCTCATATTATTTCGCTATTTTATTGTATGTTTTGGGCAGTAAACGGATAAATAATGGTATTCATTTGAATCTTCGGAGGTTTGTATCCCGTACTGACCCATTCGGTAATGTATATGTGTGACAAATGTGTGGAAATTATCAAACTGGGTTGTCAAATTTCGAAAATTATAGCTTTCATTCGCGAGTTGCGCGATTCTAGAATACACAGTTCCGTTTGGGGAAAATGTTTTGTTTATCCTTGCCGAACGATTCAAAATTCGTCTTCTGCTCATATCAATATGCCGCGTATTGGAAGAAGAAAATGTTTTTTGAAAACTGAATGGTATTTTTTTCTATATAACGCTGGTTGGTATCGCTGCTACCTTGCTAATAGATTAAGAAATTGGACAGATGTTTTTCTTGATGGGTGTTTGATATAATATAAGGATTAGTGCATGTCTTGTCGTTGACTATGCCCATATAGTGCCCAGTGAGGTGGTGTAGTTCCCACCGCTTCGCGGCGGGAACTACACCACCTCACTGGGCACTATATGGACGTAGTCAACTCCAAGCCATGCACTATTCTTTAAATAGTCGCTTTCAGAAGTGAAAGTGTTAAACTATATCCCAGACATTAAGTATGGGAAGACTATTTGCAGTCATCTTGTTGATCACTTTTAAGAGACCAATACTTAGAAGAGAGATGGCGGAAGCCTCGACAGAAGGCGAGATTGATCGGGTAGTGTGGGATGAACATGTTCTTGGAGAAGCTGCAGTGCGTATGAAAAGATGAATTGCTTATTCAGCGGACAACAGGCATCAAAACATATGAAAACATCAAGCAATCTTCGACATAATAAAGCCCAATGATTCGCTGATAGATGTTATTTATTTATTTATTTATTTATTTATTTATTTATTTATTTATTTATTTATTTATTTATTTAGTGGTGTTTAAGGTCACATACTTATGCACAATGGCTAATCGTGACCGTGACAGCTTTACGGGTGGATGAAGCCGGAGTACCCGGAGAGAACCACCGAGCACCGTCGAGCAAAAGCCAGCTCCTCAACATTCTAACTCTGTTCAAGCTCCGCTCAAGTAGGGTTAGATTGGTTGAAGACATGTGCACCGTCGGCGTGCAGTACGCCTTAGTACACAGTGTCATCGCGCCCCCATGTAGGCAACCGGGATAAAATGCCTTGCCCAAGGACACAACGCTGGTCGTCTGATAGATGTTAATGCTCTTGCCATTTGGTTATGGAAACAACAGTTCTCATACAGCAGAAGATGTAATTATCAGTAATAAAACTCATTAAAACATGTTTGTACACAATGGCTGATTGTGACCGCAATATGCAGATAATGTCAAGTTAAGTCAATCGTTTATACCCATGTCGCCCATTTTAGAAGGTTCCAACCCCAAGCATTGGTGACTGGGTCCTATTTTATTAGTACATGTAAAGCAGAGCTGGCATACAAAAACAAACATGCTCTGCTTCACTACCGGGGTTTCCACGGGGGATATTTCAAAACTGCAGCAATTGTCAGGAGGAGGCGTCCAAGTTGAAGCCAGTGGACGTGAACTTTGTTTCCATCACACATAATTAATAAATATAGCATGGCTTTGAGTTGACTATGCCAAAATAGTGGTCCTCGAGGAGAGGATAGTCCCGACGCGTAGCGGGGGGACTATTCTCTCCTCGAGGACCACTATTTTGGCATAGTCAACGAAAAGTTATGCTATATTTATTATATTAGATGTGTGTGTGTGTGTGTGTGTGAGTGGGGGGGGGGGGGGAGGGGGTTCTTCATCGGTCATATATGCAAGATAATATTCTTATTCACAGCCAAAGAGAAAAGAAAATGGTTCAGGGTTTAAACAGGTAAACTAAGTTAATTCTGCCACTCATAGTTCTGGGATAGAGAGGTAGAGAACCAAAACCCCAAGAAACACAATACCATTATTCCATTAACCCCCCCCCCCCCCCGCCCCAACACTACTACAAACATCACTTTCGATACACATATTTTTATTTCTCCAAACTAAATGTAATAATGTATATGGGACGAGATGTCTTGTAAAGTATTTACGCTTCAATGGAATTTTCTAAGCGAATTCGAATGTTACTATTTATAACCGTGCACTATTACTGTGCACTATTCTTTTTTCAAAAATGATAGTAGGTCTGTGCGATTTCGCTGACGAACTATCGGAAAATAGGGTGTTTCTGTTCAACCAATCAGAACGCGGGAAAGTCACGTGACATCTAATATTTCTCAATACTGGATTAGCCATTTACCTAACCTAATTTCAGATAACAATATGTTTTTCAGTTTTCGCTCGTTCCAATGAGAGGTCATAAGCAATGTTTTGGGAACAAAAATTGAAAACGTAATACAATTTGAAAGCAGATTTTTCTGAATAACGTTCTCCCCGTTGCGTTAGGTATTGGTTTAACCCTTTCAGACATTAATTATCCTGACGTTCAAACGTCACTGGAAATTCAGTTTCTTCAACGTTTTTCATAATGTGACGTCAAACGTCGGAAAGTACGAATAACAAGATATTTTTAACATTAGTGATTATCCGATTGAGGGCTAGATTATTTTTGGTGGACTGAATTTGTTATTCAAAACTTGTTTTATTACAAATTATTGGAGAGTGCCCACAGGCACTCTCCAATAATTTGTAATACAACAAATTTATATAAACAAAATATTATTTGTGCTTCACTTAATATGAAATATAAGCAAGGGAAGTGTTGGCTTTTGCTCTGGTATTCCTCATTATTTGAAAGCCCTGATAGTGGCTTCTAGCACTCAACCAGTTAAGAAGTCTTGACAGCAGGATTATATTAGTATTTTAAGCTGCGATAACATTTGGCTTGAGGTTGTTACTGAGCACTATTCGGAAGAAAATATGAATTGAGGTTAAAACTTTAAAAAATCGAAAAATAATAACAAAACAAATGACCACAAAGTATCAACGCGCTGTTTGATTTTGTACGTCATAAGACGTACAAAAGTATCAAAGGGTTAACTATTACAGCATTAGAAGCTCATATCCGGACTCTGCTGGAAAGAGCTAGTAGCTCAAGGATTCACAGCCCTGAATGCGCTTCATATTCTTCCAGAAGCAAACGATTAGAATTCGTTCGTACTAAACTGTTTCGCTATATTCCATTGGCGAATGACTCCCCACTGACTTATAACAAACCGTTCCCGGTAAGCAAAATCAGTTAATCATTCCGCAAGTTAAAGGCTTCCTCATCTTACCTCTTTCCTCCAGAACAAAACAGGATAATACAGAACGGTTTCATGCGCGATGTGTCTTACAATCACCTTGATCCTACACGTTCCAACTTTCGGGTCCTGTATACAGGGACGTAGCTAGAGGTTTCCGATTGGCGGCGGGGGGGGGGGGGGGGGTAGGGTAGTGAATTTCCAACTAGGGGAGGGGCCGGGTGGGGGAAATACCCCTCCCGGTCCCTCCACGTAGTTGAAAGTTCACTACCGAGAAAGATTTTGAAAATAAGCCATGAAAGGGGGCATAAAATTGATTCTAGTGACTGAAATGCCAACACATTTATGATAGAATTATCAGGTTATTATTATTTGGTATTATTCTGGGAATTGAATATGTGCTAAACAAATGCTCAAGTTTAGAACTTTGAACAATTCACACTGTCCTAACATTAAATCAAATCTTATGCAGGGATGATCATTTTTCGATGTTTCATCATTTTGTAACTGTGAATGATGGAATAAACTCAGGATAACGCGATTTTACATGATGTGGTTTTCTTGAAGTGCATTTCGAGGATTTTTTTTATTACGATAAGTGAACGTACTATAGAAGTCTCGTACCGATTGATATCATGCATACTTATGAAGCTCGATATTGGAATTTTGGGAAGTAAAGGAGACATCAGCATCATCAAAGAAGCTCTAAAATCCAGATAGATGGAATTTCCAACTACTCATGACTTGCCCTCCGAATTTCCAACTATAAGAAATTTTGGCCAGGATTAGGGGTGACACCCCCCCCCCCCCCCCTCCCCCCCTGTCGCGACACGTCCCTGCCTGTATATAAATTCGCCCCATTATTCTTACTTCTAATGACTTTTCGTTTTTCCCCAAAACACATGTAGCTTGTGATCCACTCAATCGAGAGGGTACTCACAAGTTATATTTAACCCTTTGCCCAACGTAGAGAATATCAAAATTTATTATTTTAAACATTTTTTTTTTCCAAATTTTTCAAACAAAAGCATATCATAATTATGACCCCCCCCCCCACACACACACACACACTCCCCTCATTGGAACGAGCTCGTTTTCAACTGCTGAATTTGCATATTACGGGGGCTGATGCTGTTTATTCGTTGGGTAAAGGATTAAGAAAAAAGTTCGAAGATGGAGAAAAAACGAGATTCCACGGTAAGTTTTCATGTCTACGCTGGGAAGACTCGCCCCATTGGTAAAGGTTGGTGAAAAACAATAAATCCGCCAAGTACCATTTATAAAAATCGCCAATCAAATACAGAATGTTATGTGGGGTGAGGCATTATATTTTTCTTAATAGCAAAAGGCTTATATGAATTTCAATCGAAACTGGCTCCCAAATTCATTCTTATGAGAAATCATAAGCTTTGACATGAAAACGCAAAATAATTTGAAGTTCTCAAGGAAAGTCATACTACAAGTGGTCTTCTCTAATTGGACAAGGTTAAAGAACGAATGAAAGCCTTGCTTCCAAATTATAGCTGGTAGTTAATACCCGATACTTGTGACAAAAACAACAGTTAGGCACCCGTTGGTGTTGAAATTCCATTTCATTTCCCTGTTCAAATTTCCGATCCACATCAAGGGAAGTAACTCTAAATTTAAACGTCGAACTTGAACTGTGACAGTGAGGATTTCAGGTTATCTCTGATTTTTGCGCGCGTATCCTATTGTTTGTGTTCTAATATATCCGCACCTAAAAGAGCACGTGCAAATGCATCGATTTGTGAGCTAATCTCCAATAAAAGACTGTATATTGTTGAGAGTTAAAAGAAATTAAATTCAGTCTGAAGTCGCATAATCATTCGGAAAGACGTCACCAGATTAAAGCTCGAAACAAGGGCATCAAAGAGAACAAAACGGCCCACGAGTACAATAAGGCGCCATCTGTAGTGCAAAAGCATTACATATGACGCCTTGTTGCACCTCAGAGACGAAAGGCAAGCCTCGCCGGCCTTGGCAATACTCCACCCAAAACAAATGAGGTTAAAAAGGTATGACTGGATACAATCAAAGGTTAACCGAACATTGAAAAGTTTTCATGACAAAATTTATCTCTACATTTTTGATCGAACAAAGACATGCCCTTTTAAACGGCGATGTTTTGACACGACACTGAATCACAGAGACCCATTAGTCTATTTGTCCAAAATTATATGAAAAAAGGTAACTTCTTTTTAACCCTTTAACTAACACGAAAAGAAGACGACACTTGCAAATAAAATTCTTGAAGCACTAATTAATTTTTTTTTTATTTTTGCGCCAAAAACATAGCTAATGACCCCTCATTAGAACGAGCTCGTTGAGCTCGTTCCAATGAGGGGTCATAAGTTATGTTTTAGTGACAAAAAATGAAAAGGTAATAAAAATTGAATGGAGAATTTTGTGAATAGTGCTGGCCGGGTTTGGCCGTTACGTTGGGTAAACGTTAAAAATGTTATCCAACCACACGATGTTGACAAATAGTTAACAGGTTTTTATTGTTTCTTCGTGGAACAAGATGGCTGCTTAGCACATAAACATGCATACTGGGAGGCCTTTGTTCTACAAAGCCAACTATCTTGTAACCGTCTGAGATCTATTCTATACGAGTGATGATATAATCAGTCGTGTGTATGCAGAGGATAAATATAGAATATACCCAAAGTAGCTTGATGTACCAAATGTTCACCACTCGCGGTGAAGTGATGTTAAGCGCGAGCCTTCGGCGCGCGGTTAACACCACTTCACCACGAGTGGTGAACATTTGGTACACCAAGCTACTTTGGGTATATTTTATTTATACCATGATCGTCAGATTATTGAGTCGCTATTATTATTTCTCGAGTAGCAGACGCACGAATCTGTTTTTGTTTACATGAGCACCGGTGGGCGGTACTTCCGCTGTCAATTTAATCGCCGAACGAAATGGAAAACGAAACGAGGCCTTTTTCGTTTTAATAACATAAAAACATACTATTTCGAGTTATGGATGCTTTATTTACATAAAACAACGCGTGTTTGTTAATTTTGGTATATTATGAGGTAAAAAACGTAATAAATAATTGCCACTTTCATTTCACTCTTCGCGAGGCGATGTGCGATAAATTTAGACAAGTTTTGCATTCAGGTCGATGTCACCAAAGGTCAACTTGGATGTAGGTCTATTGTAGGTGTAAATGTTTACTACTGAAATCCCAATGCTGGCGTGTTCACCACGGTTGGTGTGTAAAGCTAAAATTTATATCATCGGCTTTTCATATACAGTAGAATATTATATCTCACGTGACTTCCTTGCATTCTGATTGGCTGAAAGATGATACCCTATTTCGTGTAGTTTGCATCCACAGAACTTACCAGGCACTACACCCAGGCACTACACGTTTTCTATTTTTAGCACACTACTATATCAGTTTTCTTTTCATACTGGGCGAATAAAACTGATCAGGCCAAATTTAAAAATTGATTCACAGAGGCACAATATCCACAAAACGACCCGGAAAGAAATCTTTGTAGAAAAATGTATCGCTTTTTCATTGTTGAAGTCACATTTTTCGAGGCGTTCATTTTATTCCTTGAGAAGATGGTCCATATCTCGTTTCGAAGAGAATGATCCATACCTGGGTCCAACTTTCATGAGAACGCGTCCGGACATGAAAAATCGTTTGTTTCGCTGCTCATATTATTTCGCTATTTAATTGTATGTTTTGGGCAGTAAACGAATAAATAATGGAATTCAATTGAATCTTCGGAGTTTGTATCCCGTGCTGACCCATTCGGTAATGTATATGTGTGACAAATGTGTGGAAATTATGAAACTGCGTTGTCAAATTTCGAAAAATTTTAGTTTTCATTCGCGAGTTGCGCGATTCTAGAATACACAGTTTCGTTTGGGGGCAATGTTTTGTTTACCCTTGCCGACCGATTCAAAATCTGTCTTCTGCTCATATCAATAATCCAAGTTAGCCGTGTTTTGGAAGAAGAAAATGTTTTTTTAAAAACTACATGGTATTTTTTTCTCTATAACGCTGGTTGGTAGGGCTGCTACCATGGTAATAGATTAACAAATCGGACAGATGTTTTTTTTGCTGGGTGTTCGATATAATATAAGGATTAGTGCATGTCTTGTCGTTGACTACGCCCATATAGTGCCCAGTGAGGTGGTGTAGTTCCCTCCGCTTCGCGGCGGGAAGTACACCACCTCACTGGGCACTATATGGGCGTAGTCAACTCCAAGCCATGCACTATTCCTTAAATAGGTAATCATGATACAAATACACCACCACCAGGTCTGGATAACTGAGATACAAAAACACGGGTATCATTCAAATAAGATAATTAATTAATAAGCACGTCATGCCCACTTTCTACAGGAAATATCCACCCATTTACTAACTTTTTCAAACCAATATCTATATTTTTGATTGAGCAGTCAATGCGGAGATGATAATATATTGGTGAGGACAATTTGTTGCAAATTGTCTCTTCACAATGTCTAATCGTGACCGTAACATGGACCAAGTCACGTTTAATCAATCGTTTATACCCATGTTCCCCATTTTAGAAGACTCCCATTCCAGGCGGCTGGGTCCTATTTTACCAGTAAAACAGAGCTTGTTTACCAAAGTAAACAAGCACTGCTTCCCGGGATTACCACGGGGCAGTGGTTTAAAATGGCGCATGCAAGCTGTGTATAAACTATATACAGTAAGTTGAAATCTATATACGGCTGACAGTCAGAGATTATCCATCTTTCAAAACGTAGGCAGATTAACCCCTTCACGTCAAACAAATAAGTGTCCATTTTATTAAAAAAATATTCCCGAAAGAAGGAAGAAAGTCAATGATTTTAAAATCCTTTTTAAAGAACTAAAATCTTACCAAAACCTTGAAAGAATGTGTAGATATGTACTCGAGGGAAAAAAGTCTTAGAGAATAGAAAAACATTGGAACATCGTAAGCTCTTTATTTGAATAAAGTACACCTCGTTCTGTCTTGTAAAGACGAAAACTGTTCATGTCAAAATATGTACATTTAGCCACCGGACTCCCTTTGAAGGGCCCTTTCATGGCGAATAAACGTCTTGATGACATACATATGCAAGTTATCTAAAGTTGGCATCATAGATTTTATCAATTGGCAGTACTTGACTTTAGTCGTATGTTGTGACAATGGCATTGTTAAAGAAGCTCAAAGGGATCAATTAGAAGATATGCAAGTTATTACGAAGACCTTCCACTGACAATAAAATACAATTTAAGACAAGTAAGCAAAAGTTCAACTATATAAGTAAAGTGCTCGTGTTTCAAGACTACGACTGGACGCACACAAATGGACTTGTCTTTGAATATCACTGGACTACTGATATATTTTCACAACTTTGTGACGTTATTTATTTATTTATTTATTAGTGTTTAAGGTCACATATTTATGCACAATGGCTAATCATGACCGTGACAGTTTTACAGGTGGAGGAAGCCGGAGTACCCGGAGAGAACCACCGAGCAACGACGAGCAGCTGCCAGCTCCCCAACATCGTAACTCCGCGCTGTAGCACAGGCATGGTTAGATTGGTTGAAGACATGCGCACCATCGACGTGCAGTACGCCTTAGTACACGGCGTCATCGTACCCCCATGTGGACTATCGGGGTTAAGTGCATTGCCCAAGGACACAACGCGGGAGTCCGAATCGATCGTTCTGACGGTCACCCATCCGAGGACTAACCGGGCTCGACGTTACTTAACTTCGGTGATCTGGCGAGAACCACTTTGTGACGTTAACCCTTTACCCAACGTAACGGCCAAACACGGCCAGCGCTGTTCACAAAGATCGCCAATTAATTTTCATTATTTTTTTTAAAAAAATTCTCAAAAACATTGGTTATGACCCCTCTTTGGAACAAGCTCATCGAGCTCGTTCCAATGAGGGGTCATAACCTATGTTTTTGAGACAAAAAATGAAAACAAAAAGTTATTCAAGAATTTTGTTGGCAAGTGTCGTCTGCTTTTCATGTCAGGTAAACGGTTAACCCTTTCAACCCGATGTGAAGAGAAAAACTGGTAGTGGACGAGCAGACGATATAAAGAGCAAAACATCTGAAGTGAGGCTCGGCGGTAATTAATCCAACAGCTCAACAGAGCTGTTGGGTCACATCATTACTGAACCTCCCAACAACCCAGGATGGATACGCCCATTTCGCCGTTGGTTGTATTGACTGAAATGATACCTTCCAGGGCGCCCCTGTAGATATGGTTAGTAAATCATACCCTTTCTTGGTGTCTGTTCAATTGATCCAGCTAAACACATGATAACTTATTCTTTTTATAAAACTTATCTGAATTAAAATCAAATAACAAAAAAAATAATCTTATTATTTATTATTCCTCACAGTTGTTATTTTAGTGGTCAATGTGCAAAAAATAGACGATAAGATATATCACTCACATTTTGCTAAGGATCACTCCCCATTCTTCGACATAGTTTGTGCATGGAAGGAAAATGCGTACATTATGAGCTATTGTGAAGAATTGACGGAAACATGCTCTGGGGTTCGTGGCTTGGAGTTTATGTTCAACCCAGACGCGGAGCGTCTCAGCTGAACATATGCTCGGAGCCGCAAGCCGCAAGCCGCGGAGCGTCTCGGCTAAACATATGCTCCGAGCCGCAAACTGCAGACCACGTTACCGTCAATTCATCACAACAACGTATTTTCCCCATTAAGACCCTACCCAAAACCCATGAAATAACAAGGCAACTTTTAACGATAACAAGTTTAGAAATAAACCTCTCATGTACCCCACGACGTCACTGGACAAATAATAAATAAATCTGAATCAGATGAAGGTCGAGGTCATACACTGATTTGTAATTTAAACAACACTTCATTTGCAACATCGTATGCTGCACTTATAAACAATCTACAAAAATGAAGCGGATGACAAGTTACTCCGTTGATGAAATAATTGCGAAACGGACAACTTCGTTTCAAATATTTTGCACGGTGACGTCAAAAGGTAACATGTGCTACTGGAGCCGTAAACATTGAAAAAACTGCGCGAGCTCTCGTTCAATCAAAGGGCGAGTATTTTAGTCTTATTGGAACATTGTTTGTTTTTTTATTGGGGGGGGGGGGGGGGGGTAGAGGAAGCCAGAATACCTATAGAGAACCACTCTGCAATGCCGAGTAACTGTCGCAGTCTCTAATTTGCCATCCTACCACAAGTAGGGTTAGCATTGGTTGAAGGCATGTGAACCGTGGGCATACAGCGCGTAGGCCAAAGATGTGCACCATGTCAAAGTAACAGTCACCTTCAACCAGTCCTAACTGGTGCTTGTGTCAGAATGTTAAATGAGACAGACCAAAAGTTACTCACCATTGTTCGGTGGTTCTCCCCGGGTACCCCAACTCTCTCCGCCCCTAAAATTGTCTTCAACCACTGTAACCCTGCTTGAGCGGAGCTTGAACAGAGTTAGAATGTTGAGGAGTTGACGATTGCTCGTCGATGCTCGGTGGTTCTCTCCGGGTACTCCGGAGTAAAAGGAATGGAAGTCCGTAGGAACGTTAGTCCCTCTGGACTATTATTCCGCGGAATTATAGTCCTTGGTCTAACATTTCTAGGAATAGTATTCCGGCGGACTACTATTCCTAGAAATGTTAGACCTAGGACTATAATTCCGCGGAATAATAGTCCAGAGGGACTAATTTTCCTACGGACTTCCATTCCTGTCACACCGGCTTCCTCCACCCGTAAAACTGTCACTGTCACGATTAACCATTGTGCATAAGTATGTGACCTTACACGCCGATAAATAAATATAATAATTGCATTTGAATTACAAGACTTCCTTGAGCAAGCAATTTAAATTTAATGTATAATCGGCGCCCCGAAATGAGTGGTCATAAGGCCTCAGAAAACCAATGGTTATCTGAGGCCTTATGACGACCCATTTCGGGGCGCCGATTGTGCATTGATTTTTTGTTCGAGTGAGGACTGAGAATGGGAAATTTGAGGTTGAGAATTGGGAGAAATATTATGCCTAAATGCCATTGGGAAAGGGCCCCTGTAGACACCCAACATGAATCCCTGCTCCGCTCTCGCCCAATATTGAATTAAATGACACCATATATACCCTATTAGACTGCCAACAAACCTTATGACCAATAATATCATGAACGTCTTTTTCAATAGCTTACACCATGGTTTTTCACTGTTATATTTTTTTAACAAAAACCCATTGATAAGGCCTAAAAAGTTAAAAATCTGTTTATCATGTCCTTTTGGCTGCCGCATACTCTCTTTTTATAACTAACGAAAACTAAAAAAAATGTTAAATGGTTTATGTCTGATATATTACCTAAATTAATAAAATTGACAAACTTGTCTCTTGAGTGCAACAAGGCTTTGCAATGCTTTAGCATTGCAGAGCCTTCTTGCACTCAAGGGACGAAATACACCATCACCCATGCTGTTCTGTAGATTACGAAGCCAAAAACATAAAACAAATCAAGAACATGAACTTTTGATGACAAAGAAATAATTACAAAAAATAAAAAACTGCCCGCCCACATGCAATTTTACAAATAATGGCTTGAGAAACAGAAGATCTACTTTGTGAGGCCTAAACAGTTTGTTTTGTAATCGGTAAAACCATCAGTGGCGGCGCCAGAAATTTTTTTGTGGGGGGGGCAACTAGGGGGGCAGACTCCCATGAAGGGGGGCAAATACGTAAAGGATCATATCATTACTTTGTTATGAGGTAGTCCAAACTTGGACCCAAAGTCCGTAATATACTTTTTTGGTTTGGTACGTCCTGTGGACGTACCAAACCCAAAAATTATATTACGGACTTTGGGTCCAAGTTTCGACTAAATGTAATGGTAATTAGCGGTCCTCCTTTCAAAAAATCCTGGATCCGCGTCTGGTGGGTGTGTGCGAGAGAGAGAGAGAGAGAGAGAGAGAGAGAGAGAGAGAGAGAGAGAGAGACTCATAATGCCCGACTGTCATAATGCGAAATCCATGAATTTTTTTAGACAAGGGATATGGATAGACATGCCTTTGTTGGCTCATAACTTAATTATAACTTATAAGTATCTGCATCCGAGTCTTTAAATCTCTACTGCCTGGATGTGTTCATCAGCTAGCCTGAGGCTTTGGGCTAAGTGTGTATGGGAAATTATTGGGAATAAAAAAGAGGTGTGTGTGTGTGTGAGAGAGAGTGACTGAATTGTGTGTGTGTGTGAGGGTGTATGGAAATGCATGCGAGATGGTTGGGGGGGGGGGGGGGCAACTGGGGGGGGCCTTCGTTTGGGGGGGGGATGCCCCCCCCCCCGTAGCGCCGCCACTGAAAACCATTTCACCTCTGTTTTTACCAGAACATTACTAATCCTCCTTTGAGAACAAGAGTTCGCCTCTGATATTAAATTAGCACACGAACCGAACAGAATGGGTAAAATCTAATTGAAAAAGGCACGATTTCATCTTCTCAGAACTCAACAGACTGTATACACAGTGATGGGTCGGTGAAAAAGACACTGAAGATACAAGCTGACTTTATGGCAACGATGGACAGAAATGATAAGACATCGCAACAAATTGTGAATGGTACAAAAATATAATCGCCTATCTGATATGGCTGTACTCCCGCAGGTGGTATATGGTGTTCAACAAAAATGATATATAAATTAATCGATTCCGCTTCGTCTCATTTGAGGAATTTAGGAAAACATTAATACTGTACTTATATTTAACCCTTTACCTAACATGAAAAGCAGACGACACTTGCAAAAAAAATTCTTGAATAACTAAATTTTTTCATTTTTTGTCTCAAAAACATAGGTTATGACCCCTCGTTGGAACGAGCTCGACGAGCTCGTTCCAACGAGGGGTCATAACCTATGTTATTGAGACAAAAAATGAAAATATTTTGAGAATTAATTGGCGATTTTTGAGAATAGCGCTGGCCGGTTTTGGCCGTTACGTTGGGTAAAGGGTTAACTACCTATCTACCGAGACTTGTGCCGAGGTCCGGTTGAGAAGACCTGGGCCTGAGACTATATGGTTGTTTCTAGTGCCATTTTCGAAAGAAAAAGAGAACGCGAACGGAGTATTAACCCCTTGAGACTTCAGGTTCCACTTATTTATTCAGTTATTGGTGTTTAAGGTCACATACTTATGCACAATGGCTAATCGTGACCGTGACAGTTTTACGGGTGGAGGAAGCCAGAGTACCCGGAGAGAACCACCGAGCAACGACGAGCAGCTGTCAGCTCTCCAGCATCGTAACTCGGAACTCTGCACCGCAGCACAGGCAGGGTTAGATTGGTTGAAGACATGCGCACCATCGACGTTCAGTACGCCTCAGTACACAGCGTCATCGTGCCCCCATGTAGGCAATCGGGGTGAAGTGTCTTGCCCAAGGACACAACGCGGTTGTCGCAGGTGAGATTCGAACCGAGGACCTCTCGGCTTGCAGCCTGCACCTCTACCAACTGATCCACCGCGCCTCTTTAGGTTCCACTTCACAGTTTTCCAGGCATTTCCAAATATGACATGCCATACACTCTCTTCAAATGCAAATATTCTGTAGCTTAGTTATCTAACCCGTAACATGCATTACATTTCCCAAATCCACAAAAAACATATAACACTATCTGACTAAGTAGAAATAAACAATCTGAATGTGGGTGGAATTATTTATTGTCAAAGGCAAGACTTCAACCTGAAAAATTGCCTGAACAAATACCGAAACCAGTCATTTTCAGCCACCTAGGAGCCTCAAAAGCAGATTTTCCCCACCAACCCCACCTACCCACCCCTGGAGCAGAGCATCCCCTGTTTCTAAAATACAAAAAACAATTATATGTTTCCGTCTCATTTTTAGTTACCTGTCTGGTATTATTTATTTATTTATTTATTTATTGGTGTTTAAGGTCACATACTTATGCACAATGGCTAATCGTGACCGTGACAGTTTTACGGGTGGAGGAAGCCGGAGTACCCGGAGAGAACCACCGAGCAACGACGAGCAGCTGTCAGCTCTCCAACATCGTAACTCTGAACTCTGCTCCGCAGCACAGGCAGGGTTAGATTGGTTGAAGACAAGTGAACCATCGACGTGCAGTACGCCTTAGTACACGACGCCATCGTGCCCCCACGCGGGCAATGGAGATGAAGTGTCTTGCCCAAGGACACAACGCGGTTGCCGCAGGTGGGATTTGAACCGAGGACCTCTCGGTTTGCAGCCTGCACCTCTTCCTACTGAGCCACCGCGCTCCTTCACCTATCGTCAAAAGGCTGCCTCCGCACCGGGTTGTAAATGGTATTTTACCAATACATGTTTTGCAGTATGACCAGCGAGGTAAAAAGAACGAAAAGAACAATCGCTAGTTTTTTTATTCCCAGAAATTCGCAAGGAAAGCGTCAAGAAAGTTAAAAGAGGTCGACATTTTATTGGAATAAATTTTGAGGCTTATTGTGGTAAAAAAATAGGAAACTCTACTTATGTAAATCTGAAAATTAGAAGAAATAATGAACAACCGGTTTATTATGGAATTGATGGCAGTAGTTCGGTTAAAGCAACAACTCGGTTATAACATAATCATCACAAAGATCTTAACGACCGTTGTGTCTAGCCTCCAACAATACAACATTTTAACTGATAATACAAGAAACGAAAACTGTTCACACATTTAATCACCGTTCCGTCACGCTTCGATAAAGCATGATTATATTTTTAATGGTGATGTAAACTTGAATGTTCAAAGAAGATATACCTTTCTGTAAAGCTGAGCTTAACGAATTCAATTCGCCCACACAATGCTGGGCCGAGAATGAGTTGTTCCGAAAAACTGCTCGATGAGTTTTTTTGAAAAAGTAACCACGCCCCCGAGCAACGATATTGTTAGAACTACAAACAGAGTAAGTGAAATATTACTGCACCATAATAGGTAGAAACGGCGGTATCGGGGGTGGGGGTGGGGGCAGGGGGACACGTTCCCCTCCATTTTCTTCCACAGACATGTTGCGCAGTTACACAATGAGTTAAAATAAGCGCATGCAAACATGTTAATGTGCAGGCATTCCTTAACTGGTAGAGTGCTGGAAGCCCATATTTGGGCTTTATTCTGAAGTGTCGGTACCACATCTTAAAGGCTTCATATTCTGTTGATGTTCTACATATCACCTTTGAAGTGAAATTATTTAGTCTGTTAGGATTTGCCTTGCTACAATTTATGGGAGAGTGCCTTTTGGCACTCTCCCATAAATTGTAGCAAGGCAAAGATATGTGAACAAATTTTGATGACCAAAAATAATTCAGCACTCTACCAGTTAATCTACTATTTGCAAGACCAAACAACATTTGGTCAAAGAATCCCATCTTCTGTTGCTTCGGTCCATTTCTTCTACATCAACCATCTTCCAACCCGAAGGCTGGCCTTCGGGTTGGAAGATTACTGAAGAAGATCAAATGGACAGGACAGTGACCACACAGCGACATGCTCATCTAAACAAGAGACTATAGTGTGTCATGGTACATTTACCGAAATACTATTGTATCTTTTCTCCAACTGTGCCGAACCATCGTAGTCTTGAAAATTTGTGCCCCTTCCCACTTTAATCGAGCTTCTGCCGGGGGGCACGGTGGCTCAGTTCGTAGAGGTGCAGGCTGCAAGCCGAGAGGTCCTCGGTTTGAATCCCACCTGCGGCAACCGCGTAGTGTCCTTGGGCAAGACACTTCACCCCATTGGCCACGTGGGGGCACGATGACGCTGTGTACTAAGTCGTACTGCACATCGATGATGCACATGTCTTCAACCAATGCTAACCCTGCTTGTATGAAGTTAGTATGTTGGGGAGCTGACAGTTGCTCGCCGTTGCTCGGTGGTTCTCTCCGGGTACCCCGGCTTCCTCCACCCGTAAAACTGTCGTGGTCATGATTAGCTATTGTGCAGAAATATGTGACCTTAAACACCAATAAATAAATAATAAATCGAGCTTTCTGCCGCCTCTGGTAATAAGTGAAGTTGGTTTGGAAATACCCGAGGACGGTATACTTAGCCTCAAGCTTCCTTTCATTTCGTAAACTAAAATGTAATTAAAACAATGGGGTGGCACCGTGTTGATGTTTGTTTACGGCTAAAGTCAAAATAAAATTAACAATTTCAAATTTGTAGGAACTACTGAATGGAATTTGTACCATTCTGAAAACATATTGTCAAGTGTTCACTGTGATAATGATAATACACATGTCACAATGTACACATTTTAATATTTGCTTTGGCTGTTCAATGGTGAAAGTTTATTTAAAATTTGACCTAACTTGCAAAACGTATCCCTTCAATGCCTTCATGCTGCGCATTGATCTCCGTAGGCCCTAGGGCCTACGGTGATCAATACGCAGCAATTAAGCCCCTTGAAAGATTTTTAAAAAACACAGTCGATCAATCCGAAATAATTGTAACGACCATACATAACCGAGCAGGGCTATTCATAAAATTGATTTTTCAAAATTTATTTTGTAAATTTGTTCCTCGAAAACATTGCTAATGATCCATCATTGGAACGAGCTCGTTGAACTCGTCCCGACAAGAGCTACGCTTTTTAAGCAAAAAGGGAGTTTGAAAGTGCCGTTTGCAATTGATTTTTTCTGAAGGGCTTTTTGCATGTTTACTTTTTCATGAAATTGCATACATTTTCTTGGAAACTCTCTCAGCTGCTAAAATCAAGTCACAGCCAGTTGACACGTGTTTCGCGTCGAACAGAGCATGTGCATTTTTAATTCAAGAAACATTGTGGTAACTACATTTCTCCATTGAACATAAACAATGTTCGCCAATATTTAATTTCAGTCTCATGGACCATAAAATTATAGCACCGACACAAAAAAATAACTGAGAGAGAATGATCGATCTTCAAGAACAAACGCAACGATGTTCACCAGACAGAATCTATTATATAAACATTTGAAGCTAATGATGAAGTTGAATTTTATTACCTTGAGGGGGTTTAGAAAATCTCAATGTGCTGTAAGGAAACTAGAGATTAACTCAAACCACTAGCGGCGATATTCCACCCCCGCCCCGTCTATCCCGTCGTTATACCGACACAGATAATTGAACCAAACTAGAAAAAGCGTCTAGTGACACCTATCTGGTTGACTGCCTGCATAGCGCGGAGAAAAACATTGGGGTTTTTCTTTACCAGATCACCCGAATTCAAAAGTACATGTTTTTGTGTATGTTGAGAGTTATCTCCCTTCGTTGAACGAAGGGAGATACTCTCAACATACACAAAAACATGGTTGTCTCCAGAACGCTTATTGAGAATCAACACAAGAAGCTAGTATTATTTATTAAATACTATTTTCTTCCCCAGAATTGCCCATTATTAAGCTCGACAGATATGAATTTAAACTCGGCTGATATGACGCTGTTCTCGGCATATATGAACCAAGAACCAAGTTATTCCGCTTGATGCGTTACTGGATGCAACTAATTTCTTCACAACAAAAATCTTTCGCAGTTTTCGTCGAACGCAATCGAGAAAATTGGCGAGACCACGCATAATGGAGTGACTTGAAGATAACTTTTTGTATGATGAGGAATTTATGGTGGCAGTAAGTAAGAATTGAGTGGATGAAGAGAAGAATGAAGAGAGTTATGCAGAAAATTCAACGCAAACTAAGGTTCAGAGTTGTAAACGGAGATTCGTGGAAGTAGGAGAAGGGATAGTTCAACTATTCGAACGTTGTGGTTTCTCTCAGTGTATTACGTATTGTATTAATTATTGTACTAAATAAACAAGTCGTATCCCTTGTCTACATCCTTGTATAGTGGTGAGGGAGGACGATCCAGAGGATTCAGTGGGGAATTCTCCACCCAACAAGTTTCTAATAACTGGCGAATATAGGCCACAAGAACTGGCGATGGGTTTTCGGCCGTGGGGGTTGGTCTTATCCAACGGTTCGCGGACCGGCGGCTCATCGGCGCTTTTTGTATTCTATGTTCGAGGGGTTGATATGCCCACTCGTACATTGGTAGCGTTTCTCTCATAAACTGTTTACTAACCCCCATAGTATCTATCCAAGAAGAGGTTCCATCACTAAACCTAATGAGCCATCAACACAAATCTTGCTGTCATGAATATTCTTTTCGTCAAAAGGGAATGGCAGGAAGACAGCATTTCAGGCTATGCCATTTCCTTGCAGGGCATTCATCTGTAACCTGTTTTATTGTTATCTTGTATATTCTTATGCTGCAAATAAATCAATCAATCAAAACTAGTAGGGAAGCTGAGAGGTTCGAATAGTTAAACTTGGAGAAGAGGATACTTCCCACTTTGTGAAAAGAATGAGAAACAACAACACTGTCAGAAAACTGTAACAAATCTGAGAACATTTTGTAATTATTTGTTTTGGTTCAAATATATAAAGAACTTGATTAGTTTCATATCGGCCGAGATATCAGTCCGAGGTAACTTCAAATTAAGATATCAGTCCGAGGTAACTTCATATCAGCCTGAGACCTCGGTAACTTCACACGAAGTTACCTCCGACTGATGAATGATATGAAGTTACTTCGGACTGATATCTCGGCCAATATGGGTAACTTCACATTGGCCTTCGACCGTCGGTCTCGGGCTGATATCTTGATATGAAGTTGCCACGGACTGATATCTTGATATGAAGTTACCTCGGACAGATATCTTGATATGAAGTTACCTCGGACAGATATCTTGATATGAAGTTACCTCGGCCTGATATCTTGATATGAAGTTACCTCGGACAGATATCTTGATATGAAGTTACCTCGGACAGATATCTTGATATGAAGTTACCTCGGACTGATATCTTGATATAAAGTTACCTCGGACTGATATCTTGATATGAAGTTACCTCATCCTGATATCTCGGCCGATATGGAACGAATAAAGTAATAACCTCTAATTACCAGAGATAAAAATAGGGGGAAATTAAAATAATGGTTGTAGTTATCCCACAACTTCCGACAACCCTATTAACCCTTTACCTAAAGAATCGCCCGCACCCGCCTGTATAATTTGCAAATTGAGCAGTTGAAATAAATAAATCTTTCAAAATATTTCAACAAAACCATATTATGTGACCCCTCATTGGAACGAGCTCATTGAGCTCGTTCCAATGAGGTTTCACATGATAGGGTTTAGATGATTTTTTTTAAATTTTTAAAAATAGTAATTAAAATAAAAATTCTTGATATTCTCTACGTGGGTAAAGGGTTAATACAAGTGTTTTCATTTTTCGCTTTTGACCAAGAAAAGTAGACTTCTGAATAAAAAATGGAGTTATCGTTCTGATATTTAACGATGCACCCTTGCACTAATATCCAATATAAAGTTAGAGATACCCTTCCGATATTTTACGTTGAGACCGTACATGCTAATACCAATTATAAAGTTGGAGTTACCCAACCGTTATCTACCCATACACCCTTATACTAATGTCCATTATAAATTGGAAGTTACCATTCCGATATCTTGCCACACACCCATGCATTTATGTCATTATAACGTTGGGGTTACCGAAAACCGTATTTTCCGAAACACCCCTGTGCTAACATCCATCACAAAGTTGGGTTACCCTTCCGATATTTTCCGATACACTCTTCTGCTAATGCCCATTATATTAGTTCCCACCCCCATGTCTACAATATATCCTTGCTCTAATGTCTGTCATAAAATTGATGGAAAGTACATCTAATATATAAATGCGAATGTCTGTATCTCTCTCTCTCTCTCTCTCTCTCTCTTTCAAGGTCAAGGTCACCCACACGGGCACGGCACCGATCTCTCTCTCTCTCTCTCTCTCTCTCTCTCTCTCTCTCTCTCTCCCTCTCCCTCTCTCTCTCTCTCTCTCTCTTTGATCCGGGTGAATTCCTCCGTTTCTCGCCCGATCGATCTCAAATTTTCTACACGGGGGTATTTCGTCCCTGCGAGTAACATGGGATGGGTGCCGTGCCCATGTGGGGGTGACCTTGAAATTGATTACCATGACCTTTTATTTCGAAAACGGCTGGGCCGATCGGTCAAAAATTTCATATGTGCGGGTATAATGACCATCGATCATTTTGACTTATTGGGGTGCCCGTGCGGGGGTGACCTTGAACTTGAAATTGCTGACCTTGACCTTTTATTTAGAAAACGGCTCTGCCGATCGGTCTAAAATTTCATCGATCATTTTGACTTTATCGGAGTGCCCGCGTGGGGTGACTTTGACCTTGAAATTGGTGACCTTGACCTTTTATTTCGAAAATGGCTGATATAACCATCTTCTCCCGTGCAACGTCGGGTATCACCCGCTAGTATATATATAATGTTGGAATTGTTATTGAGTTGAGACACAATGGGTTATTTGAGACACTTTTAGACACTTTGATTATAATAATTTGATTTAATTAATAATTAGACGAATTAAAGCATTAAGATGTTTTTAAGGTGTTTTTTTTATCTTTCATACAATCCATTACAATACACTCTTGATTAATATTGGAGTATAATATTTATTTTCATAGCTATCAATGTTTATTGTTCTCTTTTAACCCTTTACCCAACGCAGACGATATCAAAATTTATTATTTTAAACATAATTTTTTTAAATTTTTCAAAAAATTTCAACAAAACCATATCATGTGACCCCTCATTGGAACGAGCTCAATGAGCGCGTTCCAATGAGGGGTCACATGATATGGTTTTGTTGAAATATTTTGAAACATTTACTTTTTTCAACTGCTCAATTTGCATATCACGCGGGCGGATGCGGGCGATTCGTTCGGTAAAGGGTTAATAATGTTACTTAGAAATTGTACAAATAAAGTGCTTTTAACTTTGTAAATAATTCAATTCGAATAGCAGGCTGCAAGAAAAGAGGGTTTGATTCCAATTCTCGTTAACTGTTTGTGTTTACATATAATGCTAGAATACAGTTAATAAATGTGTTATATAGTGTATGATCTACTGTAAAATAGATAGAGTGTAATCGCTTGACTGGACTGGCTACGTGAAATAATTCATGAGAGGTGAAGGACGTTGCACAAACACGAGTGCGCGAATGCGCACGAGTGTTTTACAATATAGTACCTCGCCTCGGATGAATTATTTCACGTATCCAATCCAGTCAAGCGATTACTCCGTTTATTACCTTTCATTATTAACTATAATTATATTATTTACCTCTTTACTTAACGCAACGGCCAAAACCGACCAGCGCTATTCTCAAAAATCGCCAAATAATTTTCATTATTTTTTGTCTCTAAAACATAGGTTATGACCCCCTCGTTGGAACGAGCTCGTCGAGCTCGTTCCAATGAGGGATCATAACCTATGTTTTTGAGACAAAAAATGAAAATAATAGTTATTCAAGAATTATTTTGCAAGTGTCGTCTGCTTTTCATGTTAGGTAAAGGATTAAAAACAAAACAGAAAACAATGAATTCCCGTTACACCCACGGAAAAGCGACTTCGTTTTGCGCGCCCAGATACATGACCCAATTGTTGATTGCATAATTCACTTGTGAAGTTATCGTTTATAATCAAACCCGGAAATCCCAGTAAATCACACTTTGGAAGTTAATAAAGCACGTTTACCACATCAAACAAGCACTGCTTCACTTTAGGGTAAAGACTTTTAATCTCAGTAGTTTCTGAAATGAAATCCCCGGTACAAAGTATCTTCCCGGTCCGCTTCTGCCGTCATAGTATCGTCCAGATATCTTCCAATGTGCCGGTGCCATGATTCTTATAAAGTTGGAGTTATCCTCCCGATATATTCCAATACACCCAAGCAATAATCCCATTATAAAGTTGGTTATAAAGCTGAAGTTACCCTTCTCATATCTTCCGATACACCCTTGTACTAATGTGCACTATAGAGTGGGAGATTCCCTTCCGAGACACCCTCGCGATAAGATCCATTATAAAGTTGGAGTTACACTCAGATGTCTTCCAATAAACCTTTGGTCTAATGTGCACTGTAAAGTCATGGCGTGTGGCTTCAACAAAAGAGACCCACGTCGAACTGCGTTTACAATTATTTTTGCGGTATTTCGTCGCCTGAGTGCTAGAATGTTCTATGTCCCCTATGGGACATAGAACATTCTAGCACTCAACCGACGATTTTTAGAGGTTATTATTTTGTTAGTGTGATATCAGCAGAGATATGAACTCCAGGTAACTTCGTGTCAGCCTGAGACCGAAGGTTGAAGGCTGATGTACAATTACCAAGGACTGATATCTCGGCCGATATCAAACTAACCAAGTAATAACCTCTTTATTTATTACACCAAAAACAAATAATTACGAAATGTTCTCAGATATGTTATAGTTTTCTACAGTGTTATTGTGGCTCAGTGGTAGACGGTTGGACTTCTATGCTAGAGGTCCCGAGTTCGATACCCGTTCCGGACGACCCGCGTTGTGCCCTTGAGTAAGGTACTTTATCCGAGTTGCATACATGGGAGGGGGGGGGGGGGGTATCTTCCCACTAGACCAATTCCCCTTAGACCAACTGCATAGTGTTTCTGATTAAGGGTTGATTAAAGATAATTAGGAAAACAATTATTGATAAAAATCTGCCCAACATCTATAAAATATCGACAAGCCAGAAAATGAGCAGACTATCATCTGAACAATGAGGTTCCCAGAGGGTGAATTTGGTGATGCTACCCTACACAGCAGGGTAGCATCACTAAATTTACCCTCTGTGAACCTCAACCTGAATCAAGGTCTCAAACATAATCAGAAAGAGGTAACCAGAGGATGAACTGGCCCACTGTATGGGATAGCATCAGCAAATTCATCCTCTGGGGACCTCATTCTGCAAATGACAGACTGCTTATTTTCAGGCTTGGATAATCAAAAACATTAAATACATTTATAAATATTTATAAATATATCAAATTATTCACATAGAATTATTTTTAAAGTAGAACACACCAGTTGGTCTAAGGGGAATTGGTCTTTTGGGAATTGGCCTTGTGGGAGTTGGTCTACAGGGAATTGGTCTAGTGGTAATGAACCCATGGGGCCGTGTACTATGGCGTACTGCACGTCGATGGTGCACATGTCTTCAACCGTTGTAACCCTGCTTGAACGGAGCTTGAATAGAGTTGGCATGTTGAGGAGCTGACAGTTGCTCGTCGATGTTCGATGGTTCTCTCCGGGTTCTCTGGCTTCCCCCACCCGTAAAACTGTCACGGTCACGATTATGAAGTTCGATCTTTCCTCTCCCAGATCAGCTATCCAAACGTCTCAGCTTCCCCAGTGGGTACGTTCGGATAGCTATACTACCTGTTCTCTCACTTCGGCGAATCTCCGTTCATGACTCTCAGTCTTAGTTTTCGTTGAATTTTGTGTACAACAAATCACCTAATCCTTATACTTATTGCCACAATCATAAATTCCTCATCACACAAAAACTACAAACCAGTCGTTTTTGCCTGGTTGGTTGCGACTAGTAACGCATCAATAGAAAAAATCCTCTAACTTGGTTCATATCGGCCGAGATCGGCGTCATATCAGCCTAGTTTGAGGTCATATCAGCCAAGCTTGATAATTGGAAAATCTTTGCACCGATATTTTAACGCTTTCAACACGTGTGGATAATTATTAGTACAGTAGAATCCTCTTAATTGAATATCCATTTTGCCAGTGAAAATTATTCAATTAACAGGAGTATACAATTAACAGGGATTTCGACAATTTCCTGTGTTCTAGGGGTAAACTGAGCATTTATTCTATTATGTCTTGTTTGACAGAGCTCGTAGAGCTCTGTCAAACAAGATATAATAGAATAAATGCCTGTATTGAATGTAGCGACGCCAAAAAGATTGATAAATAAGGGGAATTTGGTGCGTGTCACAGTAATTTTTTCGACATATTCCAAAAATTTATATACAATTAACAGGAGTTTACTCTACAACCCATATGCAATTAATAGATTAAATTTGTACTGAGGGTGTGGTAAATGGTTTTGTGTTTGAAAATTATATTCAATTAACAGGGATATACAATTAAGAGATATCCAACTAAGTGGGCTCCACTGTATGAAAGAATATTTGGCTATCCATGTTGAGACGACACAAAGGGCATCAAATCACGAGACATGGTACTAATTTAACTGGTTGAGCGCTAGATGCCACTATCGGGGCTTTGACAAAAGTATTTATTTATTGGTGTTTAAGGTCACATATTTCTACACAATGGCTAATCATGACCACGACAGTTTTAGGGTGGTGGAAGCCGGAGTACCCGAGGAGAACCGCCGAACAACGGCGAGCAACTGTCAGCTCCCCAACATACGAACTCCCCACAATCAGGGTTAGCACTGGTTGAAGGCAGGTGTACCATCGACGTGCAGTACGCCTTAGTACATGTCACCGTGCCCCACGTGGGTAGTGGGGGTGAAGTGTCTTGTCCAAGGACACAGCGCGGTTACCCCAGGTGGGATTCGAACCGAGGACCGCTCAGCTTGCAGCCTGCACCTGTACCTACTGTGCCACGGCGCCTCTTTGGCAAAAGTGGGGGTACAAGAGCAAAAGCTAACGTTTTCCTTGCTTATGTTTCATATTCAGTCAAACATAAATTATATTTTGTTTATATAAATTTGTTTTATAACAAATTATTGAAGAGTGCCTGAGGGCACTCTTCAATAATTTGTAATAAAACAAATTTTGAACAACAAATTCAGACCATCAAAAATAATGTGGACATTAACCAGTTAATCCTATATATACACTGCAAAACAATGTAGGTTCTCTTTAGAACCAAAACTAGTTCTAATCTTGTCCCTGAGATGGAACCAGTTCTTTTTAAACAGTATTTATTTCAAATCAAATAAATTTATAAAGATTAACATTAAATATAAACAGAATTAAACATAAATTGAGGGGGTTTCAGTCGTAAGTTTAGAGCTTATACGAGGTTGTCTCAAATCATTATTAAGCAAAGGAGATATGAACAGTTGGCATATCGAACCAGTTTTGGTTCTATACAGAACCAAAACTGGTTCGATATGCCAACTGTTCATAACTCCTTTGTTTCAAAATGTTTGGCGACTGCGTTGAATGAGCTCCAAGTTTACTGCTGAATCTACTTCAGTTCATGTAATATTCTGTTAAAATTGAATGCTAATCTTGGTAAATTTATTTGATTTGAAATAAATACTGTTTAAACAGAATTGGTTCCATCTCAGGGACAAGATTAGAACCAGTTTGGGTTCTAAAGAGGACCTATATTTTTTGCAGTGTACTGCCCTATAGGTTTATAGGTTTAATTATTACTAATCCCTAAGATTCAAAATAAATTTGCTCGTTGCATTCGATTTGAGCCCATTAGTCATATACGCTATTAGTCATACACCTAAAAATTTCTAAACTTACACACGCATAGGAGACGTTTTATGTTAACAACTTTTGTCCCTTTGGCACACAAAAGATAAGTTATTGGAAAGATTCACCAAACCAATTACTTTTTATTGGTTCTGTTTTAGTTAAAACATTTGGCTTTGTAATAAACCTGTTTATTGTATAGAAACAGTGATAGCAAACTTCTTTGTTCACAGACATCATTGCGGTTGAATTCTTTTGAATTTGTTTTGTTTCTGTGTTTTTTTGTTAATTTTTATGGTGAAGGATTATTTCATATTTATTTTCACCAGAATTTTCAAAAGAATGTTTGTTGTGCGATTTTTTTAAACGTTGCAAACTAAGATTGGTTTTCGTTTTTTACAGTTTTTTTTTAACCCTTTATCCAACGAATCGCCAGCATCCGCCCGCGTAAAATGCAAATTGAGCAGTTGAAAAAATTAAATTTTTCAAAATATTTCACCCAAACCATATCATGTGACCCCTCATTGGAACGAGCTCGTCGAGCTCGTTCCAACGAGGGGTCACATGATATGGTTTTGTTGAAATTTTTTGAAAAATTAAAAAAAATGATATTTAAAATAATAAATTTTGATATCCGTTGCGTTGGGTAAAGGGTTAAGACCAAGTAAAATCACCAGCCATTGATCAACTTACAGTGGCATCTGTAGATCCTTCAGTTAATGGACCACTAGTTATCAAATGTGTGATTTGAAGATGACATGAATATTTAATTTCCAGTCTGTTCCTGTGTGGCTATCGAGTTAACTGGGAAAGGTGATATAATCACCAGTTCTCCCCAAGTCCGGGGCTGGTGGGGTGCACTCGGAGGCAGACCGTCCATATGAACACTTCTGTCGGAAATTTCCACATTCTGTCGGAAAATAATTGCTGACCCACGACTTATAGTCGGCTTCCGACCGGAGCTATCAAAAGCAAATAGCTTTAGATTTTGAAATGTCACTCAATATATTGTTAACAATTGACTAAATTTAGCGACTGTACAAGTCACAAATTGGGCAGATGCGGATGCTCTCATGTGTGTTCCCCTCCCGTTGGTAGGGGTTGGAGGACACTGCGAACCACGTGTATGCCATCGAGGACTGCGAACCACGTGTATGCCATCGACATACAAAAGTATGTCCCCCCCCCCCCATGTCGGATTTTTAAATACTGCTGGATTCGGACTCGGTCTCCTAGTCCCCAGGATCTCCAACCAATTTCGGATCAAATGGTATTATAAAGTGGATGATTATTGGCATTTTCAATATGTACCGGTATATTATCTGTAAGCTGGTGGAGTGTGCATGGTTATGGCGGCCAGCAGGTGATAAAAAATAAAAACCATATTTCATTTCGGTACTGAATTGAAAAATGTGATGGTGGCGGCAGGGGTGTGTGTGTGTGTGGGGGGGGGGGTGTCCCCCCCCCCCCCAGCTAGGAGTATTTTTTTTCAATAGTTGGAAATTCCGAGGTCAAAAATCAAATGGTTGGAAATTCAATAAATTAACATTGTTCATGAAAAATATTAAAATTCCAACTAATGATGAGAAATTTTGATCTTTTATATCCAACTGGAAACTTGAGTTTCAAATTTCCAACTCTAAAATTGACATGGCCTCAAAATTTCGACTCTGACATCAATCCGGTAAATATTCTGACCCAGACACATTATAAATGATGCTTTTTTCCGTTTCAGGACTAGTGAAAATTTTCAGAAGGGTTCATAACCCTTTACCCAAAGCAGACGGTTTCAAAATTCATTATTTTAAATATCATTTTTAATTTTTTTTTTTAAAATTTCAACAAAACCATATCATGTGACCCCTCTTTGGAACGAGCTCGTCGAGCTCGTTCCAAAGAGGGGTCACGTGATATGGTTTTGTTGAAAGTTTTAGAAAAATAATATTTTTCAGCAGCTGTGTTTGCATATTACGCGGAGGGATGCGGGCGATCCGTTGGGTAAAGGGTTAAAAGATATCACCCAGCGCTGCAGTTCAACCGCCTATCGAAACCACTCACAGTTGGAATTTACACCGGTGGCACCCCCCCCCCCCCCCTCCCAACTGAAACCCTCCAGCCACATCCCTGGGTGAAGGTGAAGGATACCTTTGATTTCATTCTCTTCAAATGGGAGTGTGGGTACACTTGAGCTGTTCTAAAATGAGATACAGGTGTTTCTATTTTTTCTCACACATTTATAGATACAAGCTTCATCTACCACTATCCGAAGAAGTTTCACGCAAAAATCTAGGTACAATATAAAGATGACGTGGAATTCCAGAGTCTCTCGTATTTTTTGTTCCTTAGGTTGTGCACAAAATAGACAACATTTCAATATCCCGTCTCTCATGTTGGATTTTGTCATCTTTCAGTATGCCAAGTCTCATAACAACAAACCTGTTAGGTTTTTAGAACACTGGTGTGCCAACCAAAATAAATATTTCAAATCGCGTCTCTAATCTTAAATTTTGTCATCTTTTGGTTTCCCAAGTCTCATAACAACAAGCCTGTTAGGTTTTTAGAACACTGGTGTGGCAACCTTTGACAAAAACACGACAGAAGATTAGTAATTTTAGACTCATACGATTGCAAATATCGAATAAGAGTGTATACTTTTGCATGTACACAACACAACGGCCAAAACAGACCAACGCTATTAAAATGAAAACAGCCATTCAATTTTTTTACCCTATCTCTGTCACCACGGCTGATTCGAGTCCTTTCTGTCTGTTTCTATGCTTCTGTCTATCTCATTAATCATTAACTCTACGTCTCTCTCTCTCTCTCTCTCTCTCTCTCTCTCTCTCTCTCTCTCTCTCTCTCTCTCTCTCTCTCTCTATGTAAACAGCAAAAGAAAGAAATATGACCTATGAATTCATGAACGGGAGAGACTGACGTCAGAAGACAGAAATAGACAAAACAGTTCGAATCGACTACGGTGACAGAGACAGGGTTAAAAACACCTTATGACCCAACATTGGATCGTAGAGCTCGTTCCAATGAGGGTCATAAAGTATGTTTGTGAGGCCAAAAAAATGAAACTTGTAAGTAATTGAAGAAATTTTAGGCAAGGTTCTTCTGCTATCCGTGTTTGGTAGAGAGACAAAATATAAAATCTTGGAATCGACGACATCAAGTGTGAGACGAAAAGGAATGTTAACACGAAACAAACACTGGAAAATAAAAGTCAGTTAACTGAAAGTAAAAAATTATCAACACCTGTTGTCTCGCTATTGTTCTAGTCAAGTGTCTTCAGCCATCAAGGCAGACGACACATTACAGGAAACAACCCCTAAGGCCATTCGAATTAGGGCCCTGTGGATATATATTCGAACGCGATCGACTCGAATACCGAATCGAATACTGCTCACTATTCGCGAATCGAACTGAATATCGAATCGAACTTAATAGAATGTTTACTAGTAGCGCTACCTGGCGCTACCGGGAAAAAACTTCGTGTTTTAGTCCGGAACATAACCATGTTGGCCCGTACTCCCTATTCCATGTGCCGGCGACGGATATATCCGTCGCCGGCGCATGAAATAGGAAGCACGAGCGAGGGATAAATTCGCCGCGGGCACTGAATGTTGAGTTGCGTTAGATGGATAGATGGAATCCGTTTTTTAGCTGATGTGCAAAATACGCTTTCCTTCCGCCGATATCCGATGCATTGCGACAGAGCGAAAGGTTGCAAGGTTAATCGGAGATATTCCATAGATATTTAACACAGATTGCCGAATCATATTCGAATCAAATACTGCCACCGAACTGAATATCATTTCGAATACAGAATATTCGCAGGGCCCTAATTCGTATTTTCGTGCTCTTCATTATCCGAACTGTCAGTGTAGAAGCAACTACTGTGTAGCATACGCAGCGAGTACCTACCAGTCTTTAGACGTCAAGGTGTAGCATACGAAACGAGTATAGACTAGTCTTTGAACGTCAAGGTGTAGCATACGAAGCGTGTATAGACTAATCTTTAGACGTCAATGTGTAGCATACGAAGCGAGTATAGACTAGTCTTTAGACGTCAAGGTGTAGCATACGAAGCGAGTACCGACCAGTCTTTGGACGTCAAGGTGTAGCATACGAAGCGAGTATAGACTAATCTTTAGACGTCAATGTGTAGCATACGAAGCGAGTATAGACTAATCTTTAGACGTCAAGGTGTAGCATACGAAGCGAGTAGACTAATCTTTAGACGTCAAGGTGTAGCATACGAAGCGAGTATAGACTAATCTTTAGACGTCAATGTGTAGCATACGAAGCGAGTATAGACTAGTCTTTAGACGTCAAGGTGTAGCATACGAAGCGAGTACAGACTAATCTTTAGACGTCAAGGTGTAGCATACGAAGCGAGTATAGACTAGTGTTTAGACGTCAAGTTTAGCATACGAAGCGAGTATAGACTAGTCTTTAGACGTCAAATGTAGCATACGAAGCGAGTATAGACTAGTCTTTAGACGTCAAGGTGTAGCATACGAAGCGAGTATAGACTAGTGTTTAGACGTCAAGTTTAGCATACGAAGCGAGTATAGACTAGTCTTTAGACGTCGAGGTGTAGCATACGGAACGAGTATAGACTAGTCTTTAGACATCAAGGTGTAGCATACGAAGCGAGTATAGACTAGTCTTTAGACGTCCAGATGCAGCATACGAAGAAGTACAGATTAGTCTTTGGACGTCCAGTTGTACCATACCAAGCAAGTATAGACTAGCCCTTAGACATCAAGGTGTAGCATACGAAGCGAGTATAGACTAGTCTTTGGACGTCCAGGTGTAGCATACGAAGCGAGTATAGACTAGTCTTTGGACGTCCAGGTGTAGCATACGAAGCGAGTATAGACTAGTCTTTGGACGTCCAGGTGTAGTATACGAAGCGAGTATAGACTAGTCTTTAGACGTCTAGGTGTAGCATACGAAGTGAGTATAGACTAGTCTTTAGACGTCTAGGTGTAGCATACGAAGCGAGTATAGACTAGTCTTTGGACGTCCAGGTGCAGCATACAAAGGAGTATAGATTAGTCTTTGGACGTCCAGGTGTACCATACGAAGCGAGTATAGACTAGCCCTTAGACGTCAAGGTGTAGCATACGAAGCGAGTAGAGACTAGTCTTTAGACATCAAGGTGTAGCATACGAAGCGAGTATAGACTAGTCTTTAGACGTCCAGGTGCAGCATACGAAGCGAGTATAGACTAGTCTTTAGACATCAAGGTGTAGCATACGAAGCGAGTATAGACCTTGTCTTTAGACGTCCAGGTGCAGCATACGAAGCGAGTATAGACTAGTCTTTAAACGTCAAGGTGTAGCATACGAAGCGAGTATAGACTAGTCTTTAGACGTCCAGGTGTAGCATACGAAGTGAGTATAGACTAGTCTTTAGACGTCAAGGTGTAGCATACGAAGCGAGTATAGACTAGTCTTTATACATCAAGGTGTAGCATACGAAGCGAGTATAGACTAGTCTTTAGACGTCAAGGTGTAGCATACGAAGCGAGTATAGACTACTCTTTAGACGTCAAGGTGTAGCATACGAAGCGAGTATAGACTAGTCTTTAGACGTCCAGGTGCAGCCTACGAAGCGAATATAGACTAGTCTTTAGACGTCAAGGTGTAGCATACGAAGCGAGTATAGACTAGTCTTTAGACATCAAGGTGTAGCATACGAAGCGAGTATAGACTAGTCTTTAGACGTCAATGTGTAGCATACGAAGCGAGTATAGACTAGTCTTTAGACATCAAGGTGTAGCATACGAAGCGAGTATAGACTAATCTTTAGACGTCCAGGTGCAGCATACGAAGGAGTATAGACTAGTCTTTAGACGTCTAGGTGTAGCATACGAAGCGAGTATAGACTAATATTTAGACGTCTAGGTGTAGTATACGAGGCGAGTTTTGACTAGTCTTTAGACGTCAAGTGAAACATACGAAGCGAGTATAGACTAGTCTTTAGACGTCCAGTTGTAGCATACGGAGCGAGTATAGACTAGTCTTTAGACGTCAAGGTGTAGCATGCGGAGCGAGTATAGACTAGTCTTTAGACATGAAAGTGTAGCATACGAAGCGAGTATAGACTAGTCTTTGAATGTCCAGGTGCAGAATACAAAGGAGTATAGATTAGTCTTTGGACGTCCAGTTGTACCATACGAAGCGAGTATAGACTACCCCTTAGACATCAAGGTGTAGCATACGAAGCGAGTATAGACTAGTCTTTAGACGTCAAGGTGTAGCATACGAAGCGAGTATAGACTAGTCTTTAGACGTCAAGGAGTAGCATACGTAGCGAGTATAGACTAGTCTTTGGACGTCCAGGTGTAGCATACGAAGTGAGTATATGCTAGTCTTTGGAAGTCCAGGTGTAGCATACGAAGCGAGTACAGAGTCGCCATTAGACGTCCGATTGTAGCATTCGAAGTGAGTATAGATTAGTGTTTAGACGTGTCCAGGTGTAGCATACGAAGTGAGTATAGCCTAGTCTTTGGACGTCAAAGTGTAGCATACGAAGCGAGTATAGACTTGACTTTGGACGTCTAAGTGTGAAGAATTTTGTCTAAGTTCTGTTATTGATAATCGAAGACTGTTTAGAGCTCACTGTTCAAGAAAGAACAGAAGAAAGAATTCATAAAAATTCAATTCCATTTCCAATGTGATTATTTGAAATATGAGTACACCTCATTTCTGTTTGTCATTGTCGTGTAAAATTTTATATTTCACTGGAAGTGTAATTTGTCAGAACGCAGGAAGTGAATCAAGTTTATTACGTCAAGAGATGGAAATCACTTATCGATTTGGAAACCCTTCCCGTGAGTACAGTACGTTACAAAATAAAACGAGAATTTATTGGGTTAATACCCAAGTGATCATATGTTGTTGGAAGTGATAATGATACAAGTGATATATTCGCTCGTGCCCAACCTGTATCAGGACCACCCTTGAATAAATTTTCCAAATATCTGCAATAACACACCGAATATCTGTGCAAAGGTGGCACTGTTAAATATTCCACATTTTGCTTCATAGAAGTGGACTTCGTTTGAAACAGGATTCACTAATGCAAATTTCAACAAATTTGACTAAAACCCACTTTCAGATCTCGGTCTGCATTAAAAATGTTCTATTCTTTGCTACATTCCGTTCACCCTGTCTTAGACTCTAACGATACTAATGCAATATGTCGTCTTATTCCAGTCATCTGGCACTAAGAATGTAGCCGAGGAGGGTAATGGAGGCAATGTGAACCTCTCACATTTCGAAAATGTCCACTTATGGTAAACATTAGTCCAAACTTGGACCCAATTTATTTATTTATCTATTTATTTATTTATTTATTTATTTATTTATTTATTTATTGGTGTTTAAGGTCACATACTTATGCACAATGGGTAATCGTGACCGTGACAGTTTCACGGGTGGAGGAAGCCGGAATACCCGGAGAGAACCACCGAGCATCGACGAGCAACTGTCAGCTCCTCAATATTCTGACTCTGTTCAAGCTCCGCTCAAGCAGGGTCGCAGCGGTTGAAGACATGTGCACCATGCAGTACGCCTTAGTACACGGTGTCATCGTGGCCCTTTGTAGGCAACCAAACTTGGACCCAAAGACCGAAATACAATTTTTGATGCGGTACATCCACTAGACGTCCCATCCCCCCAAAATTACATTACGGCTTCTGGGTCTAAGTTTGGATTAGTTAAACATGGGTTAACCCTTTGAACACTCGTTTCCCGGAATGGTATCGCCTTTGTGTACACTTACTACAGTGAGATGGGTCAGTCCACGATCAGTATACAGGGAGGATAAAATAATAACTACAGTCTGCAGCCATCTGGCTGCAGACTGCAGTTATTATTTTATCAAAAATGACTCGTGAGACCTCTTATAATAGGACAAAAATGGGACGAAATTATTCCTTGGTTCGAAAATCGGTCTTACGAGTTCAAAGGGTTAATGAAAATGCTAATGATTCATTTCAATCCATTTGAAGTCATAACAAGAAAATACATATCTAGAAAATACAATTGTAAAAGTTCTATAGTGTTGGTCTCTAGTGTTGGTCTCTGGTGGATTTTATTTCAAACAACAAAATTCATTCATTATAATTCCCTAAAAAAGAACATTGAGGCCAGTGTGTCACTCTCAAAGGCTTGATATTTCAAAACATCTTTAAGGGGAGGTCGTGAGACATCCACCAACGAGAGGGGCATCTCGTGCTTTTCTCAGCTTTTGCCTGCGTCTGTCATGAGTGATCTTCTCTCATCGATGGATCATAAAAGCCAAAATATTACAAACTCTGAAAAATTATAGCTACAGCCACGGCCACTTCAGGGCCAATACTACAGAAGTTTTACAATTGTATTTTCTAGAATTGTATTTTCTAGTTATGACTTTAAATGGGTTGAAATGAATCATCAGCATTTCAAAGATGTGGCAAATTGCCAGTTGGCAAATTGCCATATCATTTAAAATGCAAATGATTGATTTTAGTCAGTTATATTAATAGGTAAAAAACCCAATTCACGAAAATACAATTATAAATTTATTCTGGTATTGGCTCCAGGTCGTATTTTGCAGGGTCGGTGCATATTGTACCTTCTTTTCCGAGTATACTAGAATATGTATTTCATCTTCTGCTTTCTCTTGAGCTGTCATCTTGGAATGACCCTCACGGAAAGGTTAGTATCAAATGTCCACATACCCACATTGGCCTAGCGCTATAGCGTCGCCTGTGATTTCCCTACAGATACCAAACTCAAATGCATGTAGATGTTGCATAATACAATTTTGCTGCATTTCAGCCAAATCCAAATGCAAACATTGCTCTATTTCGGCTTCTCAACGTCAAAGTCCCTGTCTGTTCCCTTGTGTCTTTTAGCGGTTTGTTTATTTGTTTATTGGGGTTTATCGACACTTTCAACAGACAGGGTTCTATCATGTCAGACAGATTTACGGGTAAAGCTAGCAGAAAGAACCGCCGATCAGCGGCGAGCAACTGGCAGACTCTCCAACTTACTAACACGACACAGGCAGCGTTATCAGTGGTTGAAGGCAGCTGCACCATCGACGTGCAGTACGTCGTATAGTACACACCACCATTGCGCCCCTACGTGGACAATCGAGATTAAGTGTCTTGTTCAAGTACACAGCGCAGATGGTAGGGCTGCACGGTATATCGATAAACTGAAATATACCGGTATTAAAACAAATATCGACTGAATACCGGTGTAATTACAAAAATATCGGTTTATCGTCATTATTTATTTACCCATAATTTTAATTTTCAAGATGCCTTGAATTTTTTAACTGTAGCTCCGAATGAATAATATTATCCCCTTATCCATGGAATCGTCTGCTTGAGCCCTCGTAATATACAAATTCAGCAGTTGAAAAAATAATTTTCAAAAGTTTCAACAAAACTATATCATGTGACCCTTCATTGGAACGAGCTCGTTGAGCTCGTTCCAATGAGGGGTCACATGATATAGTTTTGTTGAAATCTTTGGTTAAAATCTGATAAACTAATTTTGAAAATAATAAATTTTGATATCGTCTGCGTTGGGTAAAGGTTTTTCGAACTGCATCATCAAGGCGTGCTGATTCGTTCCGACTGTGATGCCTCGAGTCTCGATTGTGGTATTTGTGTTCATATATCTGAACAGTTTTCGATATATCGGTATACCGCGGTATTTTTTTGAATACCGATACCGGTATTCAGTTTTGAATATCGTGCAGCCCTAGCAGATGGTGGGGTCAGGATCGAACCGTCGACCTTTTTCTTTTGGATTCAATTGCTCTGACCAATAAGTCACTTCAATCCCAGTGAGGGCATGGTGGCGCTGTGCTCTAAGGCGTACTGCACGTGGATGGTGCACTTGTCTTCAACAAATGCTAACCCTGCTTGTGCGCAATTAGTACGTTGGTAAGTCTAACAGTTGCCGGCCGTTACTCGGTGGTTCTCTCCTATAGTACTCCGATTTCCTCCACCCGTAAAACTGTCCGAGGGCATGGTGGCGCTGTGCACTAAGGCGTACTGCACGTGGATGGTGCACTTGTCTTCAACAAATGCTAACCCTGCTTGTGCGAAGTTAGTACGCTGGGAAGTCTGACAGTTGCCGGACGTTACTCGGTGGTTCTCTCCTAGTACTCCGATTTCCTTCACCCGTAAAACTGTCCGAGGGCGCGGTGGCGCTGTGCACTAAGGCGTACTGCACGTGGACGGTGCACTTCTCTTCAACAAATGCTAACCCTGCTTGTGCGCAGTTAGTACGTTGGGAAGTCTGACAGTTGCCGGCCGTTACTCGGTGGTTCTCTCCTAATACTCCGATTTCCTCCACCCGTAAAACTGTCCGACACGAGGTCACCCTGGCTGTCGAAAGTGTCGTTAAACCCCAATAAATAAATAAATAAATAAATACTTCGCTCCCATTCGTAGTTGTTCATATTGTAATTGTAATAGAAAAGCAAAACGGTTATTAACTGGTTGAGTGCGAGAAGCCTCGATCAGGGCTTTCAGAAAAATGTCGGAACCAGAGTAAAAGCAGACATTTTCCTGGCTCATGTTTCATATTCAGTCAAATGCACTTCATATTCTGTTTATATAAATTTGTTTTATTACAAATTATTGGAGAGTGCCTGTGGGCACTCTCCAATAATTTGTAATAAAACCAATTTTGAATAAGAATTTCAGACTACCAAAAATAATCCAGCTCTCAACCAGTTAATGAATGACATACCACTCCTCACACTTGAACAAAACGCCGATGGTAAATTGAAACGTCTTTCAAAGGGCGTTTGAGTGACTTCAGCTGTTTTTCTGCCATGGGCAGAAAATAGAATTTGTATGCGTTTCAAAGTGTTGGCCCCGAGAAATTATACCCCCAATGTTTGCATTTCTCAACATCTTTAATTTAATTGGCTCAGATGGCAGTACTATAATTAAAAGGAATCATGGGCTGGAATTATGGAAAATTCCAACGCGAAGAACATCGCACAAAATCCAGCTGTCAAGTTAAGCCAATCGATCATACCCAATGCCGTCCTCTTGGAAGACTCACCTATTTTATTAGTGAAACAGCGCTTGTCTATTTTAGTAAACAAGCACTGTTCCTCGTCCAGATGATTCCGTCGAGAGAAAGAATAGACTTGAAGTACGCATAAACGCGATAACCACTAAAATACTTGCGGGGTGATATTTCGACACATCAAAACCGTCATTCTGTGAAAAGGTACAAGAAGCGCAAACAACGTTTCAGTCGGTGGTCATCTTGGTGGAAACTGGCGTAGCGTGTTCTTGTGCTTTTCACTCAACTACGTTTATCTTGTACCTAACTCTATTTTTTATTTATTTATTAGCCTCTACTGTCACTTTCAGCATCAATGGCTATATTATCACCGCAACACAAGAACGAAGGAAAGTTTAGCCAATCGTTTGTACCAACGTTAACCAATTTAGAGGACTTCTTTCTTAGGCGTTTATTACTGGGTCCTACATTACCGGTAAAACAGAACTTGTATACCGCAGTAAACAAACACTACCCAGAGGGGAATTTCACTTTATAAAACTATTTTCCAAAGCCAACTCAAGGTTACGTTCATGTAGCAGCGGGTTCTACGAGGAAGTTCATTCGCTGAAATTTTGAACGTTCTTTTTAACCCGTTGAACTCATAAGACCGATTTTTCGGTCCAAGGCAGAATTTTTTCTCACTTTTAGAGGGCTGTGCACTAGGCGTTGAAGATAAAATAATAACTGCAGTCTACAGCCAGACGGCTGCAGACTGCAGTTATTATTTTATCCTCCCTGTATATTGATATTGGACTGAACCATCTCCCTGTAAATGTATACAAAGGCGATACCATTCCAGGAAACGAGGAGTCAAAGGGTTAATACTGTTATTTTGAACTCCATTTATCTTGGTAAAACTCCCCCCCCCCCCCTCCTTGGCAAATGTTTCTATCTGCACTGTATGGGAGCGCGGTGGCTCAGTTGGTAGAGGTGCAGGCTGCAAGCCGAGAGGTCCTCGGTTCGAGAATCCCACCTGCGGCAACCGCGTTGTGTCCTTGGGCAAGACACTTCATCTCCATTGCCCGCATGGGGGCACGATGACGCCGTGTACTAAGGCGTACTGCACGTCGATGGTACGCATGTCTTCAACCAATCTAACCCTGCCTGTGCTGCAGTGCGGAGTGACGATGTTGGGGAGCTGGCAGCTGCTCGTCGTTGCTCGGTGGTTTTCTCCGGGTACTCCGGCTTTCTCCACCCGTAAAACTGTCACGGTCATGATTAGCCATTGCGCATAAATATGTGACCTTAAACATCAATAAATAAATAAATAAATCTGCACTGTATATCCAACCCATCTCTCTCAACTCTGCCACCATTCAGCAACTACACTGCAACAAATATAGGTTCTCTTTAGAACTAAAATTGGTTCTAATCTTGTCCCTGAGATGGAACCAGTTCTGTTTAAACAGTATTTATTTCAAATTAAATAAATTTATAAAGATTAACATTAAATATTAACAGAATTAAACATAAATTGATGGGGTTTCAGCCATAAGTTTAGAGCTTATACGAGGTTGTCTCAAATCATTATTAAGCAAAGGAGATATGAACAGTTGGCATATCGAACCAGTTTTGGTTCTATACAGAACCAAAACTGGTTCGATATGCCAACTGTTCATATCTCCTTTGTTTCAAAATGTTTGGCGGCTGCGTTGAATAAGCTCCAAGTTTACTTCTGAATCTACTTCAGTTCATGTAATATTATGTTAAAATTGAATGCTAATCTTGGTAAATTTATTTGATTTGAAATAAATACTGTTTAAACAGAACTGGTTCCATCTCAGGGACAAGATTAGAACCAGTTTTGTTTCTAAAGAGAACCTATATTTTTTTAGTGTAGTTAGGAATGACGACTGAAAGGCGCCAACAAAATACGCATTTCAAGAATATCAGTCTGGCACCTGCAGGATTCGCCATACCGTTTCTGACGCCACTAATCCACTTGAGGCATATACGCAGAAGGTGAATTTAAACTGAAGTGGTAACGGTCCAATGGGTTTTTTTGGAAGTCTTGACATGCTTTAGGTCAAGGTTACATCTAAATAGAAAAGAAGCAATAGAAACTGCTTCAACAAATATGAGTTCTTCATTACATTTAATAATGGGAAGGTATTTCAACCAACTATTACGGGTATTGTTAAGAAGCATGGTGAACAACGGGTATTTGAAAACTGTAAAATTAGTTCATATTCAGCGAATGTTTATAAATACCGTGGCATTGCAGTTTTCATAAGTTCTTTTTTGTCAAAATTGTGTGACATGTCACTTTGTTAGCTTCAATGCGACAATTGCTATGTTTGGATACAAAAGCGCACCCCTTTCACACAAATTTGTTCTGTTGTATGTGGGTTTCACTCAGTCACCTTCCTAGGCATCCAAATAAGAGGCAAACAATAATCTGACCTAATTGTGATGCCTCCCGTTACTACTAAGTACAGTAGAATCCTCTTAATTGAATATCCATTTTGCCAGTGAAAATTATTCAATTAACAGGAGTATACAATTAACAGGGATTTGGTCAGTTTACTGTGTTCTGGGAGGAAACTGTGCATTTATTCTATTATATCTTGTCTGACAGAGCTCATAGAGCTCTGTCAAACAAGATATAATAGAATAAATGCCTGTATTGGATGTAGTGAGGCCAAAAAGGCTGATAAATAGGGGGAATTCGGTGCGTGTCACAGTGATTTTTACGACATATTGCAAAACTTTATATACAATGAACAGGAGTTTACTCTACAACCCATATGCAATTAACAGATCAAATTTGTACTGAAGGTATGGTAAATGGTTTTGTGTTTGAAAATTATATTCAATTAACAGGGATATACAATTAAGAGATATCCAATTAAGTGGGCTCCACTGTACAAGTATATATAAGAAAAAATACTAATGGCAAACTACGTATTACATCTATACCGGGGTATCAACATCTTTCAATGAGCATTGGTAGTGACCGATGCAAGGATGCGAAAGGGCGATGCCCGTCCCATCTACTTTGGTGTTAGGTTTTTCGCGACATAAAGGCGGCAACGAAAGAATGTGATTGGTTTCGTTTGTTCCAAGGGAGACCTGATTTACTCGACAATTGATAGATTATTCCTTGAGGTTCCTTTGATACGCTGTTGTGTGTTGCATTATTGGAAAGCGCTGCCGAGACTCTCCCCAACACAATAACACAGCAGCATTTCTACGCTATCAGTGCCTTACTCCTTTCTTCACACCATTACACCCATTTGAGATTCCGAATCCTCTGAAGGAAGAGTGGCGAAAGCAATGGGGGAGGGGGCAGCGCATGCACTTTTTCGCCAGATTTGCGCTAATGGAAGAGAACTGAGGGACTCCTAAAGTTTTCGTTTCTCAAGTTTTTACGAGTGCTAATGCGAAAAGGAGGGGTTGGGAGGGAGTTATGTCAAATATAATGACGGAGTTTGCCGATAGTCACCAAACAAAGAGGCTATACAATTGGCTTTTAAAAGATTTATATTGTCTCTTGAGCTGGTCAAGACGCCATCTGCAATGCTTTAGCATATATATAATGTTAATACTATTGTGTGTCACATTATAATTTATGGTACGTTGTAAACTCCTGGACTTAACTGACACCCATAGCCGAGTGCCATTTTGATAGCCACACCCACCTCGTACCTTGGATGCGTCCGGCACCCGTGCTCATGCCTGGCATTTTTAACAAGAGCACCGCGTAGCGGGACAATATACGCCCGTTTTGTATTTTTGAAGGGTTGGGGTAAGGATAGGGGTGAGGGTGAAAATTGTTTGGACCAACCCCATATTCGAACTTGACCTGTATTTTGTTGTGATTAAACAACATACCAAGTTTGGAACCAATCGGAAAACAAATAATAAAAGTTATCATCCGGAAACGAAAAGTTGGGCTAAATTCCCATAAATAAAGAGCCATAACTCTACTGCAAATGGGCCGCTAGAAACGGAAATCGAACCCATCCTGTATTTTGTCATACGAAATCCACATGCCAAATTTAACTCAGCTCAATCCATTACAACTAAAGTTATCGTCCGGAAACGAAATGTGTCCATAGACGGACGGACAGTCAGACGGGTGGAGAGACCATTCACATAATACATCCCGTTTTTCAAACGGGTGTATAAAATCAACATCTGAAAAATTTGGTGTCAATCCGTCAAGGCGTTCGGCTTTAAATGAACGGAAACCATTTTTTTTCAAAAATTGTGGTTTCAAAGGGCCATAACTCTGCAGCGGATGGACTGATAAATACCAATATCGAACTTGACCTGTATTTTATTGCTACAAACAACATCTGAAAGTTTGATATCGATCCGTGAAGGCGTTCGACTTTAAATGAACGGAAACCAATTTTTTTAGAAAAATTGTGTTTTCAAAGGGCCATAAATCTGCAGCGGATGGACTGAGAAACACCAATATCGAACTTAACCTGTATTTTATTGCTAAAAACAACTTCTGAAAGTTTGATGTCGATCTATCAAGGCGTTCGACTTTAAATGAACGGAAATCAATTTTTTTTAGAAAAATTGTGTTTTCAAAGGGCCATATCTCTGCAGCAGATGGACTGAGAAACACCAATATCGAACTTGACCTGGATTTTAATGCTAAAAGCAACTTCTGAAAGTTTGATGTCGATCCGTCAAGGCGTTCGACTTTAAATGAACGGAAACCAAATTGTTTACGGACAGACAGACGGGCAGACGGACAGACGGACAGGCACACAGACAGACAGACGGATAACATAATACGACCGTTTTTTAAACGGGCGTATAAAAATGCAGTAGGTCTAATAATTGCTCCCCTCGCATATCTGGAGGAGCGATCAGCTATCTTTAAGTTTACAAAAGATGAAAGTGGCAAAATGAAATTTAACTATTAATGAACTCTGCCTTGTGGGTTTTGTGCATTTTATTTGGTGCTGCTAACAAGGTAGCCCCCATGAGACGACTACACTGGCCCTCCCACACCTCCGGGCCTCGACAAGGCCCGGAGGTATGGGAGAGGCAGTGTGGCCATCTTACAGAGACCACTAACATAGCAGGGATCTGAAAAGATGTGGGTTTTAGGAATAGGCTGTTATGGTAATCATTATTTTCTTTCGCCCTCCTTAATTTTTTAATAGGCGAGCAAATGAATCCCTCTCCTGAAAATGCCAGGCCTGCTTGCTGAGAGAGTTAACATCATAATAGTCACAAACTTTAGTTCCTACACATTAGAAACGTGTAGTAACGGCTGTAAAAGTTACCAAGCCAACAGAAAAAGCAGCTGTGTGTTCAACAGACTGACAACTTCAATCTGTCACAAAATAAAATATGTATGTAACTTTAAGAGGCATTCAGTTATTTGAAATAATATATGTCCATTGTTTGAATCCTGAATGCACAAACTCCCCTAGTTTACAATTCATAACACATCACAAAAAAACGTCTTATTTATTCTAAAGAGAGTGGAACAGCGCAATTATATGGTAGTAATATTTCAATTAAATCACCTAGAAACATGAAATAACAATTATTAAATTTAATATTCTGACCTGGCGGGGTATGATTATAATTTAAACGCCACAAAAATTTCCCTGTAACATTCCTTAACTAAGAGTGACATTTTTGAATGATTTACCGTGCGGCGTTTTGGATGAGCACAAACCCCCTGTAGGGTTTACATTTTATGTCGGCTGTGCATGAAGTTATGTGAAGTTTTTAATATATTGTCTGTGGAGTATGTTAATTTTTTTTATGGAAGATTCTACATGACTGAACGTTTTATAAGTCCAACTGCCATTTGCTTTGTTTCGCAATGCAACGCCGTCCTCTGTCTGACACCATTTGCTTCACAGTCAGATGCATCCTGGAGTTAGGCCATTTTGTCAGGCGAGATTGGTGGGAAAAACAATGCTACTCCACACTCTGCCGAAATAGCGAATGTTAAACTTTCAGCACTTTTAATATTTCTTACGAAACGGTCATCCATCGAGAGTTTGTCCGAACACAGTTCGTAATACGGAGCATCCAGTTATGAATATAAAACTAGGTAAAATTGCAGAACACCAGTGACGGTATGGAAACAAAAAATGGACCGAGCAATTTTATTTATTTATTTATTTATTTATTTATTTATTTTTTTTTTTTTTTTTTTTTTTTTTATTCCCACCATCCAAAAACCTGTAATTCCTAAACACTTTTTCAGATGATTTTTTCAGATCACCCTCACCCCACATCCTCGCCTTTTCAACAAACAAATTGTTTACATCGAAATCGTTAACCGTTACTCGTCGAACGCAATCGGGAAAGCTGGTGTTACTGGGCATAATTGAGAGGTCTAACCCTTTACCCAACGAATCGGCAGCATCCGCTCGCGTAATATGCAAATTCAGCAGTTGAAAAAATATTATTTTTCAAAACATGTCAACAAAACCATATCATGTGACCCCTCGTTGGAACGAGCTCGTCGAGCTCGTTCCAACGAGGGGTCACATGATATGGTTTTGTTGAAATTTTTTGAAAAATTTCAAAAAATGATATTTAAAATAATAAATTTTGATATTTTCTGCATTGGGTAAAGGGTTAACACGGAGTGTTTAATGACTGAAATGAATGAGGATTGGGTGGAGGAATAGCATAGTCATTAGCATAGTCAACCCCGAGTCGTGAAATTTTTACAATATAATATTACGGCAAAATAAGTTTTGGTGGGGTGGGGAGGTTGTGGCATCACCATCCCACACCCAGGATCTATGCACCCTTGATATTAGCAGCAATCCTGGATATATTGATGTCACATCTGGGAGAGGTGAAATTGATGGTATAATAATAATAACTCTTTGGCCAGCCGCTGATTTGTCGCGGTCCTCATAAGAGAAGGCCATCATTCCCCCTGCACCCCACCCCCTCTTCCCCTCCTCTCCTCCCAGCATTCAGATATAAACTGCTTAATAGTGTCCCTCACTTCCTCTTTTTCAATTTCTTCAATAAGCATTCCTACCCTCTCCCTCGTGTCCCCCTTCAGCCATCTATCCTTTGTTTCATCACCCCACTTCTGCATTATTCTTCCAGTAAATTTTTTTCTATGAGGTATATACTGTGGGCATTCCAAGAGAAAATGTTCCAGGGTCTCCACTACTCCAGAGTGGCACATTTGGCATCCCTTTTCCCCATCTCTCCCAATTTTTCCCCGAAGCTCCAGTGATCTTGATCTCAGTTTGAACAGCAGTGACCCTCCAAAGGTGCCATCTAGGTACTTCTCAAAAGCTGGCTTTTCTTTATATTGTAACCCCTGCAGTGATCTTTTCACGCTAACCCCTGCTCGCCAGTTTCGATTGCAATCTTCCATGACTCTCTCTTTGACAAACCTTTTGCCTTCTTTCATTCCAACTTCTATGTTTGTGACCTCTATCGAGTAATTGTCCATTAGTTGCCTCACATGTTTTTGGTATATAGTTCTTGGTATTTATGAGTACATACGTGTTGACGGTCAATTTTGTTTAATGATGACACAGAAACCTATTTGTCTAAGACCCTTCTCTATCGTATTCTCAAACAATCTTAGCAAGATTGATAAGTCGAAAGTATTCATGATGTTTACACGCTATAAGATTTATTGTAGCTCTCTGTGACTTTACACACCAATTATGAACCGAAGGTGTGTTAATTTAAAATGGGTCACACAACCTTTTCATGCAAATAAGTGGAACAGAAAATATGTTGGACTTTTTGTCAACTCGACAGTTATGTGGAATTGAATTCTAAAAATTCGCGCAAAAACGAGAAAGCAAGAATGACCCATGGATCCAACTCCTCCGTGGTCACATAACTAGACAAAAGTGATGGCAGATATAATGGAAGTCATTTGCGGGGATTTTCTACTTCTAAGTATCCTGGGATGAGATTTAGTTACCGGTCTTCGCACCGCCTCTTTGTGAAGCTTGAAATTTTGAACGACAAACGTAATGAAATACAGCTTGTGTTCACCGGCTATATGATATAATAACACTTGGGCCGGCCGCTGATTTGTCGCGGTTCTCGTATGAGAAGGCCTTGGTTACCCATGTTCTACCAACTGCCTCCCTATTCCCGCGCTTTTTCTCTCCTCCCAACACTCGGAGACGAACTGCTTGATGATATCCCTTGCCCCATTCTTCCCAATCTCTTCGATTAGTATATTAACCCTCTCCTTTGAGTCGCCCCCTAACCACATGTCCTTCATTCTCCCATCCCACTTCCCCATTATACTCCCCGTGAATCTTGTTCTTTTAGACTGGTATTTTGGGCATTCTATAAGAAAGTGTTCCAGAGTCTCCACCACGCCCAAGTTAAACATCTGGCACTCCTTTTCACTGTTTTTCCCAATTTTTCCCCTCAGTTCCAGGGACCGCGACGTCAGCTTGAACAACAGTGACCCCCCCAAAGCTGCCATCAAGGTACTCTTCAAAACCAGGCTTCTCTTTATCACGCAGGCCACCCAAAGATCTCTTTGATTTGACCCCCTCTCGCCAATTACGGTTACAATCCTCCATGACCCTTTCTCTGACGATCTTTTTGCCCTGGTTTGCCCCAACGTCAAGGTCCGAGATCTCCAATGAGTAATTTTCTACTAGCTCCCTATATGCTGTAATGTTTGTCGTTAGGGCCTAAAAAAGTTAAAAATCTGTTTCTCGGGCCATCCCGCATGGTCCTTTAGCCTGCCGCGTGCTCTCTTTTTATACCCGAATTTCTTTTTAAAATAATAATTAAATGGTTTATGTCTGATATTTTACCCAAGTTAATAAAATTGATAAATTTGTCCCTTGAGTGCAACAAGGCTTTGCAATGCTTTTGCATTGCAAACCCTTGTTGCACTCAAGGGATGAAATACACCACCACCCATGCTATTCTGTACATTATGAGACCTAAAACATAAAACAAACCAAGAACATGAACTTTTGATGGCAAGGAATAATTACAAAAATAGAAAATAAAATTTAAAAAAAAGCCCGCCCACATGCAATGTTTAAAATATGGCAATTGAAACAGAAGATCTACTTTGTGTGGCCGAACCAGACAAAAATAATGGCATATGCAGCTTCAGAACCTGATTATTTTAGAAGCGTTCCCAGTTTTTAGTTAGAAGTAGGGGTAAGTGGCAGTCGTCGACTTTTTATTCGTCTCTCTGTCATGAACCATGTAATTTTGAACTCAGCAAAAACAAAACCGTTCCTCTATTTCAGGGCTGTTAACTTCATGATCTTGTAATGCTATACAACATAACCCTATTGTGAAATTGTGAGAACAGGTGCGGGGAACCCCATTCCCAGGGCAGGAATCGCCCGCCCTGCGTTGGTCTTCATGGTAGCAGGGGCAGAGAAAAAACTCTTTGTGGAAGAAACAGATCATTGTGCATTAAACATTTGAATCCGGAGTTTAAACCAACTCAACCACCGCATCAACTGATCAGATCAGAAATTAGTCTATTAACCCCAACCTTGACTTGTAGCACAAATGGCGTGGCGTCGTGGCTGTGGCGATTTGTTTGTGCTTCTTGATGATTGGTGAGTGTCTGTTCTGTGGTGTCGAGTTATCCACCTCTTCCAAGTTCTCCTTAACTCATCGGGAGTCATCTGTTTTCTTTCCTAGCCATCATTATAAATATGTTTGAGTCAATTTACATATCTATTTGTGAGGTTTATTCTGTCATTCTTCATATATAATTTGTTTTACAAGGATTGGCGAACAAGTTATGCAACTTGTATTAATGCCTCTCCTTGGCCAAATGGTGAAGGGGCGTGATATGACCTTATTATTTTAGGGAAAGTTAGCTCTAATTAATTAATTAATTAATTAATTAATTAATTAATTAATTAATTAATTAATTAATTAATTAATTAATTAATTGTATTTCAAGGATAGGGTTTAACCAAAGTTTTGAGGCTTGTAATCGAATTTTTTTTGTTATTTATAACAAATAAAATATATTGAATAAAAACCCTGAGTTCCTTGATGAGATAGTCGAATGGTATATTGGCTGGCTATCTGAAGGGAGCTTCTACAACAGTTTAACATTTTCGCAGCAAAAAGTGACTACTGTCACCTACTTTATGACGATTATATGTACGTTCTGGTATGCGTAGATCAAACCTACCATCTCATTAATTGTTGGAAAGGGCTCAGAGAGCTCTTTCCAACAATTAATCAGATGATAGAGTTCCAAGTATGTCATAAATCTTATTAAACTTTCTCGCATATAGGCGTACATAGAGGTCCTCCATATATGGCTAAAATGGGCGTGGTAGTAAACGGGTTAATCGTACTTATAGGTTATAACTTGGTGTGTTTCATATCGGCAGAGATGTCAGCCCGAGGTAACTTCAGCCCAAGGTAACTTTATATCAGCCTGAGACCTTCTGTCTCAGGCTGATATAAAGTTACCGAGGGATAATATGGTCTGATATGAAACAAATCAAGTAAGAAACTCTTTATTTATTAAATTAAAACAAATAATTACAACAATTTTCAGATGTGTTACAGTTTTCTGACGGTGTTATTATTTCTCATTCTTTTCACAAAATCCGAAGTTTCCTATTCTCTCACTCCTAGTTCAGCTGTCGGAACGTCCCGAATTTCCCACTGGAGAGGCTGCGACGTTGCGATACTAAACTGCCACTTCTCCCACTTCGCATACGACTTAGTTTGGGACGAATTTTCAGTACAACCCTCTACTTTCTTCTATTCACCCACCTAATCATTACTTGTTGCCATCGTTAACCCCCTGCACACTGATGTCGATATGTCAAAATTTTCAGGTGCAAAATTTTCCCATAATGCAACTAGGAATTTAGCAAATTCAATCTTGTTTGACAGAGCTCATTGAGCTCTGTCAAACACGATTGAATTGGCTAAATTTCTAGATGCATTATGGGAAATATGACAACTTAAAATTTTGGTATTTTGACATCAGAGTGCTGCGGGTTAATTCAGCACCACACAAAACTGCTTCAAACCACTCCATCATTCCTAGTAACGCAAGATTTCATGCTTGCTTTCGACGAATAACTGTGAACATTTCGATGTAAACAAATTGTTACTCCTAGTAACGCATCAAGAAGGACAACTCTAGCTTGATTCATATAGGCCGAGATCGGCGTCATATGAGCCGAGTTTGAAGTCTGCCGAGTTTGATAATGTGCAATTCTGGGAAAGTAAATCATATTTAATCTATAGAGTTCAATATTACTATTATTTATTTATTTATTGCTGTTTAAGGTCACAAATTTCTGCACAATGGCTAATCATGACCACAACAGTTTTACGGGTGGGGGAAGCCGGAGTACCCGGAGAGAACCACCAAGCAACGGCGAGCAACTGTCAGCTCCCCAACATACTAACTCCACACAAGCAGGGTTAGCATTGGTTGAAGACAGGTTCACCATCGACGTGCAGTACGCCTTAGTACACAGCGTCACCGTGCCCCCACGTGGACAATGGGGGTGAAGTGTCTTGCCCAAGGACACAACGCGGTTGCCGCAGGTGGGATTCGAACCGAGAACTTCTCGACTTGCAGCCTGCACCTCTACCTACTGAGTCACCGCGACCCTAATATTACTAGTATTATCGATCATACATAATTATTAGTTCCTTATATTATTTATTTATTGGTGTTTAAGGTCACATACTTATGCACAATGGCAAATCGTGACCGTGACAGTTTTACGGGTGGAGGAAGCCGGAGTACCCGGAGGGAACCACCGAGCATCAACGAGCAACTGTCAGCTCCTCAACATTCTAACTCTGTTCAAGCTCCGCTCAAGCAGGGTTACAGCGGTCGATACCATCGACGTGCAATACGCCTTAGTACACGACGTCATCGTGCCCCATGTAGGCAACCTGGATAAAGTACCTTGCCCAAGGACACAACGCGGGTCGTCCCGGACGGGGATCTAACTCGGGACCTCTAGCATAGAAGTCCAACAGTCTACCAATGAGACCCCGCGCTCCCATTTTAGTTCCTTATATTGTTTATTTAATGACAAATTAGGTAGGCGTAGCCTTAGTTCGATACGCAACACTGTCGATAAAGTTATCTCCTTGAAATTATAAGGCGCGCGGGGAAAATCCAATTAAGAAGCAAGTAAGTGTTGAGAAAACACATATGACATCTGCAGAAAATAAAGCCAAGTTTCCGTTTGTTACTTTTAATAAACGAAAACAACAGACAGCTCTCAGAGCTGTCTGTTGTTTTCATTTTGTAAAAGAAACAAAAGGAAGCTTGTCTTTTTGTGTCTCGCTAATTGGAAGCAACCAGTGTACAGATAATTCGCCATTTATTTATTATTTATTGATGTTTTAGGTCACATATTTATGCACAATGGCTAATCATGACCGTGACAGTTTTACGGGTGGAGGAAGCCGGAGTACCCGGAGAGAACCACCGAGCAACGACGAGCAGCTGCCAGCTCCCCAACATCGTAACTCCGCACAGCAGCACAGGCAGGGTTAGATTGGTTGAAGACATGCGTACCATCGACGTGCAGTACGCCTTAGTACACGGCGTCATCGTGCCCCCACGCGGGCAATGGAGATGAAGTGTCTTGCCCAAGGACACAACGCGGCTGCCGCAGGTGGGATTCGAACCGAGGACCTTTCGGCTTGCAGCCTGCACCTCTACCAACTGAGCCACCGCGCTCCCAATTCGCCATTAAGAATATCTATTAGTCCCATACCTACCAACACTAAGTGACGTTCACTTTAACACTTTGTTTAGTGAATGTGTTTTACAGTAGTTTGTAAGTTTTTAATCTTCCCAGGGAAAAATGAGTAAATCTCACCTTTTAGACTTTTATAATAATATTAATAGAGAGAACAATGTCTGTACTATATGTCACGATTCTCACACCGTTGATATAGTGCGTAGACAAAAAATTACACAACATCACAAGATGGTGAAAACGCCGTTTTCTTATTGTTAAATGCGTTTCAATGGAGAGTAACTGTGAAACGATCAAATTGATTGGAGCAAAAAATTGTAAAACGCCAGCTTCTGTATTTTTACTACTTCACAGGCAAATGCATTACGTTTGTGAAATGATGCGCACTTCGATGATACAAAAACTCCAACATCTCGAAATTTCAATTGTCTGTTGTTTTCGTTTATTAAAAGTAACAAAATAAAACTTGGCTTTAATGGCAAACTGAATAGAAGCAACTATACTACTCAAAGTTTGCTAAGCACCGAGGTTATCCAACTACCTGTTTTACGTTTTAGTTGAAATATTGTAATGAAAAGTGTATATATTTTTTATTTAATTATATCTTTAATGATTTAAGTAGAGAAATTAAGATTTTATTTGTGTTTGACATTATTGTTTAGCTTTTGAATACGATAACCATGGAAAATGGATATTATTGGTAAAAGAGGAAATTTTTCAATTTGCCAAAAAGTTGACGGAGCGAACTGGTATGGGTTCAATATCGAGTATGTGACCCATTACTGTCAATTACAGCTTGACAACGCCGTCTCATGCTCCCACTCAGGTCCTGGTGGTCCTTTGTGGGATGTTGTTCTATTCTTGGACCAGCATGGCACCAAGCTCCTGGACACTTCTTGGCTGCACTGGACGGGCTGAAATTGAAAGCTGCAACTCATTCCAGACATGTTCGATTGGATTGAGGTCGGGGGATCTTGCTGGCGAGTCCATACGCTCAATCCCCTCCCTCTGTCGGTACTCCCCGACAGCATGGGCAATATGAGGACGGGCATTATCGTCCATCAGAATGAATCTATCACTCACTGCATCTGCATACAATCTAACGTGGACATCCAGGATCTCATCAATATACCTCTGTGCAGTCAATGTACCACGTTCAAGGACACGGAGCTCTGTACGTCCATCCCTGCTGATGCCGCCCCAGACCATGATTGACTCTCCACCATAGCGGTCATGCTCAGCAATGTTGGCACATGGAATCGCTCTCCTGGTCTTCTGCATACCCTAGAACGCCTGTGTGGTCTAGACAGTACCTTGACTCATATGTAAAAAGGACAGGTCGCCAATCTTTTCTGTTCCATTCAACGTGTTCCATAGCCTATTCATATCGTGCCTGGCGGTGGTTTTGGAACAGCGGAATGCGAATACATGGTCTTCTCGATCGGAGACCACATTCGTGCAACCTTGCCCGGATAGTCTGCGTCGAAACATTTACCCCGAATGCATTCTGAAGGTCACTGCGAAGCTGGGTTGCTTTGGCAAAGATGTTCCTATGGGCCTGAATGATAAAAAACCGGTCTTCAGCTGCAGATGTTGCCCTGTCTCTGCTACCAAATTGCCGTCTTACTGGTGTGCCATTCTGTTGAAATCTTCCCCGGTTCTGGTGATTACCGTATATGGTGCACACCAAGGGCTTCACCAACCTGACGAAGGGTAACCCCTTGCTCCACCATCCCTACAGCTTCAGACAAATGTCTTCTTACATTTACATTGGCCATATCCAATCATTAAATCACAAGAATTTGTGTTGAAATGAAGACTGAATATCCTACACATGTCATGTACATGTAGACAGTACACGAAAACATCGTGAAAATCAAGGGGTACATGCTTTCCATGACTGCCACGAAAAGTCTGCCTGTCAAGAGAGCTAAAAATATAGTGGTGACCATCCTAATACATTCCTCAATCATATCCACCAAAAATATCGCAAATATGTCACAAGCAAATTTCACAATGATGTGTCAAATATTTGGTGCTTAGCAAACCTTGAGTAGTATATACTTTCATAAGGTGGCTCTTAGTGATTTTGGGGGGGGGGGGGGGTAGACCAATCAATATTTTCAATGTGTAGCCTTAACCCTTTACCCAACGCAGACGATATCAAAATTTATTATTTTAAATATAATTTTTTCAAAATTTTTCAAAAAATTTCAACAAAACCATATCATGTGACCCCTCATTGGAACGAGCTCAATGAGCTCGTTCCAATGAGGGGTCACAGGATATGGTTTTGTTAAAATATTTTGAAAAATTAATTTTTTTCGACTGCTCAATTTGCATATTACGCGGGCGGATTCGGGGGATTCGTTGGGTAACGGGTTAATTAAGGCTGTACGCTGAAAACATTAATTGGTCCACACAAATAATGAATATTTATAATAATAATAATAATGATTTAAATAATAAAAATAATTTATAAGCCTAAAATCCACATACACACTAAAAACTAAAGTGTTAAAACTGAAATATTTGGTGCTTAGCAAACCTTGATTAGTATAGTTAAAGTTCAGGGGGTAAGATTTGTTATTCTTGTTCCTACGAAGAATAAAAAACTCACAAATTACTGTAAAAACACGTTCGATAAACAAAGTGCCAAAGTTGACTGTTACTTAGTTGCTTCTCGTTAGCTTACCATAAAAAGCCAAATTTCCTTTTGTAGTTTTTAATATACGGGAAGGTCGCTGCTGTTTCCGTTTATTAAAAATAATAAAAGGAAATATCTCTTCATTTTCTACTGATTTTAGAGGTGTTTTCTCCAGAATTACATGCTTCTTAACTGGTACTTCCAAGCCCGTCTAATCATTTAGGGGGAGACAACTTTATCGAAGGTTGATGAAATAAATCATGATGAAATATGCGGGCGAATCATAAACATCTCAGCTCATAAACATCTCGCTCATATTTTGTTTCGTTCGGCTGAACCTGTCGAGCAAGAACTTTACGCAAACACGCAAAATTTATTGTTCAGTAATTTGGTTCACATTTACCTTGAGTTTAGGAGCCTGGATGTGACACATCGATAATTTATCTTCAAAGTGCGGCTACAAAGAAATGAACTACCTTAACTTGTTATATGCTTCACTTTTAAAGAAAAAAGGCGTTTAAGAAATACTGAAGGCCTCTTAAAAATTCAGTGTGAAAATTAATAAGTACGGGAGTCAAATGTCAACAAGACCTTAATATATCATTAATGGAGAAACCATGTCAAGAGGGCCGCTTCAAACACCCGATAACAAGGCACAAAAGAAGTAACACACTCGTTTCTTTTGAAGAATAATGAATAGCAATTTAGACGAGAGAGATAGTCAAGGGGTATGTATCAAAAGTAATTTCAACGTGCATTCAGCTAAATATAGCATGATGTTAACCCCTTGGACCAGAAAGACAGCTCTTTCGGTCCATGAACATGACACGCCATTACTTCTTTAAATAGTATTGCTGCTCCGTCAATATTTCCTTTAGACCAACCATATATTCAACGCGCAACTAATGATCTACACCCAGAGAATGAATATGGACTCTTTCAATTGCATTCATTGAACTAAAATGGAAGATACCATCAGGGTTCAAAGGGTTAACTCATTGCTTCGCAAAAAATCTGAAAAGATCAGACAAAATTCCATTTGTTTCAATGACTCTAAATTTTGTTTGTGGTAATTCTGTGAATCGCGAAAATACTCCGATTCAATCGAACACACCCTCCGAACATACCCCTGTCCTATAAGAAGAGTTTAGGTAACATAGCAATCGCGTGCTATCATAGAAACTAAGATGACGGCCTCCAGTACACAAAATGGACGACGGAAACACGTATCACCCTAACAACACGCGCTGCGCATGCGCACTAACACCACGTATCACTATGGGTATGACGTCACAATATGGCCGCTCACGTGGGTTACCATAACAACACAACATGGCGCCACAATGTCACGTGACTATGACGTCACGTGAGATCCTGGAAATGAGATCTTGCTAACTTTCCCTCAAACGTGCGAGACACACTACTCATAGCTTTTGATCCATCACTGGAACGAGCCCCAACGATTTCGTTCTAATGGGGCTTCAAAAGCCGCGTTTTGATGCAAAACTGACAGTGAAAATTGAATTGCGATTTTAGTGATTTACGGTTGCCCATTTTGGCCTTTACGTTACTAAAGGGTTAAAATATATATAATAATAATAACACTTTGGCCAGCCGCTGATTTGTCGCGGTTCTCGGACGAGAAGGCCTTGGTTACCCCTGAACTCCCAACTGCCTCCCTGTTCCCACGCTTCTCCTCTCCTCCCAACATTCGGAGACGAACTGCTTGATGACATCCCTTGCCCCATTCTTCCCAATCTCTCCGATTACCATATTAACCCTCTCCTTTGAGTCTCCCCCTAACCACATGTCCTTCGTTCTCCCACCCCACTTCCCCATTATACTCCCAGTGAATCTCATTCTTTTAGACTGATACTTTGGGCATTCTAGAAGGAAGTGTTCCAGGGTCTCCACCATGCCCAAGTTACACATCTGGCACTCCCTTTCACCGTCTTTCCCAATTTTTCCCCTCAGCTCCAGGGATCGCGACCTCAGCTTGAACAGCAGTGACCCCCCAAAGGTGCCATCAAGGTACTCTTCAAACCCTGGCCTCTCTTTATCACGCAGGCCACCCAAAGACCTCTTTGATTTGACCCCCTCTCGCCAATTACGGTTACAATCCTCCATGACCCTTTCTCTGACGATTTTTTTACCCTGGTTTGCCCCAACGTCCAGGTCCCAGATCTCCAATGAGTAGTTCTCTACTAGCTCCCTCACTTGGACCATCCACCCCGTTTTGATATTTGAGTTGAAAATTCGCAGGAACATTACTTTACACCATCGGCTGTCGGGGAGATTCACCAAATAATTAAGATAACCGAGTTTCAACAGGTCTATCCTGTCCTTGATCCTTATCCACCCAAGCTCACCCCTGATTGCTTCTAGCGCTGCGGCATTACTCGACCCCGTTATCCATCGGCCTGCATCGTTCTGTAAGATTTCCAAGCTCTTTACGGCCGTCTGGTTTAGGGGTACCACTTCCGTACCGTATGTTATACTTGGCAGCCCCACCATTTCCCAAATGGTTTTCCCCACGAAAACCTTATTGAAACTGTTTCTCCCTATAAGTTTCATTTGGTTAAGGATTCGCTTCCCCTTCAGAATCAATTTATTTGTGTGGTTTCGGTAGATGCCTCTTCCTGTAATGTTTATATTTACCCCCAAATACTCGTAATCACCTGTCTCTCCTACACTGAGAAGTTTGCTGCTCCCTTCCGGAATGCAGAACTCACCCACTCTCCACCTTCGAGTGGGGTCCACTTTGCGGCCCACGGGTATAACTTTGCTCTTGCTTTCATTAAGTTCGAGTCTCCATTTGCTCCCATATTTCCCAACAATTCCCAGCATTTGCGTTAGCCCCTCTTCGCTTTCTGACACTAGAACCATATCGTCCGCAAAAAATAGCCCTGGGATCTTCAAGTCCCCAACTGCTACCCCCTCGTCGCTACGCAGGAGTTCATCTCCTAAACCTTTTATGTACAATGCAAACAGGATTGGCGAAAGGATACACCCCTGTTTTAGGCCTATCTCCATAGGCACACGTTTTGTTGTAATGTTTCCCAGGCTAAGTTCGCTCTGTACATCTTTATATAATGCTTTCATAATTCCAACAAACTCGCCTCCTAAGCCAAGAGCCTCCAGCTTGCGCCACATACCTTCCCTCCATACTCTATCGTATGCCTTTTTGACATCCAAAAAGGCCATAAACATCTTTTTCTTTTTTGCTTTCGCGGATTCTATCATTTGGGATAGCGTGAAAAGATGGTCGGTTACTCTCCTTCCCTTCCTGAAGCCATTCTGGATTTCTCCCAAAAAACCCTTCTCCTCAATCACCTCATCTAGTCTCCCATAAAGGACTTTACAAAAAACCTTTCCAATGTTGCTACTGACAGAGATCCCTCGATAGTTATCCAAAACGTCTTTTTCTCCCTTTTGTGAATAAATGTCACATCACCCTTCGCACCTCCTCAGTTTTGATTTCGCTGCACACGAAGTCCGAGAGATTTTCCTCGACCTGGTTCGGACACTCCGGTGGGTTCCCTATGCCCCATCGCTTATCGTTTACCTTTTCCCAGTGCTTGACTAATTCTAATGCGATTTTATCTCGCTCTTCTGTAACTCTGCCATCTACTTTAATGCTCTGTTGGTTATTCCCTTTGTTACGTTTGTTCACCCATTTCCAAAATACGCTCGAACTCGACCCCCCCCCCCCCCCCCCCCCCCCTGTCGTTCTTATCGTCCTAATAAGACTGCTATTTCGCACTCTCCGGTTGTCGTCTTTAATCTTGTTTACTTTATTTCGTGCTTGTTGGTATTGTTCCTTTGCTACCATGGCCTCATTGCTTTCCACCCCCTTAAGTTTTTCTACTTCTCCTGTATGCAGCACATTTAGCTTTTCTAACCTTTATGGCCCTTTTCAGTTCTTCGTTCACTCTGTACCCAAGTTCCCGTGTTGGCACCCTAATCTTTCCTACAGTTTCCTTCCCTGCCTCCACTAGGCTCGCAACTATGGCGTCGGCCATCTTCTGGACACTACCCCCCTTGTGTACGGCTGCAAGCTTTGGTTTCAGTTTTTCTTCGAACTTCGCCCAGTCGGCATCCTTTTTGAGTTCCCAAATCTTCTTGAAGCTTCCTTTCCTTTTCTCTAGGTTTTTGGCCCTCATCGTCACTGTAATCAAGTTATGATCACTATCCAACTCCATTTTGCCCTCGTCGTCCACTTCTACCCTTATCACCTCCCTCCATAAATTCATATCTGTGAGAATGTAGTTAATTATTGATTTTCTGTCGTTTCTCTCCCAGGTCCATTTCCCCTTACATCTAGCGTCCCTGTTCAGAATCTTCAGACCGAGCTCATTTGTGAAGTTCAACAGCTTCCTTCCATTCCTGTTGACTTTCTTGTCCCCGCCCTCTATGCCTTCTTCCTTGTCACCTGTGTGTCCATTAAAGTCGCCCATCAGAATTATACCAAGCCCCCTGTTTTCTAGTTCAGTGATATTGGACCTTAGTGTTGAGTATATATATGTGAGTTTCGGGGCTTCATACAAGTCAAGTGCCACCATATGTTTAGTTCATCGAAGTCTATATAAGGAATGATAATTTGTCTCTGTCTATTTCTTGAGTTATGAACCCCCAAAAACAAAGGCCTTTGATTTTTTGTGGATTCATAACTCATGAAATAGACAGAAACAAACAATCATTCCTTATAATTAAACTTGAGGGACAATAAATTTAAACACTGTCTACTTTGCGGAATTAAAATAAAAACCCGGTCGATTCATGCTCCCTAGTGATAACTGAATAAAAAAGGCATAGTTTTCAAAACATCTGTTTGAAATAACGATACATTTCGCTGAAACATGTTCTTGTGTCATTAAACATTTTATTGACCAATGAACTGCGTAAGTTAAAAGGAACGTCATAAGCCACGCCCACACAAAACTTCAGTCTCCTTTTCCACTTGACGGGAGGGTGCTGTCATTCAAAGCAACACTGAATGAAAACACAGTTTGTAAATGTTGAGTTTGATATAAACCCAGATGACATGAAGTTGGTTGAACTTTGTCTCAGAAAGAGTTCATTCAGGCTATTTGGAAATTGGAAAGTTTTGTTAGTGTGGGTTTCGGTTGTAGATTATTATGACCGGTCATTGTTTACGTTTAATTTAGGTAAAACGATGAACGCAGACGATCATTTATTACATATAAACAAATTGAACATGGAATAAAAAGCTTGATAAGGATTTCAGTGTTTATTAAATTTTATTTTGAAAGTCATTTTAATATGATGAGGTAAGTATTAATTACTTTTCATGTTGAGGAAACAACATGAGCGTGCAGGGGTTCCTTTCCATTCACACTGTGCAGCGTATTTTTTAAGACAGACATTGAGGGGTGTGGTTTAGGGCGGACTTAAATGCGTTTTGTTTTCGGTTCATTGTGTTATGAAAAGAAAAAAAGAAATACTTTAGGCCACACAAAGTAGATCTTCTGTTTCTCAGGCCATTATTTGTGAAATTGCATGCGTGCGAGCGGTTTTTTTATTTTATTTTTTATTTCAGTAATTTCTTCTTTGCCATCAAAAGTTCATGTTCTTGGTTCAAGTTTTAGGCCTCATAATATACAGAATAGCATGGGTGGTGATGTACTTCATCCCTTGAGTGCAAGAAGGCTTTGCAATGCTAAAGCATTGCAAAGCCTTCTTGCACTCAAGGGAGAAATTCATCAATTTTTTCAACTTGGGTAAAATATCAGGCATAAACCATTTAATTTTTATTTTTTTAAGTTTAAATTGGTTATAAAAAGAGAGCTTGCGGCAGCCAAAAGGACCATGCGGGAGGGCCTGAGAAACAGATTTTTTATTTTTTTTTAGGCCTTAGCCAATCATTTTGCCTAAATACATGAACAGAAATATATATATATAACTAAGAGGCATCAAAATGGTAACTATGAGGTTAAAACAAAAAATCCAATGATGCGTAGATTTATTTAATTTTCGGGCGTCAAAGCACCCTTCTTCAGAAACAGAGAAGTGGGATTACGCCGAGAGATTTTAGTTTAGATTCATGAGCTATTTGTCTCTGATTTCTACTGACAACTTGACCTCTGTGCCTTCTCAGTCAGGACATACACAAAATGACACGAGTATGTGAATGGGTTAATCGATATGGCACAAGTTCCATATCGATTAACCCATTCACACACGTGTGTCGTTCTGTGTTTATTACACGCCTTTACATCTATATAAACAATTGTTAAAAGGGCACTCTGCAATTCATTTGACGATTATCAGCAAAAAGAACACATTTTATCGCCATCCAATTTTGCAGTGGGAACCTGTGTTTCTATTTCGACCCATGAGTTCTAATGTGTTCTGTGTGCCTTGTGGCACATAGAACACATTGGAACTCCGGGGACGATTTTTAGCTATCGCCAACGATTCAAATTGTAATGGCACGATTTGTAGAAAATTACAGTGAAATTTCGCTTCTTTATTAAAATAGTCCATGAATGATTTCCGTTCCGCACATATGTGCGGAACAGATTTTCATTTTTCGCGTGGTTTAGTGTTGCTGTAAACGGAGATTTCACAGAACAGGCATATAATAAAAAGGTTGCATTCCGCTTCGCATGCAACTTCTCATTCAACTCCAGTCCAACTCGTTTATCAAAACACTGTACAAACTACCCCATACTGAATCAGGTTTCCTGGGCCAGAGGTGTTTTCGTCGAGGTGGGGGACTCATGCAGGAAGGCTCAACCTCAACAAATTCTAAATTTCCACAGAGAGTACAGAAGGTGATTAAAATGATCACATCTCGTCGCGAAATCACTCACAATCAGATATAAGCGATGTCAAAGGTCCATGAGATGCGTACGTCTTATTTTTCTCCCTTTCATTGGTGGCCAGAGAGAAAATCACATCATGCTCCAAATGAATGAAATTGTATATTTAATGGAGTCATTTAACCTGGCGTTACGAGAAAAATGATTTCATTTTTTTTTTCTTCAATGCTATATTGAGCCTGCTGTGATAATTCATGTTTGTTTCTCGTTTTTTTATATTAAAAAATGATTGTTTACATTCTAAAACACCAAAAATATGGATGCATATGTTTTTCTATTTTAATCAGTTTTTCAACCATTACAATCTCAGCTTCGCTATTAATTTAGATAAATAAATGTGTAGTACTTCTACAAGTCAATATACAGTTTTAAGAATATCGAAGAGAGTCTGGGTTGGGAGACACCACCACCATCACATACACTAACACACTATTTCACTAATTAGAAAAACACCCCTGGTCCTAGGTAATTCATTCATTTATATTAACCCTTTCCCCGACGAAATGACGAGTTCGATTCCCGAAGGGGAGGGGGCGAGAGGGTTTAGAAACTAACATTCTAAAAAACAATGTGTCCCTTATAATACACGCATAGTGCAGGCTTGGCAATTTCAGGAGAGCGATTTTTTAGCTCTCCTTACTGCCCTCCTGAAAGAATTAAGGAGAGCGAAAAATTGCCCTCCTAAATATTTTGGTCTGGGATGATTGAGATTACATGTATTATGGTCACATTAAATTTTTGTTGTAAAGCACGTAATTTCATTTTGAAAGTGGTTTAGTGGTAAAAGGTAACGGATGCAACCATACCCAAACACAGTTGCAATCATTTGAAGCAAAATGGGTCACAGCAATATTTTTTTTTCTGTCAGTTTCAAGTTCAACAACTGACATCACAGTTTGAGGGGTAATTATTCAAGGAATATTGACACTATAATATACTACCATTACTACTATCCTGTCACTTGAAGCATTTGCACCAGGATGTGACTGTAGATTCAAGCAGACCTGTTGTCCAAGAAAGTCATACGCCTACCACTACCATCTTCAACCTCCCTTGGGGGGGGGGGGGTTGAAGGTGGTAGTGGTAGGCATATGACTTTCTAGGACAACAGGTCTGGGTACACACACAGGTCTTGTCAAGTATGTGTTCGGTTGTTGAGTGAGACATCTAGATGTCTAAGAGATTTCGCTTTACCTTAGTAAAGTTAATAAAATCACTGATGTAGTCTGTTGGTTTCAGTTTCAATGAGTTTGTTCAACTGGATACTTAAAATGCTGTGTAAAGCTAATTGCTCTCCTAAGCTGATTGAGGAGAGCGATTTTTTGCCCTCCAGCATTTTTCAGAAAGCCAGGCCTGATAGTGGGTGATCATAAACCAACATTCTAAATTCCCCCCAAACCCGATTGTGTCCTTTGAAATACACGCACACACTATTTCATAAGTTAGGAAAACACTCCTGTCAGGGCACGTCATTTCATAAATTAGGTAAACACTCCTGTCAGACCCAATACTATAAAACTTGTACAACTATATTTTCTAGAATTGTATTTTCTACCTATTAATATAACTGTCTGGAATGAATGAAGCTAGCAAATTGTCATATCTATTAAAGTGCTAATGGTTAATTTTAAGCCATTTAAAGTCATAACTAGAAAATAGAATTGTAAGATTTCATCAGATAGTTGCATCTAAGTACCTCTTAATTCCACGAACTGCACCTCAGAAGAAATCAGCGACACTTGTCTTTCTCAAATTTCTCGGATGCCATAGAATTAAGAAAGGACGCTGGTTTTGTTTACATTGGCATGGCGGGGGTTCGAACCCACGCCGAGAGAGCTTCCTTCGGCACCAACCGCCTAGCGAAACTATACTGAACCACGCACACCACTCGGCCACCGGCAGACCGGCACCAACCGCCTAGCGAAACTATACCGAACCACGCACACCACTCGGCCACCGACAGACCCCGAGTCTGTCGGTGGCCGAGTGGTGTGCGTGGTTCTCGGGGTCTGTCGGTGGCCGAGTGGTGTGCGTGGTTCCCCGAGTCTGTCGGTGGCCGAGTGATGTGCGTGGTTCAGTATGGTTTCGCTAGGCGGTTGGTGCCGAAGGAAGCTCTCTCGGCGTGGGTTCGAACCCCCGCCATGCCAATGTAGAATTGTAAGAGTTTTATAGTATTGGTCCCTGGTACTAAGTAATTCAATCATTTATATTAAGAATTTCCTAACAACCTTACGAAATGGATTTCTCCGATTTCTTCACAAAAATGAAAATTTAATTTTTTTTTATTAATTTTCGTTTCAGCCTCCGAAATATAGTTTATGGACCCTCACTGAAACGGGCTCGTCGAAATCGTTCAAATGTGGGATGACCATACACGAATTAAGTTTTAAGGCAAAAATGAAAAATGTTATTCAATGAAGAATATTTTTTACAAGTGTCAGCAATTCGTGTTAGGTAAATGGTTAACCCGAGTAATTTGCAAAATGAGCAGTTGACAAAAACAGTAGTTTTCAAATAATGTCAACAAAACCCTATCATGTGACCCATAATTGGAATGAGCTCATCGAGTTTCGAACAAAATTTGAATAAAAAATATTTAAAATAACAAATTTTGATATCGTCTGTTTGGGTATAGGATTAAAAAGGGTATAAATCCTGAAATGTTGTACCAGTAAAATGAAAACGTGTGGAGGAAGATAAACCAGGCTTTATCTCCTTCCTCCCTCCCCAGTTTCAAAGTGAATGGTATTAATCCCCTGCAAAGGGCAGGAAAGCAAGGGCAGGGGTAGCTTCTCCCTTACCCCGAGGCTAAGGGAACAAGAGGGCAGCGCATGCCCATTTTCGCCCAAAGTGCACGAGAAGAGCAACTGAGAAACTCTTGGAGATTCGTTTCTAACGTATTGTACGTGTGAAATGCCAATGGGGGGGGGGGGGGGTATCATGAAAATCATGAAAAATGGAGGAGCTGCTTTACAATAGGAGGGGTGATTTCTATAGCTTTATATCGTCCTCTGAGTTGAACAATGTGCCCTCTGTAATGTCTTAGCATTGTGTCAAAGATGTCACTTTGTCCCTCTTAAGGAACGATATATATTGTATCACATTACAATTTACAATTTATGATACGTTATAAGGGGATCGCGGTGGCTCAGTGCTTACGGCATTGAACTTCAAACCGAAAAGGTCGACGATTCGATCCCCGCCAGAGGTAACTGCGTTGTATTCTTGGGCAAGGAACTAAATCCTGATTGTCCACGTGAGGGCACGATCGCGTTGTGTACTAAGGCGTACTGCACGTAGATGGTGCACTTGTCTTCAACCAATGCTAACCCTGCTTGTGTGGAGTTAGTACGTTGGGGAGTCCGACAGTTGCTCGCCGTTGCTCGGTGGTTCTCTTCGGGTACTCCGGCTTCCACCACCCGTAAATCTGTCCGACACGAGGTGACCCTAGCTATCAAATGTGTTGTTAAACCCCAATAAATCAATAGATATGTTGTTAAGTTCCGGTCTTACCTCATACTCATAGTCAAGTTCCATATTGGTACCCCTATCCCTTGCTCCCAGATGCTTCCGCGGCCCAAGTTTCGCCGAGGTTGGCTGGCACATTAATGATCTTTTTAAACAGGGGGATTTGAAAACACTGCAGTTTTTTGTTAAAATGTTTCCTTCAGGACGCAATTGTACCGAAACGTTTTATGCACACACTGTCTGTTCTTAGATTTTTTACATGCTCAAATATTTATGTCACGCAAAAATAATTCGATCCGTTTTTTTTTCTTTTTAATGGAACAGCGGCAACGCCGACTTTTTCTCATGGGAAATGTTCATCGTCATATACATTATGATGTCTGATGTGCCCTACTTGTCACAAGGATCGAGTCAGACGCATGATCTAATCTCTCAAATTTTTCAAATTGTTATTACAGTAATCTGGTGAATGCAAATATGTTAATTATAGCGTGTTGAGTCTCTCTCTCTCTCTCGTCTCTCTCTCTCTCTCTCTCTCTCTCTCTCTCTCTCTCTCTCTCCATTTGGGCTATGGGGGCACTTATTGTGACATTTTTTTAAAAAAAAAAAACATTTTTCATTTTCTATCCTCTGTTTGACCCTCTGCTGCTTCACAAAGATATTGAAAGATAAACTTTTGTATTTTTATCCGGTTCCTAGCATAAAATTGATTTTTTTAAAATGGTTGTCTATCCCAAACAAGTACCCCTCCTTGAATTCCTTGAAAGTCCTTGAATTTCAAAACTCCCTCCCAAGAACCTGGAAACTCCTTGAATTTTGAAGCACTTCCTGAAAACTCCTGGAATTTTGGAAAACTCCAGTCGGTTGCTCACGGCCGAGATGTTAACAGTTCTTTCAAAATACGTCCGATGTGCAGTTCTTTTAGTGACTAGGATTTCCATTAACGGAAACGAACGATGACTTCCGAAAATTAATTACCTCCATGACCGCATTGTTTTTGCTCAACGAAGCATCCATGTCAGAGACTCGGTCTTTTTGTTGACAGTAAATTGATATGCCAGGTGGAAAGTGCAGATTTCAAGAGCAATGGCTCAAAAAGCAAGAGTATGACACGTGGCTGGAAGCAGTGATGGGAGAAAAAAAAACTCCGCACGATGTCGTGTGTGTATGAAGAATTTTAGTGTTGCAAATATGGGGAAGTCCACCCTGAGATCCCATTTGACATCGTCGAGGCACATTAAAAATGTGAAGGAAAAAGCACAGTCAATCTCTTGTTTCGGCATTTACGAAAAATACATGTACAAGTGACGAAATCAATAAATCTTCCGTTGTGTCAAATGAAAAGAGGAAAAATGTTGACAATTCATCCTTCTGCATATACAGCTGAAGAACAGCTGCATTGAAAGAGGAAAAGAGACTCAGTGTGATTTACTTTGTTCAGGCAATTTAGTCGTGTAAGTCCTATTTTAATAATTAAATTACCTGAAATGAAATCATCAAGATGCACAGTCAGTAGTAAACTTAATGCTGCTACCCTGAAATGCAGGGAAACAACATTAAATTTACCCACTGACTGAATGCCATTTGTCAGATCCCTGGCAGCTATTTTCCTGGCATGTGTGCTCTAAATTTTCCATATGCCCCCCCCCCCCCTAATTTTTTTCCGAAAATTTGCTCAGGTACCCATGGGGTCTTGATCTATGCTGTTGGCTAGTCTGTGGGCTTTCTTTGTCTCCAGCCAGGTACCTGAATCGGGACAAAGAAAGCCCACAGACTAGCCAACAGCATAGCACTCACTGCAGATTCTGGCTGTGCCCTTCTTAAAATTACTTGTAATCCCTCCTCCCCCCCCCCCCTCCAATATTACTTGTGCCCCCTAATTAGAAAACACTGGCTCCGCCACTGGATTAATTCAACTCCTAACATTTTACCTTCTTCCCAACACATGGTCGCTTTATACTCCTTGAAAACCCTTGAATTTCACCCAGCTGACTCCTAGAAACTCCTTGACAAAATTGATCTGAACCTCCTGGAAACTCCTGGAATTCACTTCTCAATCTGATGCAGGAACCCTGCGTTAAGTGAAAACACAGAAACACGGACAGGCCAGATATGTTATGGGGAAATCTTTCAGTGAGCGCCCATCTGGAAATCCGCCATGAAGGACAGATAACTTTGCTCTTTATATAGTCACCTCGACTGTTGGACAACAGGCGCGTGGCCATATATGCTAATTTACCCATGTATGTGAACTGGCTCGACAGTGTGTTACGTGGCTTATTGTTTTACCACCGCTTAGGCTAAGTATGGGCCTTGAGCCTATAGACAACAAGCAAAACAAATTCTTGAGCGACTAAACATTTTCATTTTTGTCTCAAGAACACAATTTATGACGTCGGGTCACCTCTCATTGGAACGAGCTCGTTCCGATGAGGGGTCAAAACTTGTGTTTTTGAAAGGGATAGTTTAAGCATCCACTAACCCCTTGTTATAACCAATATCCGTTAACCCTTTTATGACGTCGGGTCACCTCTCATTGGAACGAGCTCGTTCCGATGAAGGGTCAAAACTTGTGTCTTTGAAAGGGATGGTTTAAGCCTCCACTAACCCCTTGTTGTAACCAATATTCGTTAACCCTTTACCCAACATAACGGCAAAACCGTCAGCACTATTCACAAAAATGACCATTCAATTTTCATTATTTAAAAAAAAAATTGTCTCAAAAATCATAACTTATGACCCTACTGGAACGAGCTCGTTGAGCTCGTTCCAATGGGGTCATAAGCTATGTTTTTGATGAAAAAAATGAAAATATTTAGTTATTCAAAAATTTTGTTTGAAAATGTCGTCTGCTTTCCGTGTTAGATAAAGGGTTAACCACAGGCCCGCCCGCGCCCCAATTGAAACGTGCTTGTCCAGTATTTTCCCCACTTTATAATACATTCAAACCGACCAAGTTGTCATTTCAGTTCTGCCCGTTGCTAAACTCACTCTTACTAAATCGGAACGTCTTCTCCATTTTTCTTTCATCTTTGCAACTCTGTTGTGTCTTGTTCA